>JARHVA010002382.1:607500-682500 GCA_037957365.1 Torreya grandis | reverse complement strand
GGTGGTTTAGGAATTGTGTGACAAAATGAAGGAATGCAAAAACACTAATAAATTTACTATAAACAATTCACTTAAATAAAAGTAGACAGGAAATTAAATTATGGCTCATATCTACTCTTGGAAAACTTTTTGCCTTTGGGTATATTCAATAGATTTTGTAAGAAACCTTAAACAAAAACTTGAACTTTTTCAAAGGATCCCTATAGTCTATCAATGTCTCTTATATGTAGGCAAACAACTTGATGACTTTAGTCCTCTATCAGGGTATGATATATGAAAGGACTCCACTTTATTTCTAGTGCTAAGGTTACATGGATGTGTTTTGGGTGTTAGGATGCCATATTCCTCTAAATTTGGGTCCATTAAGGAATCAATAAAGAAAACAACTACTCAACCAAGAGTTCATAAGCCTACATCCATTTCTAGTGCTTATATTGTGTAATAGGTGAAAGAGATGCCAGTCATGGAGATAAATGAGGAAGATGTGATCCTCTTTAAGACAAACTTAGATAAGAGGTAATAATCTAGAAATTTAATGATTTTTTTCCAATTACAGTGGCTTTATTTCAATAGATTCATTTGACATGGACAAAGTAATGTGAAATCTATCTTGATTCCAAGGGGTTTTTTGTGGTCCATTTTTTTAATGAGATAGAATATTGGTGAGTCTTTGTATATGGTCCTTTATTATGGAGAATAGTTGGTCTTTACCTCATTCCTTGGTTTTTAATATTTGACCCAAATTTATACTTGATTACCAGAATGTAAATCTAGGTTTGGCTCCCCAATCTCCCTCTATATCTCATTAGTGATTTCAAAGAGATAGGATATAAATAAATAAATTTTATCAAAGATGATCTTGAGAGAATGGTAGTGGGAGTATACACATTTTCCATGTGTAAATATATCTCAACAAGGGTCCATCAAATAGTGATAATCAGATGTGAAAAAATTCAACATATTCAAATATTAGATTTTGAGAATACTAATTTCATATGTATTTTTCAAATTATTGGAAATTTTCATGTTGTATTTCCCTAGGAATGAACCCATTCATCACAAAAATGTGGGTGTGAAACCAACATTCAAAATATGGAGCTTTCTAGAATCGAAAGAAAAGGAAGAAAAAGTGAATCATATAGAATAAAGTTAGCATACTCTTCATGTATCTATTATGACTCTTGATGTTAGTGAAAATAGGATTTATATATCATCTTAGAGATTGAAGGCCCACCACAAACAAAGTACTTTAATTCAATTCCAAATAACCTCAAAAATCCTATTTTCAAGATGAGTTGACCTAGTTTGATTCCAATTAATAATCAAGATTATAATTATATATGAATTGAGATTGTTAAATTGATTTTAGTACTGAAAATGTTTCTCAACATTAATTATTATTAGTAAAATGTTTCAAATCATCAATGGTTCCTAAGTCTATCTAAAAAGTGCAATGATATAGTGCAATGTGAGAATGACACTTTAAGAATCATCTCATCTCTCATAAAGAAAAATATGTAGTTGTTCAAATCAAAGGCCTTATGAATGGGATTTTTCCTTAGTTGTAAGAAATAAGAACCACCCCAAAAATTGATTGTTCCCAAACCCAATCCCATTCTTGAACCAATACCTATATCTTGGTAACATGGCTTTTTTAGATCCCTTGAAACAAAATTAATTATATTTGCTCTAAAGATGAGTATCGAATCTCTTTTCCTACTTGGTATTTCTTTTCAAGAAATAAATTCTCATGTAGATATCCATGTTCTCATGGAAAATATAATACATTTCAATTAGTGTTAGCAACCATCAAATTTTTTTAGTGCATACTAAATTAAAATTTACAATGTGTGATAAAAAAAACATACATAATATTATTTATGAACACTCCTCATCACACTTAAATATTTTTATCATTATGAAACTAAAATGAGAAATGAACCTTTTATTCAGAAAAAATAGTATGCCAATATCTTATTTCTAAATTCACATGCAGTGGAATAAGATTTTCAATAAAGACTCGCTTCTATATGGGAATTTTTTAACTTTTAAATTCGAGAAGGTAAAGGATAGTTAAGGTACCAAAAAAAAGGTCTCAAAATCCATATGTTTTATATGTATAGATGATGTATATTTTAATAAATAAAATTATAAAAGTCTGACTCCCTATATAACCAAATATGTACATTATTTTCAAGCTTGCAATTTTATTCAAATAGTTTTTTTGGCTCAAGGAAAATAAAATTTTATATCAATTTTGGAATTCTTATATGTAGTTCAATTCTCATATTTTGATCTACATATATGTATATATGTCGTTGACAAATATATTATTACAAGCTCAAGGAAAATAACTTTACATATCATTTTTGGCATTCTAATATGTATTTGAATTCCAACATTTTGATCTTTATATATGTATATATGTAGTTGACAAATAAAGTATTACATGCTCAATGAAAAGAACTTCACATATATGTTTTTGTATTCTTATATGTAGTTGAATTCTCACATCCTACACATTGGGTCTATTGCCTAACATAGACAAAAGGAAAATATAAAATAATATTATAGGACAAATAAGTTGTGTACATGACACTAGTTAATGATTACATGCTTAGAACTCTATTATATAATGAAACAACCTGGCTATTTTATCAAGATAGGTAGTAAATCCACAAAACTAGAGGATTTTTACATTAGTTTATTCTAAAGAGCATGTCAATACACTAAACAAATTCCACCATATGTGACATATAATGAAATAAATTGATAGAATGCAACTTGTAAGAATTACCTTCCCAGAATATGGGATATTAGAACCATCTACCTTTGCCTACTTGCAATTTTTCCAGTTATAAATATTTTACCTATTCAATTGTGGAGTTGTCCATGTAATCTAATATTGTTACATGAAAAACATATTTTGGGTTAATATGTTCATAAATCATCCTTCCATAGGTATCAAGGGAATAAAATAGTGTCTCTTATATTTTCAAGACTAGTTATAAAGATAACCATACATTCAAACCCTAGGCCAAATCAAAAACATTTTATAGTTCCAAAACTACATAGATCAACATACCGCTCATAGGGATCTCTTATAAAGTAAATTTATTCAATCCTTCATTGACAAATGTTTATGATTAAAGATAACACTAAAAATAACAACTATAGTATAATATAATCTTGAAAATCAATTGAGCACAAGCACAAATAGTCTATATTATGGTCCTATTATCAAGAAACAAAAACAAAAAATAATATATATGTAAACTTTAGTTATAAAGTGAGAGTTAATTTTTTTATGTGGTTGTTATTTTTAATTTAAGTATATTTTTTATGTTTTTTATTAGAAAAGACAATAAAAAACTTATCAATACCATTTGTGTAAATCACTATTGTTACCATGGTATAAACCACATATTCTTGATACAAATCATGTCCATCTTAAAATACACCATAACTTTTAGCCATTAAGGATTCAAATAGGTTAGTAATGTAACACTAAACAATTATAGTCATTTAAAATGTAAAAATATGTAACTTGAGTGTGGCTTATGACACCCAAACCATAGGTACTTCTTGCATGCTCGCATGACCCTTCTATCCCCCTTTTCACTATTTCCCAATCATATACATAATTTCAAGACCTAATTCTAGCTCATCTAGGCTACCTTTCCCATGACAAATCCATCCACCTAGGTATTGTAACCTAAGGACAATAGCACCAAAGTTATACTATAGTGCTAGACCCTAGGGTGTCCCATTTCCAGTGCTCCTATCCTATCACATTTTAATCCTAAATGGCCATTTTCTCCTGATTACTCTTCCTCATTATGTTAGTCTAACACAAATGCATCTAACCCATGACCAATATATCTCTTATAAATCCCATTCAAATTTCATTTAGAAGGGTTTGGAAATTATTTCAAAAGAAATAAAGAATACAAGTAAGACCACTAAAGCAAACTTCCATATTATTTGCATACAACCATCTAATACAACTACCAACATATTCAAACCCTCACGCTAGTTCTTAGCCACCTCAAACACACCTAGTTTAGCATTTTTTCATTTTCATTACACTATTTCACAAATAAAATCAAGTGGGAGAACTACATATGGTTAGATCTCTCTTCAGAGTATTGATATGTAGGAAACGTACCCACACAAGGGGTGTGAATACATGTTCAATGCATCTTACACACATTAACCCCCCTCTTTCTCAAAGTTTTCTTTCAAGTTCAAGCACAAGGAAGATATAGGGTTGAAGATTAATTTATCTCTACAAAGAGCTTTGTCTATACTCAAGACTTGGAATTTCATAGGTGGACTAATACAGGGATAACGAATAGAACCTAGAAAATTTAGATCTCTATGATTAGTTTAGACAATAGTGGCAAGACTTGGACTATAGTGTTGGACCCTAAAGTATCCTATTTTCAGCACTCCTATCCTTTCACTAAAAAAATCTATATCTTAATTTTTGATAGTGTCCCAATCTTTCATATCCAATACTAGCTTCTATCTCAATCATATCAGCCTAATTTTAAGATAATTTATATTTCTCATATTTTATTACTATTTTTAGAAAGGTTTAAATTACAATTAAATTATACAAATCAATAGTTTAATCACTGCAATATTATTTACTAATTTAATTAACTCATACCTTTAACTAAATTAGGAATAATACTCCAATATTCCTAAAATAGTTAAATCATTTGGTAAACCTAACTTACTTCATTTTCACATAAAAACCCTAGAAACCCTAGGGTAAATTCTTTGCTGATTTTTAAAAAAAAATTATATTTTTTTACTTGCATATTTAAATTATAAATTCAATTTAAATTTTGAAATTCCATAGTATATTTTAAAAAATCATTTTCTTCTAAACCCTAGCTACATATACTAGGTCCCTTTGTTTGAGGTATCACCTTACATCTAAAAATTAGATTCTAGATAAAAACAAAAATGGATCTCACTTATTTACACATAGTTCTTGCATTTCTTGCAAACAATAAGGAGACCATACTCGATTCTATCATGTACATGAATGATGAATTTTACCATATGTTAGTACAAAACTTCATTCTTTTCATTTCATGCTTATGTTTCATAATATAAGATGATATTAATAGAGTTATTATTAAACATGTTAAGATACCTCTTGCCTCACCTCTTTTAGAACCTTTATCCCATGTCGAGTTATGTTACATGGTCCACTTTACTCTTTCCTAGGTCACTACCCATTGCCAAAGAGTTTAGTTGTCACCCTTTGTCCTTCCACTACCTTGACCTATATATTATTTTCACTTTCCTCCCATAGATACTAGTAGTCCTATACAAATAGTAGATAATATGGTTAGAGTTGTTACTTGATGTAATATCATGCCTCCCTTTCCTAGAACTATTAACTAGAATTTATTTTGATCATGAAGACAACTAGAATTTATTTTGCATCAGTGGTCAACATGTTAAAAATTATAGAATATGATATTTATTTTGATCATGATGACATGCCATTTCAAATAGTTATTGATCAAAATCTACAACTGTTCATGCAAGATCATATCAAAACTAGTGTAGTTAAAAGAGTTTTAGTTGATAGCGGTTTCATACATAATATATGTAATATTACATTCTTACAGACCATGGGCATAGATATGGAATCCATACAAAAATCATATAATAATATGATAGGGTTTGATGATATACCACAAAAGTCATTTAGAACCATTGCTTTATATATCATGGTAGGGCCAAAAACCCTCTCTACATAGTTCTAGGTCATGCAAGGTCCTCTTCATTATAATATTTTACTTGGATATAGACTATGGGAATAATTCCTTCTACTCTTCATCAATGTGTTAAGTTTATCCATGAAGGATACCTATAAACATGCCCAATATATAGCCAACCATTTAGATATTATCAAATTATGGAGTCATCTTTAACTATTTTGATAGATGGAACACCTCATATCATAGTTTAGTCACCACCTCATCATATTTCTCTTGATCAAATACATACATATGAGGTAGGATAGACTATAAAATCTAACACTCCTCCACTTATAGTTGTGTCCTCAGCTCCAAATCCTCATCCAATCATAGAAACATTAGTAGTTCTAGCTACTCCATCAGTCACAATTCCTACACCTTTTATAAATATACACTCACTGACAATAGTTCCTATAGTACCAATTGATTCTACAGTTACATTTACTCTGATATTTATAGATACTATCATATCACTTCCATCTTCTACTACTATAGTTCATGAGACTCTCATATCATAGTTATCCCTTATGGTAACTTTTGAGTTCTCATATGTACATGATGTTGATATAGATTCCTAGGCTACTTTAGATGATGATACTTCACCCACACTCATAGATGACTATTTGTGTGGATTGAGCCTTACACTAGTTGGCCCAAGAGAGTACTGAGATGACTCTAGATATCTCATTGCACATCCTACATCACTCTTAGCATCTCACACTACACTCTCATGATACACTCCACATTCATGACCACAGATAGATCACTTTGCACATATAGTTCACATGGTTACCTCTATGGATATAGAGCCAATCATTTAGATTTGGGTAGGCAATACACAACATAAACCACAAATTATACTATAAATGTTACTTGATCATGGATTAATCACACTTCCTATAGTATGACATAGATCTATTAGCAAGTTATCATGGAAAGATGGTCACCCATTTTATATTTTTCATGGGATCATAGGCCATGATACAAACTTATGTACAAATTTATAGTAGAGATTGGATAAACTAAAGGATTAGGGTATTATTCATATTACACCACCACCAACAGCTTCACCCTTCCACTGAAGCCATCTAGTACCATATCTAAAAATCCTAGAAGAAACTCAGAATCTTCACCACTAGAATAACCTTTATTTCACTGTCGATAAGATGAGACCGTTACAAGTGATAGATCTCTAGCTACTTAAAGAGCACAAACCTTACTAACATTTGAGGAGATAGCCACCATGCATATATAATCTATGGTATATGATGATACTTATGATGATGATATTGAGGCATTTGATGATAGTCATGATCCATTCCTTCATTTTTGTCTCCAATGAGCTCCATCCTTGGCCCCTTTACCCCCTCTAGCCTAGTATTTTACATCATTATGTACATATTGCTTATTTTAAATTACTTGTATATAGCTTCCTTTCAATCAATTATACATAGTTTATTTTTTCTTACTTGTATATAGCTTCTCAATATTTCTTATACATAGTCTCCTCGTGATTGATTTTACATAGCTTATATCAAAAATAAAAAAGTATTCAAATATATCAAAAAATATAAAAACATTCAAATGTGTCAAAATACCAAAAATAATATAACATTTCAAAATATAAAAATATTCAAATAATTCAAAAACACAAAAACATTTCAATTGTATGAATTATTCATGATTTACATTTATACTACCATGTTAGACTTAAATTTGTTGTTATATGCTATTATTTATCGATTTATCTATATTACAATTCTTTACTTGATCTTCTTTGAGTGTGTGTAATGATATCTAGATCCATGATTGCTTCACTCTATCGATTGAGGGGGCATCCTACTTTTACATTTGAGACATACATCAATATATCTATTCACTGGGGGCATCTTCTACATGACTTCACCATCTAGGTTATGTCATTTCTACACCACAGACTCTAATTATCTTGACAATGTACATTACTTACTAGCTCACATAGATTAGTCTATTGATATTCACTAGTATATAAAACTTGTGTATTTATTAGAATATTCCTAGTATTTTATTCCATGTCTTGCACACTTTCATTTGTTACTTTGATTAGCTATATATGATTATATTTCTAGTATATTACATGCCTTCCTTTATTTCTTTACATAGCTAGATGTGATTGTATTTCTCAGTTCTTGTTTTGTCTCTTGTATGTGCTTTAGGACATTTGTTAATGTCATTTACTTCTATTCTTATGTGTGCCTTAGGACAATTTTCAATGTCCTTTGTTTGTACTCTTCTATGTTCTTGTGGCCCTTGTGCCAACCTTTCTTGTTTCATTTGTATGTGTATGTGGCATTTGAAGATGTCGTATTTGCTTGGCCCCTTGGCCACTCTTCTATGCTTCTTGATTATTGCCTTATGTTCTTGTTTCTTGTTTGATTCTCATTATTTGCAATGCCATGATCCAAATCATGCATTCTCTTGATTTCTTGGATGCCATGATGGACATCATACTCCATCCCTCCATGAAAACTAATAACTAGTAATGAACATTTTTAGTTTTAATTTTACATTGAACATGTTATTACATTGTTATATCTATCTAGGCACACCCCTATTTAATCTAACAATATCCAATACAAACTATGTTATATCTTGATATATATTATTTATTATCATTTGCTATATCATATATTTCATAGTATAACACATTTACAAGGCTCTTTCTTTTGAGGGTAGTCATTGCATGGTCTTCATTCTTACCCTCAAAATAGGGGGAAAAAAATAAGGGTTTTTTCACAAATATCAGAGCTCTTATCAGTCAAAAAATTAGTTTTTAGATCATTCAAAGCAATAATTAGAGGTCAAACTAGGTAGAACAAACCAAAAAATAGTGATAATTCCATAACAATCTTTCGTTTTAGTAAAGGATAATAATGCCAAACATGGACAATAGTGATGGACATTAGGGTGTCCTATTTTTGGTACTCTTATCTAAACATCATAAAATCTAGATTTTCTAGAAATAGGTAGAAAGGTAAGCTCAGCTATAGTTTTGCACATACATATTAGTTAAAATTCAATAGGTTTAGTATAGTTTTTTCTCAAATAATCCAGATATAGGGGGAATTATGCACAAAATGATGGATCTCACTTCAAATTTTAGATTGGATAGTTGGTATAACTTTTAGATCAGAATCCATGTTATAGACACTAGTGATTGGGGGTAATGTGCATGGAAAATTGGTCTTCTTTTCTTTATAATTTTAGCATATTACCTAAGTATTCTCAATATTTGTGCGCCTTAATTCATATAAGCCTAACCTCTACATTTTTTGAGTGGCTTCCACATAATCCTATTAACTAGTTTTGGAGTGGCTTTCATACAAGCCTAATCTCCACCTTTTTCTGAATTGGCCAAAATTGGCCTAGTTTTCAGTACACATTCATCTATCCATGCCACATTGTTAGATTATAGTTCATTCATGGGATTCAAGAGCCATATCATATGACACACATTCATAATAATATCAATTTATATCTTCACTTCATAGGGAAATGATGGAGCTAAAGGATTAGCTAGCCTTTTTATTCTTGAGCCACATACATAGAGGGATTAGACACATAGTCCAAACATAGATTAGCACATGCATGATCACATAGCTTCACTTAGTGGGTAATGATGGAGCCAAAGTGGTAGGATTTGTGTTCTTGAGCTACTTCCAAGGAATTGATAATTTATCTTTTCTCATGATATTACTCTTGTTATAGCACATACCTAGCATCACAATAGGTTTTATATTGGTCTCCATACCCGATGAGGTGTATTCATTCCTTTTTCTTCCTCTCTCTTACCCAAATATTATACATTCTTATTTTATATCTAGTGTATCTAGTAATAACTAATCTAATCTTTATTTTCTCTTGTATATTTACACTTTATAGCATGTTCTCTCTACATAGACCCAATATTACATAGCTTCATGAGCTTCACCCTTGCAGGTAAGTTTAGGTACACTTTCCATTTTTTATTTATCCTTGTATTCTACTTTGATGCATCACTAGAATAAAGGAGTGGAAAATATAATCATACAAAATGTGAAAATTGATAGCTTGAGTGTGGCTTATGACACCCAACCCATGGGTCCCTCTTGCATGCTCTCATGACCCTTTAGACACCTTTTCACTGATTCCTAGTCATCTATAGACTTATAAGACCTGATTCTAACTCAACTAAACTATTTTTCTCATGAAAAATCCATACCCTTAGGTCTCATACCCTAAGGAAAATATCACCCAAGTTGGACCATATCACTAAACCCTAAGGTGTCCCATTTCCATCACTCTTATCCAATCACATTTTGAGCCCAAGTGACCATTTTTTCTTGATTCCTCTTCCTTATTGTGTTAACCTAATGTGAATGCATCTAACCCATGATCAATATATCTTTATAAAATCCCATTCAAAGTTCATTTACAAGAGGTTGGAAATTATTTCAAAAGAAATCAAAAATACAAGCAAGAACACTAAGGCAAACTTCCCTATTATGTACATACAACAATCTGATATAGCTACAACCATATTTAAACCCTCATGTTAGTCCCTAGCCACCTCAAGCTTACCTAGTTTAGAATTTTTTCATCTTCATTACACTATTTCATAAATCACATCAAGTGGGAGAACTACATATGGCTTAATCACACTTCAGAGTATTGGTATGTAAACAGTGTGCCCATACAAGAGGTATGTATATACATTCAATGCATCTTACACACACAAATCCCCCCCCCTCTTTATGAAAGTTTTCATTCAAGTTCAAGAATAAGAAATATCTTTAGTTAGATACTAAATTATATCTATAAGGAGATTCATCAATAGTCAAGGCTTGAAATTTCATAGGTGGATAAATACAGGGACACTAGACAAAACCCAAAAAACTAAGATATCTATGACTAGTTTGGATAAAACCAGTAAGACCTAGACTATAAAATCAAAACTTGAAGTGTCCTATTTTTGATGCTCTTATCCTTTCATCAAATGAAATCCAAATCTTGATTTGTTATAGTGTCCCAGTCTTGAACATCTAGTACCAGCTTCTATCTCAACTGTATCAGCATAATTTTAAGATAAGTTATATTTATTCTATTTTATTACTATTTTTAGAAAGGTTCAAATTATAATTAAATCATACAAATTAGTAGCTTAATTACTATAATATTATTTATTGATTTGATTAACTCAGAATTTTAACTAAATTAGGAATAAGACTCCAATAATCCCAAAATAGTTAAATCATTTGGGTGACCAAATGATTTAACTATTTTGGGATTATTGGAGTTTTATTCCTAATTTAGTTAAAATTCTGAGTTAATCAAATCAGTAAATAATATTATAGTAATTAAGCTACTAATTTGTATGATTTAATTGTAATTTTAACCTTTCTAAAAATAGTAATAAAATAGGAGAAATATAACTTATCTTAAAATTGGGCTAATATGGTTGAGATAGAAGCTGGTACTGGCTATACAATACTGGGACACTATCACAAATTAAGATCTAGATTTTGTTTGGTGAAAGGATAGGAGTGTTAAAAATAAGACACTTTAGGGTTCGATGCTATAGTCTAGGTCCTACTACTATTATCAAAACTAGTCGTAGAGATCTAAGTTTTTTGGGTTTTATCCATTATCCCTATATTAGTCCTATTGTGAAATTTCATGTCTTGACTATTGATGAAGATCCCTATAGAGATAATTTAATATCCAACCCTATATCTTACTTATACTTGAACTTGAATGAAAACTTTGATAAAGAGGGAGGGTTAGTGTGTTTAAGATGCACTAAACATGCATCCACACCCCTTATGTAGCATGCTACCTATATACAAATAATCCAAATAGGGATCAAGCCATATGTAGTTTTCCCACTTGATGTGCTTTGTGAAATAGTGTAATGAAGATGAAAAAATGCTAAACCTAGTGTGTTTGATGTGGCTAAGGAATAGTATGAGGGTTTGAATATGTTGGTAGTTATATTAGATGGTTGTATGCAGAGAATAGGGAAGTTTGCCTTAGTGGTATTGCTTATATTATTGCTTGATTTTGAAATAATTTCCAACCCCTTATTAATGAAATTTGAATGGGATTTTATGGAGTTCTATTGGTCATGGGTTAGATATATTCACATTAGGCTAAGATAATAAGGAAGAAGAATCAAGAGAAAATAGCCACTTGGGTTTGAAATGTGATTAGATAAGAGCACTAAAAATGGGACACCCTAGGGTCTGGCACTATATTCTAATTTAGGCACTATTGTACTTATGGTATATAACTTGGGGGATGGATTTGTCATGGGAAAAGTAGCTTGGTTGAGCTAGAATCAATTCTCAAAAGTTTATAGATGACTGGGAATCAATGAAAAGGTGGATAGAAGGGTCATGAGATAATGCAAGAGGGAACTATGGGTTGGGTTTCACAAGCCACACTCAAGCTAATAATTTTCACATTTTATATGACTACACATGTCATCCCAAAATAAAAGAATGATTGAAAATACTTACAACTTATACATCATATAAATACATGAATGTGTATGGTGATGTGAAAATTAGAATGTTTGGCTACTAATGAAGTATTTTCATCCTTAATAATTTCATACTCTAGAGAAAACACTAAAACATGCATACATGATGTTCTCTTGATGAGATTTTCATTGATTTCTTACAATATGATATAGCTTCTAGGTGTTAATTTTACAGTTGATTCTAAAATTTTATATCTTAATTATCCCCATCTCACCTGGGATAATCTATAATTATAGGTGTTCTAATTATTTATCTTAAAAATACATGTCCCTCCCATTAAGGGAGTTCATAAAAAAATGATAGAATAGTAAAATGGTCACCTCTAGAAGGCAAGTGGGTTAAAATAAACTAGAATGGAGTCATAAAAGGTGATCGATACATGGAAAGGGATGGATTAATTATATGATACCACTTTTTTATGTCCTAGATATGGTACCACAAAAATCTATAGCTAAAGGGATCAAAATATTATTGCCTCTATGATTGGCAAGAGAGATGAATTTTAACTCAATTTTGATTGAGGTGAACCCCCAAAAATAATTCCATTTATATTAAAAAGGGAAGAATTATTTTTATAAATAATTAGAAACAAAGGAATTTGATAATTGATCATAGGAATTTGTGCTACCATTTAACTCATCTTAAAATTTCCCATATCCTCCTAAGTCAATTTTTTTTATGGGTTGGCCAAGGCTTACTCGATGCTACCATATGGCTCTCCCATGTGGGAGCCATGGATAATTTTCTATCTCACCTCTCCCACTTACAAAGAGCCCACTAAAATTACTACTATCATTACTTTTGGTCTACTATCCATTTATTGTACCTAAAATTTGACTTGATAAAACCCTAATTTTTTGGTACTTTTATTATGAAATTTCAAATTTTGGGTTTTGTTAAAAACTTCAAAGTAAATTTTTTTTTTACCTTATTAGAGAAATTATATTTTCATTACAGGCATTAAATGTATCTATAACCTTCCATTTATACTACCCCAATCAATTTAGGTCTTCCTTTATAGTTTCTCAAAAATATGGAAATCTCATTCCCATCTTACATGTATTAAAATCCAAAGACTACTGACTTCCCTATGACTTGGTAGGCTAATAAGAATTTTCATATAGATAAGAACATTTGAAATGGTTTCCTTATTTTCCTAATTCATATACTAAGTCTTTTTTTTGGTAATTGGTTATTGTAAATTCTAGACATTGTTACAAGTTAGCTCAGAAGAAAACTTATAATGAAGTCTTGAAAGTTTTGATTTCCTTCAAATTGCTTTCCACCTTACTAGTTGTTAAAATTTTGATATCGGTGAACTCATGAGCTCACATGTATCAAAACCAAAAAAAAATTGATTAAAAATTAAAGGCTCTTTATCAATTAAGGCTTTTTTACCTTGTAGACTTCTACTACATACATGCTCATGCAAATTTGTATCGATATATTTGATGCTCATTGTAGTAAACATATTAAACCTATAAATTTCCCACTTCATGCCTTCAATTCCATACAACCTCAAGATTTGTATTTTCAAGTTTATCTAGCTTGGTTTGAATCCAATTCATAATCAAGATTGAATATTTATGTTAATTTTTTTTTGAATTAATTTTAACACTTCAAATGTTTCTCAACATGTATTACTATTCAAATTTGACTAGCATGCATGTAAGTAAGAATGTTTTGGAGAATTTAGTATAAGTTTTAGGGCATGAAATTCTACATAGGAATATTCCCATCCACACAAATCCAAATGATTTTGTGGACTCATACATGGGTCACTCTTTTTTTTTGAAAAGGGGGGTAAAAACTTTATTAAAACAAAGAATACCAAAGTACAAACTAGCCTGAGGCCAACACCTCAAGAATTAACAAAACCACTGAAAACCACAAGATCAATAAAATTACACTCCAATTCCACTCTCATCTTCAACAATAATCCTCTCTAGATTATGATGTAGTGCATAGGGCATCTGATCCCAACCATCAAACTTCTGGCCATTAAATTCTTCTGAACCCCATCTTGCCAGGCAATTGACCACCCTGTTCCATTTCCTAAGAATATGGGAAAAAATCACTAAATCCATACAAGAATTGACTTGAAGAATCTGATGAATAATTAGTGATAGCTGTCAGCACACATTAGATGTCTTCTCAAGAAGCAAATTGACCAAAACTTGAGAATTAGCCTCACAAATCACTTTCCTCCATCCTAGATCATAAGCTCGCCACAAATCATATAAAATTGCCTAGACTTCCATCCAATTAATGGTCTGCACTCCTTTATTAACTGTGAAAATCAAAACCACTAAACCAATAGAATCCCCACTAATCCCACCAATCCCAGCTGAACCTAGATTCCCTCAGGATGACCCATTTGTATTAAGTTTTAAAAAACTAGTAGGAGGTGGCGCCCATTTCCCCATCCTTTGCACTCTTTATTTCACTTGTCTACCTCTCCTAACACATGTTGAGACTAGAGAAAACCCCTATACACCCAGCCTCTCTGCTATCTTAGCCTCCCTCTTCACCAATGACATGGTAATATCGCTCTTAGCTCCAATAATTTCTTGGACCATGCCCAATACTCTAGTCCATACCTACAGAATTCCCAAATTTTCTCCTCAAAAAATTTTACAATTTATTTCTAGCCAGACTTGCCATAAAAGGAATAAAGGACTAGCATACCATACCTCCTACAAAAATGAAGCCGGTGAGGGCGGTCTCCCCAATTTCACCCAAAAATCAGCCAAGGAGGATTCATGAACACACTGGCATTTCCATGCTTCCCACCAAAAGTGCCATAATTGCATTGAGAAGGGGCATCAGAAGAATAAATGTTGAGAATTTTCCTCCTTTCTACTGCATAAAACACACCTTGAAGGGCTAGCAAATCCTCTCTTCCAGATATTATCCCATGTCAAGCATTTATTCTAGGCCAAAGTCCAAATGAAACAGTTACACTTCAGCCAAGAGAAACTATTTCAGACTTTTTTCCACCAAGGAACTTCCCTCCCACCATCTAGCTATTGAGAGATCAAATCCTAGTACCCAAAAGACACCGTGTATGATCCATTCAGATTGGGGGCCCATGCGAGAACATCCCTTTCCAAAAGGGTACTACAACTACATTTATCAAGGATGGATTGAAGTTCCACACACAACCTCCAATCCAACAATCAACCACTCCTCTGGTGTTTTCCATCTCACTTCCACCACCTACCCCTAATGAGAAAACACCTTAAAATCACCCACCCTTGACCAACCAGCTTCACAAAATCTCTGAGCTAATATATTTAACTAAGGATATTTATTTACTAAGGGTGAAAAGCCATCTTAGTAGTCCTACTATTACCGTGCCTCCATCCCATTTTTGCATATCTAGAACAAACCACACTTAATGAGCGTAGCCCCTTTCTTGAGCATAGAACAAATTGCTGACCCTTTCCCTGTCAAGCTATGTTGAGGGGTATCACTCTGAGGAATCCCAACCAAGTACTTATGGGATAAGATTCTAGCCCACAGCTAGTCTTGTTCAACACACCACTTCTAATACAATTTCACTGCCAAAGCCATACTAGAGAATAATGACTATCTTAATCCAAGACCTCCCAGCCTTTTTGGACTACAAATTACCTCCCATTTAATGAGACTCCACTTAGTCACTAATAAATTGCCAACCCATAGAAATTGCCTTGCTAAGGAATCAAGGTCTCTCACAAAACTCATCGATGCCACCTGTATCATACACCTATATATAGGGAGTGCCTACACAACTGATTGAAGAAGCTAAACCCAACCAGTAAAGGATAGACAGTGATGAGTCCAATGATTTACCTTCACATGAAACTTGTCTAGAAGGCCCTACCATGTCTCCCTAGACTGCATCCCAGTCGAGATGGGAATTCCAAGGTAAAGCAGAGGAAGACTTCCAATTTTGAACTTGAAGATATTAGCAATTCTTCATTGAATTGGAAGAGGGGTGTTGAAGAAGTAAATAGAAGACTTACCCTCATTAATTAGCTACCCTGATGCCTCAAGATAAACATCCAAGTCTTTGCACATATTAGAAGCCTACCTAATAGTTACCATGCCCATCAAAGCCACATCATACACAAACTATAGGTGAGATAGTGCTAGGAGACCTCTTCCCCATTGCCAGCCCTAAATATATCCCCCTTCAACATTATTTTTGATCAACCATCCTAGCCCTTCCACTAGAAGAAGAAACAGATAAGGAGAGAGGGGATCACCTTGTCGTAGGCCCCGCGATGCTCCAAATAAATTAGAATACTCTCCATTAATCAAAACTAAGAATGAGTTCAAATTCACATAGCTCATGACTCAGTGAATCCAATCCTCTCTAAATCCAAAAGCACTCAAAACCTTTTGAAGGAAGGACCACCAGACTCTGTCATAAGCTTTACTCATATCCAGCTTGATGAACATAGTCTTTTCTTTAGACTTGGCCATTAAATGGATAGCCTCTATAGCCACAACCACACCTCCAAGATTTGATGACCTTCCATAAATCCACTTTACTCTTTAGAAATAAGCAATGTAAGCCACCTTTTTAATCTTTCAGCAGTCAGCTTAGAAATAATTTTATAAATCACATTGCAAAGGGAAATGGGATGAAATTGACTTAACTGATCAGCTCCCTCCCCCTTAGGGATAAGAGACAAGAAAGTTGAGTTTAAGGCCCTAAGAATCTACTTATTCATCTGTGATTCATGAACAATAGCCAAAAGATCAACTTTAATAATGTCCCAAAACTCCTAGAAAAATTCTATCAGAAATCCATCCAGTCTAGGCGCTTTACCTTTATGAATCTAGAAAACCATCCTCTCTAACTCCTCCATATAAATGTCACTCATAAGATGCTCATTCATTTCCAAAGAAACCAAAGAGGGAATATAAGAAAGAACCTGAGCCTCAGCCACTGAGTCCCCCTACGCTTCCTCCTAAAATAAAGAAGCAAAATACTACTCTGCCTCATTACAAATACCCTAGGTGGAATGAATAATCTCCCCCCTGTCCGTCACCAATGAAGAAATAGTATTACCATGTTGTTTGGCTCTCACTGAGCTGAAGAAGAATGTGGTATTCATATCCCCCTCTTAAAGCAAAACGTTCCATTCTTTTTGCTTCCAAAAGATTTCCTCTCTCAGCTCCCATTCCTCCACTAATTTTAGAGCTTTAGCTTCCTCTCTTAATAAAAATTCAAATGCCCCCTCTTCCCTAATCATCTGGGTAACGTCATTCAATTGTGTTGACACCACATTTTTCTCCTGGTAAATGTTCCTAAAACATTGTTTGTTCTAGTGCTTAAACTGATACTTAACAAATTGTAAGAGCTTGGCAAAAATATACATTATTGTGCCAAATCCCAGTCTACCTCTTTTCCACCAATCAGCCACACAACCATACAGGTCTAGATCCCTGAGCCACATGAGCTAGAATTTAAAAGGTAGCCTCTAAGGCATCTTGGCTGAAGAAATAGTGAGCTTTATGGGCCAGTGATCTAAACCCCTCCAATCAAGTATCTCATAGCTAGAAGACCACGTTCCCCACCCAAAAACATGACACCATGAATCGGTGAAGGCGCTCAACAATACTCTTGTCTCCCAACCATTTATTGTTCCACATGAAGGAGCCATTGCTAGGCTTAATGTCAACTAGATTAAGTGCTGAAATATTATCTCTAAGCAAAATGGAAGAAGGCTCAGTCCTCATAATACCTCCCCATTTCTCAGATAAATCCATAATGGTATTAAAGTCTCCAGCAATAATCCATGGTAAATAAGGAAACCAACTACGCACCTCATGTATTTTGTTCCATACCTCAAGCTTACCTCAGAGATCCATTAGAGCATAGACATTAGAGAAAATAATAGTTTCCCCTTATTTAATGCATAAAGAAACCATGGATAAGGACCTGAATGAAATCTAGGACATAAGATGGATCTTGCGCAGGTTCCATAGACATGCCACACCACCTGAAGATCCCTAAGCTCCAATACACTGACATTGACCTTGCCTCCATATCTTAGGTGCTATACTCATCATAAAATCAATAGAAACTTTAGTCTCCTAAAGAAAGAGAACATCCAGAGAATGCCTATGCACTAATTCCCGAATAGCTTTTTGTCTAGGGCCATTGTTCAAGCCCCTTGCATTCCAAGAGATAATGATCATTTGGGAGGAGTCAAGAAGTAGGACTCTAGGGTCTTAATAGGTCCTGACTCCACCAAGTTCTACCCAATCATCTTAATCCTCTCCATGTCCTTCTTACATCCTATTTTAGCATTTTTCTCTAAAACCCCTTTCTTCCCATCCTTTTGAAGGATGCCCAGGTGAGGAGTAGATTTACTTATTTTATCCATTTTTGTAGCCACATCCCATACTATAGGTGTTGCTTCCTATACTCCCTACCCCACATTAGCATTTGGCTCCACTGTCACCTGTGCTCCCATCAGTCCATCCGTGAGCATTGGCATGGCGAATTCTTCTTGCATATCACAAGGAGGCTTAGCAGAGCTAATCTCCAATCTTGAATCCCCCTCAAGGTGATTAACATTGTTCACTTCCAGATTAATTGCTTACTACCCCAACTCATCCAACACCTCAAACCTATTGAAAGTATCCTCCTCCTATCACTCCCTTAGAGTTCTTTTCAATCCTCTACTATGAGTTTGGGCTTTAACCTGAACAAAGCCCTCAACATCCTTGCTCTCCCTAGTAATAGGCTTCTTCCCTTTGTTGGTTCTAGAAATGGTACTAGGAGGAGGCATAGTTTGTTTTTCCATTGGCTTGGCTTTCAAACATCTTTGCACTAGATGGCCATATTCATGACAAAGGTGGTAGTAGAATGGAAGGGTCTCATAGTCCATTTGTTGTACCCAGGAATATGAACCTTCACTCATCTTTACTTCATCTAGCAATGGTTTACTTAAATCAATTTCCATGAAAATATGAGCAAAATTCATCACCTTCTTACTCAAGGTTTGTGTTGAAGATCCTACAGGTCTTCCAAGCATCAATGCCAACATATGAAGCATGTCCTCACGATAACATTCTATTAGAAATCTAGGCAATCGAACCCACACTGACACTTTATTTTGGAGCTCCTCGAAAGGGTTAAAGATTGCATGCCATGATTTTACAAATATTCCCACCTAATTATAAAAATAAGGCCCCCCTTTAAAGACCCTATTGTAGTCAGCTAGGCAGAGAAATGTCACCATGAAGTAGTTGTTTACAAGAATCGTGACCTCTATTTCTCCCTCTGGTTCCCATACTCTTCGAGCCCAACTCTCCAGGAATTGAAGGGAAACTTTTAAACCTAAGAACTTGCAAAACAAGGAATGATTAGAATAGTATTCTACATCCTCAGCAATCATTTTGAAAGGAATTACCAATTTTGGTCTTTCTTTGCATCTCTCAAGACATCTTTTAGTCTTCATGATCCTGGATCCTCCAGGAAAATTCAATTCCTTAGCACCTGTATTCTGAGAAAAGAGGGCATTTTCATACCCCTGCACTTCCTATCCTAGAAAATTCATGCCCACCACTTCACTAAAGCTAATACCAGCTCTAGTCCTAGAAGGTGTACTCTTAGCCATGACCGCGCCTACCTAAAGATTTTCTCCAACTGTGGACTCGATCCAAACAACACCACTCACCCATTCATAATGCATTGACCAAATGGGTCTCACAACTCAAGAAAATAGTCAGATAAAAGGTTTAAGTAGAAAAGAATAGCCAAGGCTGTGACACCCCACCCCTTACTAGCAAATAGATGCCCTTTTCCCTCCAATGCAAATACAATCAAAACAAAAAGTGAGCCAGGGCACGGCTGCCCTAGCTCGGTGACATACTCCAGACCGCTATCATTTTTTATTGTTTCCTTCATCCATACATGGGTCACTCTTATAATATTATAAAAATAGTGTTATTATTTATAGTTTATTTTTACTAGATTTCAATAAATTATTGATAAATTGACCATTTAACCATGTGCACATCTTTCCCAATTTCAAAAAAAAGGATTTGAGTTATCATGGGAACTTTAGGAGTGCAAAATTCCCCATATCCCAACTCTATTTATTTTACTTTGATATGTATGTGAGTGTGCACATACACACAAAACAAGGTGTGGGATTATATAAACACCTAATTTGGTTGTGGGGGTAGTTATTAGTTATAAAATTGCATTATTTTAAGGTACTTTTATGTTTATTACTTGTTTTATTCAACTTAGGCTCTTGGAAAAAACATTGAAAATGTGTCAAGAGTTAGAAGAAACAACTAATAAGATGTAAATAATGAAACTTGAAGCATAACAACTCAATAATAAATTATTTTTCAATTAATTATAGTGCTCTGAGAGCAAAATTTGAAAATTAGATTGCATTATTTTTTTGAAATCTTTTTTGGATAAATATTTGCTTCCTAATACTATCTATGGTGATACATACATGGCTTGGGTGGAGGGGTTAATGGAATATGAAATTCATGGGCTCATCAATAAGTTTCAATATACCATTTATGTTGTTTACTATTGACCCTCAATTTTGAGAAGTTGTGAAGACTAAACACAACATAAATAAGGCTAAAAATGAAAATGTGTGAGTGAGACACATTCATTCATACTAATCTATCTTGTGAGGTATAAATCATGGTGTGCAATTAATGGTAGATGTGAAAGAATAACAATGCATAATGTGCACAATATAATAAATTCATTAAAGGAGATGGTGGCACTTGGCATTCATCCAAGTATGGTGTATTGCAAAAGGTTTGATATAGGATATAGAAGGAATGATCTAGGAAGGCAATGTAAATATGCCACTCTGTGTACAAGTGGATAAGATCAGGGATGTAATATTTATAGATGTGCATCTAGTTGGCATGACAATTGGTGAAAAATATGAGTTGGAAATAACTAACATGAATCCAAGGTGGTATAGGAAAGCTATAAATAGTGACCGTGGCCTCTCATTTGAGTGTTCATCTAATTATGATTCTTGAATGTGACACTTGAGAATATTTATAAGCTACATGGTTTGTAGGTGAAGACTAGATTAGAATTCAAGCTTAGGGTTTGAAGGATTGTATAGTTGCTAAAGCTTTTTCAATGTTTTTTAGGGATAATTATTTTGAACATTCTTGTAATGGTGTTTTTGTACACAAGAAGTGAACATTATATGTACATAATGTTGGTTAATGAGATGAATATTATTTGTCATGGATGTGTGTTATACATTATATTAATTCTAAGGTTTGTATGTTGTTATTGTTTATTATTTTTTATTTACAACTCTCTATAAAACAATGGAGTTCTCAGTGATCTCTTATTTCAACTTGAGTGAGATCCTAGGTATTTAGGTCTAGGCCTTGTGCTAGTGTAGTAAACTTTGAGTGTCCTCCAATTTGTTGCACATAACTTGGCTTACATAGGGAAAAGGAAAGAGTACTAAATAAGATTAAATTGAAAAAAATAGTATTAAGGAATAGTAATATAAAAATGTAGAGAGACTTAGATCTTATACATTGGGACATAATTAGTGTGGTGATGACAATGATGTTAATGTCATTAATTATTTCAATTGAATGTAGTGATGAACACTATGTAATCTTCATTGTACTTTAGTTGTATTTTGTTTATGGTTTTTAATATTAGATATATTTGTTTATGCCTAACGTTTAATGACTTTATATATGGGGGCTTTGACTAGGTTTGCTTAATTTAGTCTTTTAAATTGTTGTTTCAATATATGTTTTGTGTGTATCATTGGTTAGTGGACATACACTTATTTTTTGAATTTTTTACTTAACATAAAAATAAAATAAACATTGCAAACATATCCAATTAATATATTTGAATACGATCAACACATACATTTGTAAGCCTT
Organism: Torreya grandis; assembly: GCA_037957365.1. Classification (NCBI taxonomy): domain Eukaryota; kingdom Viridiplantae; phylum Streptophyta; class Pinopsida; order Cupressales; family Taxaceae; genus Torreya; species Torreya grandis. Next base: position 660,237 of record JARHVA010002382.1, on the reverse strand, counting down.
TAATAAGAAAAATATTTCCCCCTAATCTTAAAATAAATATAATCCATATGTATAAGGAAATTACATCCAATCCAAATACATGATTATAGGTTTCCAAACAAGTGACTTTAATTTAATAAATATATCCAACAAGAAAATTAGTTGGCCCTGTAAAAACACAAACACAGTATATTCTAGATTTGTTGTCTTAGATTCAAACATAAGAATATATAAAATTGAGTTTGGGGTCTCTTAAAAATATTACATGATTTAATCAATAAAATTGTAATAATAATATTCTATTAAAATTAATATAATAAATAAATATGAATTCAAAATCTTCATCACCATATATGACATCTCATATAAATCCAAAATCCATGTACAAGATCAATCTCCAAATGGGAGAGAATATTTTATTTTAAACTTATAATTTCAAACCACCTATTTGTTAATTTTGCTTTAAAAATTAATCACCTCACCTCATACCCTCATAATCTCTTCCAATTAATGTCATATAAAAGTGAATTTTATTAAACATGTAGTGAAGTTTCCTTTTGAAGCATAACGATTGTAAAAAAGTGATAATTCATAACCAATTACAACCCAAAAAAATTGAAGCTCATAGAAGGAAACAAAATATCAAATTAAACTACATAAAGTTCATTATTATTTTTTAACAATGTCACCTAATTTTTTTAATGTTAATTTAAAAAGATGTATCAATGATTAAGGATTTTGAGAACCACTAATTCCAATTATTTGAGCCTAATACTTTTGGTGCTTTCAATTTTTTAGAAGTTCCAATTTTAATTTTCCTATATTCTTGTCCTAAGGTTTTCAATATCAATAGCATTTAAGTGGTTTACTTTGAGTGTTATACAACTTGAGTGACACTATGGTTTCCTTCAACTAAACGATACATGTAGCTTGTAAATAAATTCAATTAATTTATTTATCAATACTATTATTTTCTTCTAGGAATATGATCATTTCTTTAATTTTTTCAACGAATATGATTTTATTTTAAATATTAAAGTATGTTGCCATAAATTTATTATTTCAAACTAAGTAGTTGTTTGTTTTAGTTGTCTAACAATTGAACTAGTTTGTGTTTATAAATAACATTAAAATAATAATAAACATTACATTATTTGGTATTGCCTCCACAATAATACTAGAAAGTGTAAATATTTAATCATAAATATAATGGTTTCCTAGGAACTTGCCTGACTTTCAACCTAAAGCTTGTAATCTCTAGAAACTTAAAAATTTAATTAAATTAAATTTGTGGTAGAACACATAATACACCCAAAATATATTTTATAATTATTTTGCCATGATATCTTACATAGATGGTAGTTTATACTTGGTCTTAATAATTATCATTGCACAAAAAATGTTATTTGTAATTTCTACTTAGTATTAATATTTTGAATGCACATAAAATGTTATAATACATGACATTTATAGAAATCCCTTTAAAATAATATGCCATGAAAAATCATATTAAAACTTAAGTGTTTGAGTTAGGCTTCATGTTCTAACATAAATAATAGGTGGTTAAAATGGGACTAAGAGTTTGGATAAATAATTCATGGAACATTGTAACTTGGTTGACACCATAAAAATTCAATTTTGGTACACATGTAGTCATTAGTCATAAAATCACATTATTCTAGGGTACTCATTAACCAAAATTAGGCTTTGATTAACACATTTTTCAAGTTTTATTAATCTTTATTGTAGTTCAAGGAAACTTTACCAATGAATATTCATAATTTGGATATATATTACTTTTTTAAACTGTAAATCAGATATTTTTGTCCCTATATATATATATATATATATATATATATATATATATATATATATATATATCTATGTGTGTGTTTTATTATTTCTTGCACAAATAGACAAGTGATTTCTAGGCCCAATGGGTTCTCTTTTTTGGATCACGTAAAATTTGATGGTCAATGATTTGAGTATATGTTTGGATCACCAAAACATTTGTGGGCCCTAATATCACATTAACCAAAAATTTAAGGGAAGTTTTTGAGTTTTAATTAAATTTTCCACCTATACCTAACTTTACAATGTATTATATGGTTTCATGTGTGTGAGTCTCTCTATATGTTTGTGTGTTGGGGGGGTGGGGGTGGGGGTGGGGTATACTTGTAATTAAGAACTATTTTCTCATACTTATGAGTTTGGAGTTATTTGACAAGTATAAATCCATTGAATAAATTAGTGATTCAACACATGAATAAGTCAAGTATGTTTAGCTTTGAATCAATAAATATATTGATCTAATTCAAAACTCTTCTAGTGTTGTAGTTTGGTAAATCTATTAATCTAATTCAATACACTTCCATTGTTTTATTTTATTACTTTTTTATTATCAAGACTCAATTTTATAGTTAAGATTCATGATTTCACCCCATATAACATTTTTGAAATCATTTTTGCACTTTTTTACATTTATAAACTTTTACTAAATTATGGTGTTTTTTCAAGACTTTTATGTTTTTTAAAACATGTGATGTCTTTTAAAGCATATGATGATTTTAAAATCCTTTGAAGCTTTCCTTGGAATGCAATGGTTTTTCAAGCCTGAGATGATTTTCCAAGCTTATGATCCTTTCCTAGGTATGTAATGTTTTTCGAGGCACATGATTCTTTTCTAAGCATGAAATGATTTATATTCATGCTATGATTTTTGAAGCCTATGATGATCTACCTTGCTTATGATGCATTTTTATTCCTAAGATGGTTTTCTAAGATTTTAATGTTTCTTCAATCCTAAATTTGTTTTCTAAGCTTATGATGATTCATCTTTACAATGAATTTTCCTCCCTGTATAGATTTTTATTCCTATAGATATTTGTCGTTCTTCTAAATATTTTGGTACTAAATTCATCAATTTTTTCCCTCAATTATAACTATTTGTCAATATTCACATTTTCATCTATAAAAAATATCTAACATTTTTAAATTTTTATCATAACCATAATTGTCACTTTCATAAGATTCACTAGCTATTATATTTATTTTTTAGACAGGTTCCTTAAAATTTTCTCTAGTGTAGTCTCTTTTTATCTCTCTCTTCTCCTCCACCTTAATTTATCTACATTATTGTGTGCTTTCCCCAAACTACATGCTATGTTTATGGCTTCCCATAAACATATAGTATATATTTATGCAAGAGTAAATGGTTTATGTCTATTTTGGGTAAACCTATGTCATGTGGCCCTAATTTTTTGACTTTTTAAATTTTTGAGTCATCTTACACACCAATATGTTCCTAATTTGAATTAAGGAAGTTTATAAATACACAAGCACATTATTTCATAAAAGACATGAATCAATCCATATATAGATCAACTATGAAAGTAATGATGTAATTAATTCATGAATTTATGGAAGAACTTAAGAAGATATAAGGAATTTTTTTTTACACCATGCATTCATTCTAACATGAAAATCACATAATATTAGAATATGCATTCTTTGGATTGCCTACTGAACATGCATCATACTTGGAATATTATTATTGAAATTTTATATGCATTATAGGGATTTGATAATAATTATATAAGGATAACACAAGACCCAAAATAAATCTCACATTTTTTATATATCTTTCTAGATGGTGTTGCCTTATTATGGTTTTAAAGGAGATCAATTTTTGAAATATCTACACTTAAATTTTGAAAAGTGAGTGAGATTTTCCATGCCCTAAAGCTAATGATCATAATCATAAAATAATTTTTCATACATTTATAATTTATCATGTCTAGCCTTATGATTCCAGAAGCGTCATTACTCTTATGGAAGCATCTAGATAATTTTGGGTGATGTCGTGATTTACTCCTATTTTTCTTGGTTTTATGCACTCACTATCTCGACGTACACTACACTATCTATTTTCTATGATTGTCTATGGATTTACAAGAAATCATATTTTCTTCTAAACCCACTTTATTATTTATTAAATAAGAAACATTATTTATGCAATTAATTATAATTTTATAAATTGAAATTGATTAGGATTATTTATAATGTTTTGTAAGTATCTAGATGTATTGGATGTTGATGTAAACCCACTTTCCCTTCCTTTATTTTGGTAAACCCAACCTCTAATACACTTATTATAATGAAAAAAAATTATTATGGTGGATCTAATTTATTATTATTCTTTCATAAACCCTTCATGTGTTATGGACTCATTTGTAAGGCTACATCTCAATTTTACATAGTGTCGCATTTAAAAAAGGATTATGTGGTTTCATGTTTAGATATCCTTAACCATAATTTATTTGTGCTTAACACCACACTTTTGTGCTATGTGTTTTCTTAATGTGTCAAATTTTATTTTCATAAATGCTTAGTTTGATTGTAAATTTGCTTAACATATTCCTTTGATTTCAAGATTGCATAAGAAATATGGATTCTAGGAATGTGTTGTCAAAAATAAAATTGTCTCTTACAAGTGATGTACCTTCCTTGAATGATAATGATGTGGAAAATGTGAATGATTTTACATATTAGTATGATGATGATGCTGAAATGGAGGAGAAAAATATATATTAACCCATTGATTATATTAAGAAATATATTATGACCAATCTTGTTAATATCTTTAAGATTATAAATCTATTGAAATAAATTTATTGTCAAAATACCCCTTCTCAGAGTGTTACTTTAAAATTTCATCCTAACCCTACTCTTATTGATATTTATTGTACTATTTATTCTAAAAAGGTTATGTTTATAAATGTTCAAAATGATTATATTGCTTCTCATTTTCAAACTTTGATTTACCTAAACTCTCAAAATGTTTTACTACCTTCTCAAACTTTGTTAATATCTCAACATGCTTCTAAATTTCCTCTAGCACAACCATTTATAGCTTCTCAACATGCTTCTAAAATTCCTCTAGTCCAACCATGTTTTGGTTTGGGCTTACATTTACAACCTACTTTATCTAAGTTCAAATCACCCTTGGAATTTAATATGCCAAACAAGATTCTAAAAAGTCACAAAAGGCTTTAAAATAATATAAAATTAGGGCTTGTAAGTGCCTTACCAAGCACCCTAATTTGTTGTTCTAGTGTGGACTAACATTTACAAGCTACTTGATCTAAGTTCAATTCAAACTTGGCATTAAATATGCCTAACAAGATTCCTAAGAGACATAAAAGGCTTAAAAATAATATAGAAATAGGTCTTATAAGTGGTGCTAAACATCCTAGTTTGGTGTTTTAGTGTGGACTTACATTTACAAGCTACTTAATCTGAGTTGAAATCACACTTGTAATTTAATATGCCTAACAAGCTTCTTAAAATCCATAAAAATATTTAAAAAAGTATGAAATGAGGTATTTTGAGTGCCTTGTCGAGTACCACGGGTTTGGTGTTTTAGTGTGGACTTAAACTATTTAATCTAAGCTCTGAGTTTAAATCCCTCCTAATTTAATTAATCATTCCTTGATTTATTTTATTCTATTACTTAATTTAATCCCAGTCAAACTTGTAAAATAAATACTATGATTTGAACATTGTGTGATGTACGAAAAATTAAATTTATTTCTCAAGGGTATCAAAATCCAAGATGCATGGTCATTTATCATGATATACTTGTAAACCCTCTAGCCCATGATGTAATTGTTAATCCTTTTCAAGTTTATTTTATTACAACTAAATTTATATTATTTAGTGTAAAATATGCCCATTCTCATGATACTATCTCATTTTATGCCTCTTGTTTAGAATTTGTTTGAAATTATAAGTTATTCCAAGGCATTTGAAGGACTATGCTCCTGATTGATTTTATTCCTTAGCATGTGGATACATGCACACTCTTACAACATTAATGGATAAAATTTTACATTATTTTTAAAAAATATTGGTATAAAGGTCACATTTTCATGATTATCTTGAATTCAAAAAGGCCCTAATGAAATTATTAGTATGCATTTAGGTTCAAGACATTGATCATTAGGATAACTTAAAAAATGCTAGATAATAAGCTTCAAAACATTTTTATCAATAGTCTAATATAGTTTATCAAATAAAAATTACCTTTCAATACTTTTTGATCTTTAGATGAACTTTGTCATGCAGTTGAGGCCTTTGAAGTCAATATTTTAAAGGAAAATATGAGATCAATGTTCCAATATATGAAAATATTCAAAATAAACTAGTTTTCAAAGCTAAAAATAATGGCCATGACTTTAAACATAATATTAATGTGAATAAAATGTTTGACTATATATATCAACCATATCCAAATATTGTGTTATATTCACATAAATATCATAGGCAATTTGCAAGATTGATTGAAACTCTAAAACAATTTTGTAAAGTTTCTTGAATGGAACATAGATACTTTACCACCACCAAGTGAATTTGATACTTCAAGTTCAATGCTTAAATATTTTTATGCCAATACATGTGATTTTGATAGACTTCAAGGGCATGCTATAAATAGATATATAAATTTGAAACATCATACTAGATTTTATTGATATTGATAGAATTTATCTAGATTATATATTTACAAGTTCAAGTGTGAAAATACTCAAGGATATATATCTATTGATAATATTAATGTAAATATGGTATACAACCCAAAAACATACTCAAGGATATATATCTATTGATAATATTAATGTAAATATGGTATACAACCCAAGGGAAAATAATGTGCTTATGGAATACAAACATTCACTTGGGGGTTTTATTGGAGTTCTTAATTCAATCAATAAGAAAGCAACATCATTCAAATTATGTTTATTTAAGAGGATATGCCACATGATAGTTCATTTGATGAACCATTATTTATGCAAGTAGTACTTATCTATGGAAAATACAAATAGAATAATGGTTTAAAATGTCTCACACTTAAATATATTAATTTATAAATTTATTTATAGCCTTGGACTTAGTTTGGATGATTTAGCCTATACTTCTATGATTATTAATGGATATGATGGTATTAGAAGAGAACCTATTGATTGTGTTATTTTTTATTAGAGTGGGACAAAAGAAAATTTAAACTTTATTTCATATGGTGAATACTAATTGATTGTCTTACTTGAACAACCATGGATACATAAAAGTAAATCAATCCCTTATAATGTGAATCAATGTTTAAAATGTGGACATCAAAATCAACCAATAACAATTTAAAAGAGTTAAATTTTATAAATAAAAAACCAAAAATGAAGTTGTATACATGGAAGAATCACAATAATTATACCAAAAATTACCTATAGAGAGAAAAAATTAAATACAAAGGCATAAATCAACTCCAATAGGGGTGAAATCATCACATGGCATGTATCCAATACAAAGACAACCAAAAAGAAAATTAATATACTAAAAATATTAGTTGCGCAGTGAACTATATTAAAAATAAATATAATAATGTTGAATTATTATTTTTAGACACATGGCTACCACATGCTACCAATGGTCTTCATGCCTCAACTATTATATCTCAAAATGACTATTCAGGTGTTACTACTAACCATTTTATTTAGAAATTGAACATTATATTTGCATGATCTATTAGATTAATTTCCCTTTTATTATCCATTATTAATGATGTTATATTACTATTCATTTAACTTATATGTTATTTATGTATTCATTTAGTATTCATTGTCATATTATTTTTCCTTATTATTATGTGATTGTTTACTATCCTAACAAGCTATACTAGACTCCAAACTTGAGGCCCCTGTCCCCTAGATAGTGTTTGGATGGGTGGCCCTCTCCTCTATCTTATAGGATAGGTATAGTTGGATGTGTCCATATATACTTATATCTATATCTATATCACTATCACTATAGATATCTAGATGGGATGGGCAGAGAGATGGATGGGGTTGGGCACTCAAACCATCAATTCTATATGTCAGAGCCATATAGATAATCTAATACAATATAATATAACCTATAAATGTGGTGGTAGTGGGAGGTGGGAGATAGGGTCCCTATAGTATATAGTTTCATTGGCATAATATATATTAGATTTAGTTTATATATAAGGGGAAGGGGGAGTGGAGGTATTTAATCCACACAACAGAATATGTAAAAAATCCAAGATAAAATATATTAAACAACTAGTAGGTTACAATGCATAATAGGGAGTACATGACCCATAAAATGCATGCCTAACATCAAGGAGATGATATCCTCATGTCTCTACTGCATTGTGGGATGACTACTACAGTTGACATAGTTTTACTTCTATGTGTCCCCCTTATAGACCATGACCTCATGCTTTCCCCCTCTTACATTATTGCATTTTTAATTACCAATTCATAATACCACTACTATAAGTTTATTTGTTGGGAAAATTCTAGTTTTTAGTCGATGGTGACATTGTTATATCTCATTATTGTGTTCCTCTATGCTCTCATGTCACGAGTCAGGCCTCAAATTGAGCTATATGTGACTATACATGTGTGTGTGCCTCTATCGATGTTGCCTACATATATCTAATATTTTTTCATGCATGTGTGAGAACTATTCTCACATCCTTTACCCTCACAACAACATCTAGGTATGTTACCTTGACCTTGTTGACTGTATCAAACAAGTAGGTGTTCCTACCTACTTTGAATTTATCCTAATTAACTGTCACAATGATGTCCTTTGGTATTAATATTAACTATATTGGAAGTTTATTTATTGGGAAAAGTATAGTAATTTATTGAAGGTGACATAATTATATCTCATCATTGTTCTCCTCTATGTTATCATGTCACTAGTGGAGCTTCAACTTGAGCTATATATGCATATGCATATGTGTGTGCTTCTATGTATGTTACCCATATCTATCTAATCATTTTTCTTGCATGTGTGATATATATGATCACATCCTTTTCCCTCATAATATCATATAGGAATGTTGTCCTAATATTGTTAACTGGATCAAACAAGTATGCTTTCCTACTTACTTTAAATTCTACCTAATTAAACATCACAAGGATGTCCTTTGTTATGTCTTTATTAAGTGTCCTAAGTATGGCATCAATAATGTTCAACCTATGATTAAAAATTATTTTTTCACATTAAATAAATTCTAATAAAAAAATACCTAAGATCAATTACAGATAAGAAATATTATGTGTTTGATTTTATTATGTAGATCTACCTACTCCTAGTTAGTGTCCCTATTTTCCTAGAGTGGTGTAACTATAAATGGATGAATTTATGTACCATGTGCCTCTTTTACTCTATATATGTAATTTTATATACCATATTCACTCTCCTTAGGGTCCCAACCCTCTTATGCAACTAATCTCTCTTGCCCTAATTAAAATAGTTTATAATATGCACCCTAGCTTACCATGCCAACCACCCCTCTATAGATATTACATCATTGACCCCTTAGTTAATATGTTCCTCATCATAAATATTATCTAGTTATTTGATGCAAGATTTTTTTTTATTTCCATCCCTATGGGTCCATCTTTGTGTCCTCCAAATAGTAATTTCTAGGGGTATGTACTATAGTATCTCAAACTACCTACACACTCTCATATATGATCCTCTTAATGATATTTCCAAACCATACCTAGTAACATCAAGATGGCTCAATTCACTTAATTTATATGACATCCTTGTCCCAACCTAGATGGCATGTATATGGTCTAAAAGTGATGTCTTTATTTTAGAGGGAATATATCACTCTCCTCTAATAGATGGTGTTCTCCTTGCTATGTCTTGTGTATCCTAACACAACCCATCTCCTCTCATAAGGTATCTCATATCCTCTATGTCAAGTGGTAAGCCTTTAGGTCTCACCACTCGTAGGTGTTCATAAATAAAAATTTGGAGGAGTATCAATTCCTAATCTACCTCATGCCTTAAAGGAGAACTAGTGTAAATATTTGTATAGATGTGTTATCATGTAGTATCCTCAAGATTATGTCATACTCCTTAAATCCATATCTTATATGAATAATCATACCTTATAAGTATACCAAAATCCTCATGTCAATTTCAATAAAGGATCTCACTAGTATGAACATATAATTTCATAATCTAGGCACGTCTTCATGTACTATGCCACCCTATTGAAGTCCCCCTCCAATATTTTTCTCATTAAGATCCCCTCCCACATAGTAGGTGTAGGTTACCTCTTAGTTTACCCAATCTAACCCATCTGATATCCCATGTCACCCCCTCATTTATAGCCTCAATATTCTCTAAACATCCTATAGTATAACCATTATCTCACTTGTTCACACCCATTAAGTACCAATATATTTATTCCACCACTTTGTAAAGATAGAAAGAATAAATTAAATCATATCATATTATGTGTAGGCATGGAACATTTCCTAATCCAACATCTAGATATGCCTAGCTTGTATCATTTATATTGAGTACATGTATAGTCTATACTATCCATCCATGACATAAATATTGCACATGTATGGGGGTTTAAATCATAATAAATCAAGATAAAAATTCAAGCATTTGGTCATTATTTTGCATTGAATAACAATTTATTTTATTTTTTATGCCTTTTTTAAGTGTGAATTTTTTCAAGATATTCACATGGGTTTTATTTTCATATTATTATTTCACTGGTACAAGTTGCTTTCATCCCTTTTGAAAATTATATATGCACCAAAATATAACGTGCCAAACTTGAAATTTGGGATGATATTGAAAATGGAGAGGAGGGGAATAAGTAGCTTTTAGAGTGATGCATAGTAATATCTTCCCAAAGGAAACTAATTGGGATATGAAAATGACATACAAGGTGTAATGATGTGAGGAGTACCATTATATGATCTATCACTCTAGGTAAGTCTCAAATAGAAGGTATAAATATCAAACTGATATGACCAAAATGGTCTACTAATATGTAATGCACATGAATACACCATTGTAGACCAAGTATTCAATGATATTCATGACTCTAATACTAAATTGGTTCAATATGCTCTTAATCCTAGTGCCTTCCATAAAAAAGATAGAAATCATGGTTCTACCATTGAGGAAATACAAGTGAAAAATGGGAAAGAGGAGGATGCACATTAAATGTTTGACAATGTCAAAGCAAAAACTATCACAATTGAATATTTCACTCTCCATAACATAGGTAAGGACTACATTATATAATGGGGTTGGCACAGAGGATGATGTCATTACATCCATTGTGTTGGAATAAGGGAGAGAGACAACACTCATGAAGGGCATAAGCATGATCTATGATCATTATGTCAATGTTTTACAATGTCAAAGGAAAATAACAAAGGTGGTTTAGGAATTGTTTGAAAAAATTAAGGAATATAAAAACATTAATAAATTTACTATAGACATGTCATTTAAATAAAATTAGATAGGACATCAAAATATGCTTCATATCTACTCTGGGAAAACTTTTTGCCTTTGGGTGCATCCAATATATTTTTTAGGCAACCTTAAATAGAAACTTGAACTTTTTCAAAATATCCTTGTAGTCCATCAAAGTCTCTTATATGCAAGGAGATAACTTAAGGATTTTAATCCTCTATTTTAGTATGATATAGGCAAGGACTCCACTCCATTTCTAGTGCTAAGATTACATGGAGGCATTGCGGGTGCTAAGATTATAACTTCCTCTAAAGTTGGGTCCTTCAAGGAAGTGATGAAGAAAATGACTACTAAACCAATAGTTTATAATCCTACATCCATTTATAATGATTATATTTTGGAACAAGTGAAAGAGATGCCAACCATGGAGATAAATGATGAATATGTGATCCTCTATAAGACAAACTTAAAAAAATAGGTAGTAATCTACAAATTTAATTATTTTTTACATTTACAGTGGCTTTGTTTCAATGGATTCATTCAACATGGACAAAACAATGTGAAATGTATCTTTTCTCCAATGGGTTTTTTGTTTTCCATTTTTTTTGATGAGATAGACTATCATCAAGTCTTTGTAGATGGTCCTTGATTTTGGAGAATGGTGGGTATTTACCTCACTCCTTGGTTTTAAATATTTGACCCAAATTCACACTTAATTACCAAAATTTAAATCTGGGTTTGGCTCCCTAGTCTCCCTCTATATATTTTCAGTTATTTTAAATAGATAGGATATAACTTGATAAGGTTTACCAAAGTTGATGTTAAGAGAATGGAAATGAGATTATGTACATTTGCTTACATTTGTGTGGAAATGGATCTTGGTAAGGGTCCATTGGATAGTGAGAATCATATGTGAAAATATTCAACATATTCAAACATTGGATTTTGAGAATACTACTTTTAGATGTATTTATAAACTTACTAGACATCTTCGTACTATATGTACCCAGGCATGAATCCATCCATAAAAAAAAGGGTGGGTAGAAACCAACATTCAAAAGATGTAGATTTCTAGAGCTAGAGGAAGAGGAGTAAAAAGTGAATCATGTAGAATAAAGTTAGCATACTCTTCATGAATCTATTATTACTCTTGATTTTAGTGAAAATAGGATTTATATATCATCTTAGGGATTAAAGGACCAACACAAATAAGGTACTTCAATTCAATTCTAAACAACCTCAAGACTCCTATTTTTAAGATGATTTGACCTGGTTTGACTCTATTTCATAATCAAGATTGAATCTATATATGATTTTTTCTTGTTAAATTTATTTTAGACATCAAATGTTTCTCATCATTAATTATTATTAGTATAATGTTTCATATCATCAATGGTTATAAAATCTATCTAAAAAGTGCAATGATATAGTATAATATGAGAATGGTAATTTAAGAATCATCTCATCTACCATAAATAAAATTATGTAGTTGTTCAAATCAAAGGCATTATGCATGGGCATTTTTTTATTTTTAGGAAATAATAACCACCCCAAAAATTAATTATTTCACATACCTAACCCCATTCTTGAACCAATACCTATTTCTTAGTAACATGGAATTTTTAGAGCCCTTGAAAGACAACCAATCGTATCTCCTTTGAAGAAGAGTATCGAATCTCATTTCCTACTTGGTCTTTATTTTTAGGTAATAACTTATCATGTAGATATCCATATTCTCATGTAAAAGGTAATTTATTTCAATCAATGTTATTAGCCATCAACTTCTTTTTAGTGCATACTAAATGAAAAATTATATTGTGTGACAAAACTTACCTATATAATATTGTTTACGAACACTCCTCATCACACTTAAATATTTTTATCTTTATGAAATTGAAATGAGAAATGAAACTTATATCCAAAAAAAAAAATAGTATGTTAATATCTTCCTTCTAAATCCCCATTTAGTTGAGCAAAACTTTGCAATAGAAACTCACCTCCATATGGGAATTTGTTAACTTTTAAACTCAATAAGGTAAAGGATATTTAAGGTACCCCAAAAAGGTATCAAAATCCCAATGTTTTATATGTATAGATGATGTATATTTTGATAAATAAAATTATAAAAATAGGAATCCCTTTGTAACCAAATATGTACATTATTTTTAGGCTTGCTATTTTATTCATATGGATTTTTTGGCTCAAGGAAAATAACTTCAAATATCATTTTTAGAATTATTGTATGTATTTGAATTCTCAAATTTTGATATTTATATGTATATATGTAGTTGAAAAATAAATTATTACTAGCTTAAGGAAATGAATTTCACATATCATTTTGGGCTTTCTTATATGTAGTTGAGTTCTCACCTCCTACACATTGGGTCTATTACAAAATACAAATATAAGGAAAATATAAAACAATATTATAGGACAAATAAGTTGTGTATAGGGCACTGGTTAATGATTACACACTCAAAAATATATTTTACAATGAAATTACTTGGCCATTTTATTAAGATAGGTAGTACATCCATAGAACTAGAGGATTTTTACGTTAGTTTATTCTAAAGATTGTGTCAATCCATTGAAAAATTTCCACTATATATGACATATAACGAAATAAATTGATAGAATGCAACTTGTAAAAATTTCCTCCCCAAAATACGGGATATTAGAACTAGCTACCTTTGCCTACTTGCAAGTTTTCAAGTTATAAATATTTTAACTATTCAACTATGGAGTTGTCCATGTAATCCAATATTATTACATGACAAATGTATTTTGGGTTATTATGTTCACAAATCAGTCTTCCCTAGTTATCAAATGAATATAATAGTGTCTCCTATATTTTCAAGACCAATTGTAAAGAGAACCATACATTCAAACCCTAAGCCAAATCCATAATGTTTTACAATTCTAAATCTATGTAGATCAAGATACCTTTCATAGTGTTCTCTCAATAAGAGAATTTATTCAATTCAACATCAACAAATGTTTATGATTAAAGATAACAATAATAATAAGTATAATATAATACAATCTTGAAAAGCAATTGAGCACAAGCACAAATAGTCTAGATTATGGTCATGTTATCAATAAATAAAAAGAAAAAATAATATATATGTTGAATTTAATTATAAAGTGAGATTTAAGCTTTTCATGTGGTTATTACTTATATTTTAAGTATATTTTTTCTAGTTTGCATAAGAAAACATAATAAAAAAACTTATCATTACCATCTGTGTAAATCATTATTGTTATCATGGTAGAAACCACATATTCCTGACACAAATCAAGTCTATCTTAAAATTCAGCATAAATTTTAGACATCATAGATTTATATAAGTTAGTAATATAACATTAACCAGTCATCCCAAAACAAAGGAATGCTTAAACATCCTTCCAACTTATACATCATGGAGAAATATGAATGTGCATGGTGATGTGAAAATTAGAATGTATGGCTACTGATGAAGTACCATCAGCCTCAATAATATCATACTCCATATAAAACACTAAAACATGCATACATGATGTTGTCTCGATGATATTTTCATGATTAATTACAATATGTTATATTTTCTAGTTTACAAGTTTATAATCAATTCCAAAATTCTAGCTCTTAATAGGCCCTATCTCACTTGGGAAAATCTATCATTATATGTGTTATGATTATTTATCTTAAAAATACATGTCCCTCTAAAATAATGGAGTTTTTTAAAAGCTTGATAGAAAAATAAAATGGCCACCTCTAGAAGGTGGTTGGGTTAAACTAAACTAGAAAGAAGTCTCAAAAGGTGATCCATACAAGGTAGGGGATGGTGGAATTATATGATACCACTTTTGTATGTCCTAGATATGGTACCAAAAAAATTTATAGCTAAAGTGATCAAAATTTGATTTCCTCTATGATTGGTAGGAGAGATGAATTTTAACTTAATTTTGATTGAGGTTGATTCCCAAAATGAATTCCATTTATAATAAAAAAGAAACAACTACTACTATAAATAATTGTAAATAAAGGAATTTGATAATGGAGAATAGGTATTTGTGCTACCAGTTAGCTCATCTAAAAATTTCCCATATCCTCCACGAGTCAAAAAAATTTTGGGGTTGGCTAAGGCTTGATTGAAGTTACCATATGGCTCTCCTATTTGGGAGCCATGGAGAATTTTATATCTTACCTCTCCCACTTACCAATAGCCCACTAAAATTACTACTATTATGTATTTTATCTAATTTCCATTCATTTCACCTAAATTTAACTTGACAAAAGCCTAAAATTTTGGTACTTTTATTATCAAATTTCAAATTTTGGGTTTTGTTAAAAAATTCAAAGTAAAAAATCTTCTTTTTTCACCTAATTGGAGGAATCAAATTTTTATTATAGGAATTACATGTAGATATATCCTTGCATTTCCACCATCCCACCTAATTAATATCTTCCTTTATAGTTTCTCAAAAATATGGAAATCTCATTCCCATCTTACATGTATTAAAATCCAAAGACTATTGACTCCCTATCAATTGGTAGGCTAATCAAACTTTTCATATAGTTAAGAAAATTTATAATGGCTTCCTAATTTTTTAAATTCATATACTAAGTCTTTATTTTGGTAAAATGTTATTGGAAATACTAGACTTTGTTACAAGTTAGCTCATAATTGAACTTATAATGAAGTCACAAAAGTTTTGATTTTACTCCAAATTGCTTCTTGCCTTACTACTTATTGGAATTTTGATATGGGTGAGCTCACGATCTCACATGTATCAAAACCTAAAAAAAATTTGATTAAAAATTAAAGGTTCTTTATCATTTAAGTAGGTTTAACCTTGTAAACTTCTACTACACACATGTTCATGTAAAGTAGTATCAATTTCTCTGATGCTCATTGTAATAAATGTATTAAACCTATACATTTCCCTCTTCATGCCTTAAATTTTAGACAACCTGAAGACTTATATTTTCAAGATGATCTGACTTGGTTTTACTCCAATTCATAATCAATATTGAATATATATCCTATTTGTGATTGTTTCATTCATTTTAGCACTTCAAATATTTCTCAGTATGTATTAATATTAAAATTTGACCAGTGTACATGTAAATATAAATGTTTTGGAGGATTTGGCATAGGTTTTATGGAACGAGATTCTACACAGGCATAAACACATCCACACAAATCCAAATGATGTTTAGGACACATATATGGGTCACTCTCATAATCCCAAAAACATAGTGGCATTATTTTCAGTTTATCTTTCCTAGATTTCAACAAATTATTGATCGATTGACCATTTATCCATGTGCACACCTTTCCCAAGTCCACATAATAATTTTATTTGTCATGGGAGCTTCAAGAGTGAAATTTTTTTGATATCCCCACCCTATTTATTTTACTTTGATATGTATGTGAGTGTACACATACAAAAAAATCAATGTGTAGGATTATATAAACACCTAATTTGGCTATGAGGGTAGTTAGTAGTCATAAATTTACATTATTTTAAAGTACTTATGTGTTTATTACTTATTTCTTTATCTCAGGCTCTTGGGATAAACATTGAAAATGTGACAAGATTTAAAAGTAATAACTAATAGGATTTAAATAAACAAAATAGAAGCAAAATAACTCAATTATAAATTCTTTTCTAATTAATTATAGTGGTCTAAGAGAAAAAGTTGAAAATTAGATTGCATTATTTTGTAAAATCTTTTGTGGCTAAATATTTTCTTCTAGATACTAGCTATGGTGATGCATACATGGTTTGGGTGGAGAGGTTAATGAAATATAAAATTCATGGGTTGATCAATAAGTTTAAAGATACCATTGATTTTATTTATTATTGACCCTTAATGTTTAGAAGATGTGAAGACTAAAGGCAACATAAATAAGGCTACATATGAAAAGGAGTGAGTGAGACACACCCATTCATACTAAGCTATCTTGTAAGGAGTAAAGCATGGTGTCTAATAAATGGTAGATATCCAAGAAGAATAATGCATAATGTGAAAAATATAAAAAATTTAATGAAGGAGATGGTGACACTTGGAATTCATATAAGTAAGGTGTATGTCACAAGGTTTGATCTAGGCTAGAGAAGGAATGAGCTAGGAAGGCAAAAGAAATATGCCACTATGTATACAAGTGTATAATATCTAGGATGGAATATTTATAGATGTGTATCCAATTGACATGAAAATTGGTGAATAATATGAGTTGAAAAAAACTAACATGGATCCAAGGTGGCTTAATAAATATCTAAATAGGGACCTTGGCCTCTGATTTGAGTGTTCATCTAACTAGGTTCCTTGAATGTTGCATGTTTGAGAAAATTTATAATTTAGATGGTTTGAAAAAAAAATTTGGATTGGAATTCAATCTTAGGGTTTTAAGGATTATTTAGTCATGAAAGATTTTTTAATGGTTTAGAGGGTTGAATTATTTTTAGCATTGTTATAATGGTGATTTTGTACACAAGATGTGAACATTATATGTAAATAATGTTGGTTAATGGAATGAATATTGTTTTAGACCAATGTGTCTTATACATTAGATTAAAATTTTATGTTTCGTATGTTGTTATTGTTTATTCTATTTTTATTTACAACCCTCTCTAAAATAATTGAGTTCTTAGTAATCTCTTATTGTACCTCAAGTGAGATCCTAGGTATTTAGGTCTAGGTCATGTGCTAATCTAGTAAACTTTTAGTGTCCTTCGATTTGTTACACACAACTTGGCTTATGCATGGAAAAGGAAAGGTTACTAAATTAGAATAAATTGACCAAAATATTATGAATAAATAACAATAGAAAAAGGTAGAGGGACTTAGATCTATTATAGTGGGACCTAATTAGTGTGGTGATTATAATGATGATAATGTTTTTGATTATTTCAATTAAATGTAATGATGAAAAATATGTAATATATATGCAATCAAAAATTCATCATGTGTATGAATTAATCCTAGATCAGATAAGATAGATCACACCTACACTTTTGATTGGAATACACTTATTAATCAAGAGTATGACTATTATGGGGATCCACTAAACCTGATTAGAGGATCACTTATATCACTTGTCACAACACATCATGTTAGGAAGGGTTATAAAGCCTATATTATAACACAATCACATAACAACCCTAATGGAATCCTAATATTTTAAAGCATTCACTTATAATAATAGAAAGAATGTAAAATCTAATATAGTGCACAACAAATCTTGTGGCACAAAGTGGGGGTTAGAAGAAACAAAATAAACATGTATAGGGAACTTAAATTAAATTAAGTATGAGTAACACCCTAATACATAAGACATGAAAGATAGTATTATTCAAGCCAACACCTATGCTACTTATATCTAATAAAAGAGAGGAGAACAAAGTTAGAATATACTTACCTAGATGTGAGCCTTTCAAGACTCAATCTCTCCCTTAGCCAAATGGTTTTTGTAAGAGTTTGTTGTGGTTTGTAAGGATCACTAAGTAAGGCCAAATCATCTAAGACTTATCAAGACTAGATTCTCCAAATTAAAAACCTAAGCTAAGTCTCCTCAAGTAGAATGGTGGAAGAGCATATTATGAAGAAACACAAGTGAATAATAACTCTTGATTACACATATGAATAATGACCAAAATGATCTTGTATATATAGGGATATCTTTCCCTAAATATTTTTGGGAACATTAGCTATATAGGGTTGACACAGTTGACTTAGTGTGTTTTTGTAGATAATTTACCAATTCTAAGATAGGTCGGCTAAGGGGCTAACAATATATGAAAGTAAATAATACCCCTAAACTATACTGTGTCAACCCAATTGACCCAATACAACTGATACTCCAAAAGGATTTTAAGACAAGAAAATGATCAATGAAAGAGGAAAAGAATATAGGAATACTCAAGGGAGGAAAATTAACTTAGGTAAAGTTTTTGGGATCTAGTTAGATTGGTAATAATGTGGAAAAAAGGGACAACAATCCTACAAAGCAACAAAGGTTTTCCCACCCCTTTCTCGATGCACCTCTTAGGTTGTGCACTCAAAGAGGTTGAGTCTTGGTGGGTTCCTATAAGATGTAAAGCATAAATATTTGGTAAAATTTGAAAATATTATATGTATATATATGCCCCACTTGAAGCTCATCATATGTCACTAAAATGTAATAGGGGATGGCGTTTCAAGAAAGAACATAAGGACACACATAACGTTGATGCTAAAAAAAAAATTTGTAGTATTTTAAAGAAAAAATAATTGAAAGGAAATGAATGAAATAGAAACTAATCTAAAATGTAAATAACTAAAAAAAATCAATGCATACCTTGACTTACTTTTATTCTCAGATGGTTTTATATTGTTTTATTATTTTTGATTGTGTAGGACACAAAAATACATTTGACAAACCCAAGAATGTAAAACTAAAGATCAAAAATAAACAAATGCAAAAAAATCCAAAATAGATGATTGTATGAGGATATGACATACTTGGGAAATTTGGTAAGCTGGGATGATAGGTACTATGTTAGACCAAATGACCAAGTCTAACAATTATAGTAAATTGGGTAACCAAAATTTGAGGCTACTAAAGATTGAAAAACTTAAACAAGCTATATCTAAGTAAGAAAGGCAAACTCACCAAATCAAACCAAGGATACATATCAAATAGGATGGTAAATTAAAATGAAAATAAATCAATGGAAAAAGGATTAAATAAAATGGTAAAACAACATTGATGAGTGAGTAGTAACAATCCACATCTCACTAAATAATGGAAAAAGGATACATAACATGGAAAACACCATTGTTAAGTGAGAAGTAACAAGCCAACCACACTCAAAAATGGAAAAAGGGTATGAACTCAAGTGTCTATAATTACAAGACAAAAAAATCATGATAAATGGTAAAATGAAGGTAAAGTAAGTTTAGTAAATGTAAAATCATTATGTAAAGAAATAATAATCCATAGTTTTTCAAACATGTTGTTTTTCTCTAAAGATAGATAAAAATGAAATAAAGTAGTGCTAGCATGTTTTTAAGAGGTGAAGAAGAAGGAATTAAAAAAGAAGGGAAAACAAATTTGGAATCACAATTTGTCTATCAAGGGGGGAAATTAAATGGGTGGAGGGGAGAAAAAAGGTGTTTCCACCAACATAACCCCATTTTTTTTGAATTGGGACCCTTGAGAAACCCTTAGAATCAAACATGGAAATTTTAGCATGACAAGGTTTATAGAACTTGAAAGTCATCCACTTTGTTAAAAGATAAGTTCATATGGGTATGATTTACTTTAATCTAGACTAACTGTGCTAATGGCATTCATTTCATTTTTAGTTGTAGGTTTCATGGCATGTGTTCTCAAAAAAATTATATTTCAAAACCTTAGAAAATCCTAAATTCAAATTTAAATAAAGGCAAAAACCAAATTGGTGGGAAATATTTTAAAATTCATTTATGTACTTAAGAATAAAATACATATTATATGCTTAATCTTGTTTTATATAACACAACTTAACTAAGAAACTTGGTCCCCTTTGTTATTTCTCACCTCTTTTAAATTTCATTATGACCTAACTAATGTTGTTTTATAGTGTCCTTTTAATATTTTCTAACTTGACCTAAGGTTTTAATACTAAGGCCCTGACATATTCATTAATACAATTGTAACCTTAGTCTTAATGCTTTAAGCCTAAGTATTTTATGCCCCCATGATCATAACTTAACTTCCTTACATCTTTTAGGATCCTATGGTTGTCACTTTATCATGGCATTTGATCCAACAGAGTGAGGATGACCCAAAATTCAACTTAAATAATGTGAATATTTTGTGATTTGATGATCTATGCTTACTTAATAGGGCTCAATTGAATAAAGCAAATCATAATTGAAAAGTTAAAAAGATAAAGAGGGTCTGAAGGATTGACACATGTAACCTTTGCATTATAAAACCAAAAGTAAATAGGTCCCACCTGATAAAGTGTCCTACTATAAGAAAGCTCCTAGATCATGATTGATGGCTAGCACTTCATCACTAATTTTGATCTAATAGAGAGAACGTATTCCAAGATCCTACAGATATGCCAAGTGACATCCTCACACTGGGCTATAAAAATTTCATGAGCTTAAACTTGACATTAATGTGACCATAATTTGACATCCATAAGGACATACTTGATGTCTATGTGATTTCCAACCTTAAGCCCATCAAATAAAAAAATATCATTTGCTTAAAATTGATGTTCACAAAACCATCATTTGATGTCTAGAAGTATGAATTTGATGGCTACAATATTTTCAAATTTAAGCCGATGAATTATTATGCTCAAGGTCAAAATGCACTCCCAAATCTTGTTGAAAGGATAAAAAATGGTTTTATAAGATAAAGCAAATTCTCAAAACGATGCTCAAAATAGGAGTCTTCAACCTATAAAATATGGAAGTGGTCTTATGATATAAATACTTAGTATAAATTTATAAAAAAGGATCCTTATGGAATTTTGTTTAAAAGATAATGAACCTTAAAATATGAGCTTATGCTAAGTCTTATTTTAAAATGGGAGCCCCTTATCACATGGGAATATGATAATCAAAGTTTTTCATATATGGTGACGTAGACTATCTATAACCTTGCCCCTTTGCTATAAATTAGAAGACTTAGGAATAAACTCCTTAGCCTAACATTTATTTCATTCTTAATAAACATTAAATAAACCTTAGCCTAAATAACTTAAGCCTAAGTCATGATTTTTTTAATGTACTAACTTAACATTTGGGAATTTTGATATATCAATGGTTTATGCTCCATAACTAGCTTTGATCCAATGGCATGAAGGTAGTAATGACTTTTCATGAAGTGAGCTCATTGCATGGCCACTACTCATTTGATTAATTACTAACCAAAGTATTTGGAGCATAAAGAATATATGTAAACACACCAAGTGTCATGATCATGGGATTTGCAATAAAAAGACCCAATCACATCCAAGGGCTGAGATTATTATCAATGGATCATGTTAAATATAGGATTTTGCTCTTATGGTGTGAAATGAAGAAGGTATTTTAAATATCAATAGCTAGTATTTGAATGGCATTTATGAAAAATGCCATGAAAGGTCCAGACCAATGCCACATGGGTGCCACACAAGTAGAAAAGGAAAAAATTCAATATTTTTTTAGCTTTAAAAAATGAAGGCATAAAGGTAAAGGTCCAAATCAAATATAGGACATGTATAAGCCAAATCCTAGATATCTTTTTCCATTAAATCTCCAAAACCTTAAACCTTACATAAAAGTGACCCAAACAGACTCAATTTGTTATAATTTGATCAAAGGATAACTTAATTTTTTTTTTAGGCACAAGAGAGATTTTGTAGAGATCATCTAGAATTTAGTGTGAACAATCAGTCAAGAAAAGGACCATGGTAGCTAGTAGGTAATAATTGAAGGAAGACATTGAGCTCTATTTGATTAGAGAAAATAAGGGTCACATCTTCAAGGATATATAATTAGACCTTGTAGCATTGAACATCCAAGGCATTAGGAATTGATCTAAGTTATTCTTCATGATAGAATAATTTCAACCCATTACATAATAGGAATATAGGAACACCACCATGAGTAAGAGATACTATGACTTGGTTATAGTATAAATGACTAGCCTTCATAATTCCATGGCAAAACTAGAGGTATTATAATGTATTGATGTCCTTATCCCTATCTATTTTTATTATAGAATATATAATTAATGGATCATTAGGGATAGGAACTCAAAAGGGATAGGATACATTTCCCCTAGTGCTTTTGATAAGTAATACAATCTCCCTCTCCCCCATGTGGACCTTTCCAAAATGAAAGAGTGGACCAACAACCATGATTTGGACTCTATCCTTAAACCCTAGCTACACCAAGGACCTCGTATCTTTAGGAACCTTAAATTCAAGATCCCTATGATCCAATTTAGAGAGGGCATTAGGTTAATAATGACCTTGTTGAATTGTGACTTTGGTGCTCCTTCAACTACTAATGTGAACAAGATCTAGGTCCCATATGTGAACTACATGGTGGACAAGAAACTTACCCCTCTAATTAGAGACTTAATCAGTATTTTCCTTGCCAAACAATTAAATTCCATCAAAATAAAGACTTCAAATTAATTCTGTATGATGTCATACCTACTTGATGCCCTTCTTTCCTTAACCACCTTCTCTATGATTATAAATTGGTCCCTAGAGAGAAAGACCACCATTTCACATTACTATTCTAGACTACACATCTTCAAGTATAGGAATCATATGTAGTTTATTTGTAACTACATTTATACAGCTATAGTGGAAGCCATAATAGGTGTCCTCATGCCTAGGATTTACCCCTCATCAGGAGGTATGTTAAAATGATATGGGACATATGGTATTATCCTAATTTCATAGTTATCAAGATAGAAGGAATCATGTCCCAACCTTACAAGCTACTAGTATATGTTCTAAATAATCTTGTAGAGTAGAAAATTGACTCCTAGCTCATCCATGGCATTGATAGGAATTTCAAGGAAAAGATGAAACGTTTGCTTTACCCCTTCCCTTTGAACATTGGAAAAACCATAATAAAAGATTGGAAATATGTAGAAATCATGTCCACACATAGGGATTTATTTGACTTCCAGTTAGATGAACTCCATATGTGCGATCCAAATAACATAGTAGGTGAGCATCTAAAGGACAAGAAGCTTTCAAAGCTATAATATGTACATCAACTCAGTGCCCATGACACCATATATATTAGGTTTAAGAACTATTAGGAGATATTTTGTAGGGTTCAAGGCCACAAAATTAATCTTGAACATAGGTTAATCTAAGATAACAATCAATCTAGGGAAACATGGCAAATGCATCCTTTACAATATCACTTTCTACCTAGGCCATCTAGAATATCCCATGAGTAGCCTCAAGATGAGTGACCACAACTGCAACCCCAGATATAGGTTGAATAAGTTCAAGATGAACAAGGAAAGGGAAAAGAGAAAATGAGGGAGATAAAACTAGAAAAAAGGCTTAGAGATTGGACCTCATTCTCAACACTCCCATAGAAGCCACCTTCCCTAGTTCAATACATAGACATAATAACCTTAGAGCTAAGAAAAATAATTAAAATTTCCCTAAAGGAGCTCAAGGAAGCCTATGAATTTGATAACGAATGGGATCCCAAAGAAGATATAAGAAAGGAACTTGTCCCAATAACATCCCATGAGAAGAGGAAGGTAGACCTAGCACTGGTCCTTGTGGGACCAAAGAAGAGACCAAGATTGACCTTCACTCATCCCACTAGTGAAGTCAATCTATTTAGTGATGATTTCCAAATTCATGGACTAGTCATATCTGATTGGTTCATCTATGGAAAGTTACAAAAGATCCCCTCCCTTTTTCATTCTTGGGCCTTGACAAAGTTCACTAATGTTGGGATCCAAGATAGTATGAAGCCTTGGATAAAGTCTATATTAAAAGAGTAGGAAAAAAGGAGAAATATGGCCATTGAAGAACTAGGAGGTAATACTATATATCATTTAGGAACATCTAGTAGCTTAAGAGTGGAGATCCCAGAACCCCCCAAATTTAAGAAACCAATTACTACCATCCATTTCAACCATAAAATAGCTAGGTTGGAAAGAATTACAACAAGGATAGATATGGTTAGAATAGAATAATTCACCTTTTAGAAGGTAAAACCATTTATAGAGTTAACCCCCATAGGAGGACATCAACTAGGTGAGGCTACTATTCATGACAAGGATGTGGAAAGTCTGATTGAGGCCCAATCAGCCAAGCTAAATTCAGAGTCCAAGGCTTGAAGTATAGGATTCATAATTTGGAAAGAGAAAAGAAAAACTTGTAAAAATAGGAAATTCTATCAGTGCTAGATATAATGATTAATCTACTTGACAAGACATTTTATGACATGTTTGAGGTACTTAAGTCAATGAAGATAAGATAAAGTGCATTGGAAGGGCAATGTGTACTATCTGAGAGTTTAGTCACCTAGTGGCAGGTCTTAGAGGGTAAAATATCCCAACTCCTCAACATCAAAGAAATGAAGTAGATCCCAAACATCAAGACCATAAGTATGGGACATTTGAGTGTAATCCTAGGGATTATGATTGAAAAATTTTAGAGTTTAAGTGTATGACATAATGGTATGGAAAAGGTCTTAAAAGAAGATAAAGAACTAATTACAATAATTGAATAACTTCTTGGGACCATGCTTATAGAACCTACACAACCCAATGCCCTTGGGATTATAGGTGATGAGGAATTCAAGCATAGGGATACCTTAGTAACCTAAGAAATTAGAGGAAAAGGCCAAGGAAAATATCAGGCTGATAACAACAAAATCTTAGGCATGATACTCAGTGTAATGGAAAAAATAAATGAAGCCAGGAGAATCAAAGAGGCCACGGATAGGAATGACAAAGAATTTTATGATATAATAGATCAAGAGGAAGGGTAGATCATGAAGCCTAATATGGATCTAAAATTGGTTGATAAGTATCATGAGATAGCAATGATCATCCTCCAATAGTGACAGCTAAAGGTCCCAACCATCAAATTACATAATATTCTATCTTTTAAAGTTTTGAAACATTTTGAAATAGAATATTCCATTATAAATGCATATGCTAGTTTGTTAGCATATTTGCCTTTAGGTCAATATGATTGTAAAAATCAAGTGTATTTTAGAACTTATAAGGACAATTATCCTTATCTTTGTACACATGTATCTTGGTATTGATCGTTATACTACCTAATCTTCCTATAAAGGCATGTATTACCATTTTTAAAAGGGAGAGATTTTTGAGCAGCTTTCTACATTTTAAAACAATTAATGTAATCAAAGGAATTCTATAAAGACTATCCATGTTTGATGTGTTAATTTTCCTTTTTTAGCTTTTCTCTTAACTATTAGTTAAGGTCTTGAATTCGAATGGTGTTTTAGAATTCTGAGTTGTATCCTAGTAATCATAGGGTTTCTAATTTGTGTAACCTACTAGATTAATTGAAAGATATTTTATTATCCTTTATTTTTATTTTTATTTATTTCTAGATGTGCATGTGATATTTGATAATAATATTAAATCTTTAAAGAAGAACTAGTTCTTACTTGTGATTCTTCAAACTATCCTTTGAAATTGACTTGGCATATAGTGGAATTTGAGCTTAGGCTAGTTTTAAATTATATATTGGTTTGAATGTATACATAGTTGAAATGGATACTTTGTCATAAAGTTTAAGGCTAAAATTTTTAATCACTCTTTTCTTTTCTACCTTACCCCTCTCTTTACTCCTTTTTACCCAAGATCACTTTAGTTTTAGCTTCATTATAAATATCCATGTAGATTAGTATGTAGCCTAAATATGGAGCATAATTCACTAAAAATTATCATAGAATCATAATAATTCATGAAGAATGCACCAAGGTGGCTCCAAACCACCAAACTATATAAATATTTTGGAACAATTTATCTTGCTCTGCTGCTATTTTACCACAAGCAACTAGATTTTTGAAACCTACAACTCATGCCTTCAATTTTGAAATTCTAAAATGAGAAATTTGCTTTAAACACTAAGAGCACATGTGGTTCATTTAGAAGCATCAACAAGAGAAACTGTATTAGTGCTAGAAAAAGAGATTGAGTTCTTTAATTTTTTGTTAATTTCAATCTATTTTGTCTAAGGATCACTCTATCTTTATGTTTTTTTGTGAATTATTTTCTTTAAATTATAAATGTCATTGATATTTTTTGTGTTTAGTGCATCTTTGTGCTTCCTTTGAAGTTATTAGAGCATTGATGCTTGTTTCTAGTAAATTTACCTTTAGCTTTGAATATCCATGGTATCTGAGGTTAGGATGGCTCATTTTGATCAAAGATGGGCATATGTTGCATATATCCAAGTTCCTTTAGGCTTATACCTATAAATATAGACCATATTTATGTAATTGAATGCATCTTTGAGCTAATTCATTCAAAGATCAACATCCTTTGTAGATTTTTCATACCGCCTTTGTAAAATAAGCTTAATGTGTAGGATTAACTTTGGTTCTTTATAAAAGTTAACTTGATACATCATATTTGAGGTAGGATCCTCAAATTTCAAGTTGTAATTTCCCAAGATTAGAAAAAGATCACACTCAAAAATGAGATAACCTTTACTTAAACTTGATGTTCAAAAAAAGGCCAAACAAGATAAAAGTAGATGGATGAGGTCCAGATCTTTTCCAAATTCACCCCTTCAAGGTACTTATGATTTAAATCTTCATCTAAGTATGCTTGGTTATGAGATTCCTCTATTAGCATACTAGGTATTTTACATGATCTCCCTAGAAACCTTAAGAAATATCTACCTACATTTATCCCAATAACTATAGTAACTGCATCAGAACATATAAATTCTTTCAAGGCTACCTTAAGATTTCGTAATGTTGTGAATGAGAATTTAGATTCCAAGTTATTCCCATTTATATTTAAATATGTTTCTTATTAATGGTTTTTTAATTTGCCTAATTATTACATCACAAGCTAGGATGACTTCAATAATGCTTTCGTTCATCAATTTGGTAAGATTGTGAGTCCTTGTGTTATCTACCATCGGTTCACCACTATTAAAAGAGACACCAATGAGCTTATTAGGTCCTTTAATGCTAGATTTTAGAAAATGTTTATCAAGACCATATATGCTTACAATCCTAATGATGTCTTAGCTTTATATATTTTTAAAGATGTAGTAGATCTCATGACCTATGTGTTTTTAAAGAGATCCATGCCAGCCATAACTTCATTGGATAGAGCCTATGTTGAAGTAGTAACCATCAATTATTAGATTCATTCCCAAGGGTAAATGATGTATTCTATGCCAAACATCAACCTCAAAATACATGTGATGAATTTTTTCCCAAATAATAACTAGAATATCCCAAGATTAAACCAAATCCCAAACCTAACTCAATTGCCATTAAGTCATGCAGCACCCAATTAGAATTTAGGACTCCTAAATCATCCTGCTAATGGCTTCAATATAAATGATCAAAGGTATTTAATACCATCTACTAATAATTACCAAGTACAAATTCTGAAACTCCAAAAAATGAGAATGAATCTATCCTAAAAATGGTCCAAAATTTGAGCATTGATTTTCTCTAATTACAAAAATAAGTTAGAAGTATTGCTGAAAGTTTAGGTAGGAGCTTTTCATTTCAAAGATATAACATGCCAAATAATAATTTTCATAATAATAGGAATAATGAGCCATCTTCTAAAAATAATACTATGGACATTAACCTCATTTATATTGCATTAGCTAACTATTACAAGGCCCACTGCACAACCAAACATGGGGAAATTGATTGTATAGAATTTTACAAAGCCTTTGAGGCTTTCCAAGAGGAACCAGATACATTTGAAGTGGTCCCTAACAAATAAATAGTTCAAATACATTTGAACCTAAGTCATCTAATCAATCCTTCATGGTAAACACCTTTGATTTACCCTTTCAAGAGGAAAATGAACCTAATGAGATCTTTAGGAGATCCAAAACTTTCAATAGTTCTTGAAGAAGACCTATCCCTTAAGGAATAGAGAGTATAGGTAGCCTTATACTACCTCAACACCTTGAAATAATTTTGGAACTCATCCATACCCTTTTTCAAATAACAATCATGAGACACCTAAAGGGTGTACTTATAAACTTAACATTGAAATTTCTAGCTCTTATGAGACTAGTTATAATATAGTTGAATACATGAAAAGGATAAAGTATAATATCACTTTACATGAACTTAATCATATTATAGAGTAAAGGGACATTCTATTGGAATCATTGAAGTCCAAAAATTCACCACAAACTGATCATGACAATGTGACTATGTACAAGGCCAAGGCTGAATCTCCTCCTTTTTACTCACTGTCAGATGTTTAGTAAGAACTTATATAAATGATTATTATATTTAGGAAAATATACTAGTATCATGTCTATCAGTATATGCAAATAATTATGTCTAACCCCTATTAAGTCTACTATGGTGGCAACTCAATTGGATAAATCTAGAGTCAGGGTAATTGGGGAGCTTTTAAATGTTCACATACAACTAGCTTCTGAGCCTAGGGTGTCACAATTCATTGATATTCAAGTTGTTAATATACCTAATGTTTATAGAATCTTATTGATTAGGGAATGGACCAAGGATTTAAATGGTTAAATTTCCACATATTGTTCACATCTATGGTTACCTTGGAATGGAATCCCCAATCAAATTAGGGTTGAGAGAGATCCAAGAATGAAACATATGATAACTGAGTATAATGTTGTGAATGAAATTGTTAAGATAATATACATAGACTTAGGTGTTTTAACCCTAGATATTGATAATTCATGTGATCCCAAGGATGCTCATGTTGTTCCTAGACTATGGAAGTTGTATTTTGATGGTGCTAGGTGTAATGTTGGATTAGGTGTTGGTATTGTTTGAACTGACCCCATTAATAAAAAGTACCAAGCTTATTATAGACTCCAATTCCATTTTACTAACAATATTACTTAATAAAAATCCCTTATTATAGGCTTACAATTTTATTTAAAAAACAAGCTCAAAGAGCTATTAGTTTATGGGGATTCAGAACTAGTGGTTAACCAAGTTAAAAGTAAATACTAGTGTACCTAAAAAAGTATAAGTTTAGGGTTTGGGATTTGATTAAATCCTTTGATGCCTTTGGCATCATATCTATCCCAAGGGGAGAAATCCAATCTATTGATGAGTTTATATCTACTACAGCCAACCTCATGCCCAACCAAGATTCCCCTAATTTAAGCATAGAGTTGACCCCTTATCCTTTAGTACCTTACAATGTTAACCATTTCCAAGTCTTCAATGATGATTAGTAGATATTAGATTTCATTTGAAATTCTAGGGAATTTGATGCTCATATCATTGATGAGACTAATGAAAGTGCATCTAAGGGGGATAAATTTAATGGTAAAGTCATTTAGTTAAATTACAACAAGATCCCCAAGGGAATGATTGATTTAGAGAGATAAT
This sequence comes from Torreya grandis, assembly GCA_037957365.1. NCBI lineage: Eukaryota > Viridiplantae > Streptophyta > Pinopsida > Cupressales > Taxaceae > Torreya > Torreya grandis. The sequence goes on along the minus strand of JARHVA010002382.1, from coordinate 629,852 downwards.
TTGATCATGGAAAATTGGCTAAGGTTTATAAGTTTCTCAAGGTAAGTTGGAAAGATTATAATTATATTGATCTTTTCCTCTATGATCAACCTTCTCTAGTAAATTTTGGAAAATCTTGTACAAACATTGAAAAAAATAAAGCTGAAGAACTCCTTGCCCAATACATAGATGTCATAGCATGGTCTTATGATGACTTAAAGATATTTGATCCAAGGGTCATAACATATATTATACCTCTTAAATAAATTTTCAAACCATTTAGGTAGAAAAAATGGCCTGTAAACCCTATCTTGTAACCCATTATCTTCAAGGAGGTCAAAATATTATTAGATGCTAGGATAGTCTTCCTTATTAGGCATTTTAATTGGGTGGTAATATTGGTGCCAATTAGGAAGAATAATGGTGAGATTAGACTTTGTATTTACTTCAAGAAATTGAAAAAATCATCAAAAAGGACAACTACCCCCTTCTTTCCCTAGACCAAGTGATTCAAGTTGTTTCATGTTTAGCTATGATGTCTTTTCTTGATGGATTTTTAGGTTACAACCAAGTGTTGGTTGATAGAGAGGATAAGATGAAGACATATTTCACCACAAAATGGGGGACCTTTACTTACAAAAGAATTCCCTTTAGACTAGCCAATGTAGGAGCCACCTTCTAAGAGCCATGGACCATGCCTTCCAAGGCTTAATAGGTAAATGTATCATTTTTTATGGATAATCTAACAATTTTTTCTAAACAAAGGGAAGATCAATTCATGCATTTACAACAAGTTTTTAAAATATGCATAAGGAATGGCAATTCCTTGAACCCCAAGAAGAGTATCTTTTATGTGACTTAAGGAAAATTATTAGGACATGTTATAATCGGAGATGGGATCTCTATAGATCTTAAAAGAGTGGAGTCCATATCTAGAATAGAACCTCCAAATAATATAAAAGAACTAAATTGATTCTTTGGTAAAATAAATTTTGTAAGAAAGTTTATTGCTAGTTTTGTAAAAATTGTTAAACCACTGAATGACATGTTAAATAAGGATGCCAAAGTCACATGGAATGAATATTCTAGAAAGGAATTCAATAATATTAAAAAGGCCATCAATCAAGTTTAAATCCTTATAAGTCCTGATTTCTCTAAGGACTTATGCCTCTATTCCTTTGCATCTGACCACACTATGGTTTGAGTGTTAACTCAAAAAATCAAAAGGTGTGACCACCCAATTACTTTTATGAGCACTTATTTTGAGAATGATGAGTTAAATTATTCATTAATTGATAAACAAGCATATGCATTAGTTAGGGAAATTATGAAATTTAGGCATTACATCCTTAGGAATAAGGTACATGATATCTTACCTAACCCTGCCACCAAACTTATTTTAAGTTAGAATGAGCTCAAAGAATGAAGAGGTAAGTGGATGCTAGTTTTATAGGAATATGAATTAGAGATGAAAACATAAAAATTAGTAAGGTGCCAAGGTTTGATCCAAATGATTTCTAATACTAACCCTAGGCTAAGTATTATGCAAGTAGATCAATAAAAATTTCAAACTAGTGAGTGGTATGATTCAATCATACACTTGTTAATCAATGGTACTTGTCATGCAGGATCATCCAAGGAGAAAAATAGGGCCCTAAGATTTAATTCAGCCCACTACATGATCAAGAATGGGGACTTCTATAAAATAAATTTTGAAGGGATTTATTTGAGATGTGTCTCACAAGAAGAATCCAACCAAATCATGAGTACATTCCATGAAAATTTGGGTAGTGGACATTAATCTAGGAGAACCACAACCCAAAAAATTATTAGATCTAGCTATTATTTTCCAACCATCTTTAAATATGCTTATAAACATGTGAGGGAATGTCACTCATGTCAGATCTTCAACACCAATGATCCAATGTCAGTAATGCCTCTACAACCAATCATGATTAGCAAACCCTTTGTTTAATGGGGGTTAGACTTTGTTGGTGTAATCAACCCCAAATAATATAAAGGACACAAGTATGTCCTTAATACCATAGACTATTGCACAAGGTGGACTAAATTTGTAGCCCACAAACAATGTAAGATGGAAGAAGTGATCAACTTCTTGGAGGAAAACATATGTACTAGGTTTGGAACTCTAGTATCTCTAGTGTGTGATAATGGGTCTACATTCATATCTATGTAGATGACCAAATGGTATTATGATAATATCATCACTCTCAAGTTTGCATCTAACCATTATCCCCAAGGTAATGTAGTCTTAGAGTTAACAATTACAAAACTAATGAAGGCAATCAATAAATCTATTAAAGATAGGTCTAGAACCTAGCATAAGATCCTTAAATTTTCACTTTGAGATGATAGGATAAGAATCAAACAAGACTTAAGAGCTTCACCATTTCTATTGGTGTATGTATTGGAACCCATCTTCCCTATCACTCTCAAACTGCCCACATATAGATTTATGAAAGAATACATGGAGGAGAGCCAAGAGATATCCAACTATACATTGTTGGACATAATTTAGATGAAAGATGTAAGAGATAAGGCCTTTTCTAATTTTAGTAGGCATAAAAAAATAGTCAAGAGATGGTTTTATAAAAGGTCCAAAATTAAGGTGTTCAAATAGGGAGACCTGGTTCTCCTTTGGGATAAAGTATTTGAGCCCAAGAGAAAACATGGTAAATTCACACCCTTGTGGATTAGCCTATACAAGATTATAGAAACATTAGGTAATAACACATTCAATCTCAAAGATCTACAAGGAGTGGAGTTTACATTGCCCACCAATGGGTAATACCTTAAGAACTACTTATCTTTTGCTCCTCCTGGGGTCTTCATGGAGTTAACTATAAGATGATTAGATTAGTGTACGTAGGTTAGTTATTTTATTTCCATGTTCTTTCCTTCTCATCCCTTATTTGTATATATTCATGTACATATTTATTTGTTCTCTTTTCCTACTTTTTATTGTGTGTTTCTTTCTTATTGCTTTATTCCTTGATTACAATAAGTCCCTAAGGATAATCTTGAGGTTAGTAGTATGAAATTTTCTTGAAAACATGCCCTCAATTCAAAACTATAGGTATGAACCCCATAAATAAGATGAATATGGTTTTGAAACATAAATAATAAGGTTATAGCATGGATAAATTGGTAAATACCAATGAAAAGGCCAATCATTTCATGAAACCCTAACCATTACCTTGACCTCAAACTAGTTTTAAGAAGACTTACACTTGTGGGGTGAAATATCAAATTATCAGGGTATACCCCAAACTATCACTTAATAAACATCCTTTATTGGGATAAGATTTTCAACCATAGGTGATTTTACAAAAGATGAAATACTTGACCAAATCTTAAACCATGGCTATCTTGGTTCCTAACCTAGCTAAAAGCATAAAGATCTAAGAAAATAAAAAAATAAGGATATAATTCAAAATCAAAATATTTTAGGTATAAGTGATTCTAATAATCTCCACCAAGGTTATGGACACCTGATTGGTAGTAGATCAAGGTCATGAGTGGAGCCAAAGGCATCTTTGTCATGGTTATAAATGCCTGGCTAGTAGTAGAGCAATGCCTAAGCCTTCCATAAGTTAAAATAATGGTTCCTAATGAGCATGTTAGCATGATATAAGTTATTATAAGTGATTAAGGACATGAAACCTAGAAGTATTTTCTTGAACCCCATGTAAAATAGTAATTAGAATCAAAGAACACACATAGTTTGGATATGTGTCAATATTTAACCTTCAAACCACAAGTGCAAGGTTTGTTTCAACTATGACTTGGTATAGATGATGATATTGATCAAATGAAGTGGATGAACTAATTATGTGTTTGATCAGAGTCCCTAGGTTATAACATATTACTATATTTCTCCCATGAGTCACCATTTTTTGGGACCATGATATCCCCATTTTTTTTGAATTGGGGCCATTGAGAAATCCTCAGAATAAAACATGGAAATTTCAGCATGACAAGGTCTATAGAACTTGAAGGTCATCCACTTTGTTAAAAGTTAGAATCATATGGGTTTGATTTTATTAAATCTATATGAATAGTGCTAATGGGATTCATTTGGTTTTTATTTACAAGTTTCATGGTGTGTATTCCCTAGAATTATGTACTCTAAAACCCTAGTAAACCCTCAATTAAAATTTGAATAAAGGAATGAACCAAATTGGCAAGAACCATTTTAAAATTCATTTATGGACTTAATAATAAAACACATATTCTATGCTTAGTCATGTTTTTTTTTTAACAAAACTTAACTAAGAAACTTGGTCCCCTTTGTTATTTACCCCTTCTAAAGTTACTTATGAACTAACTAATGCTGTCCTGTAGGGTCCTTTTAATATTTTCCAACTTGGTCTAAGGTTTTCATATTAAGTCCCTGACGTATTCATTAATATAATAATGACCTTAGTCTTAACACCTTAGTCCTAAGTCTTTTATGCTCCCATGGTCCTAACTTTACTTCCTTATATCTTGTAGGATCTTATAGATATCACTTTATCATGGCATTTGATCCAATAGAGTGAGGATGACCTAAAATTCAACTTAAATAATGTGCATCTTTGGTGATCTGACGATCTACACTTACTCATTATCACTTGATCAAATTGAGTGAAGTATAATTGAAAAGTTAAAATGATATAGACATTATAAGGATTGGTATGCATTACCTTCACATTAAAAAACCAAAATTAAATAGGTCCTACCTGATAAAGTATCCAACCACAAGAAATATTTTAGATTGTGATCAATGGTTGATGCTTCATCACCAATTTTAATCAAATGGAGTGAACATAGTCCAAGATCCTGGGAGATCCCATAGACATGCCAAGTGGCATCCTCACACTAGGCCATAACAAATTGATTATCTTAAACTTGATATTTGTGTAACTACCATTTGATTTTTATGAGGATGTATGTGATGTTCTCACGACTGTCAACCTTAAGCCCATCAAATAAAAAACTTCACTAGCTTAAAATTAATGTTTGTGCAACTATGATTTGACATCTACAAGGATGTATTTGATGAATACAAGACCATAAAATTAAATTTTATGAATTATTATGCTTAGGGTCAAAATACACTCCTAAATATTTTTAAAAGTCTAAAAAATGGATTTATAAGCTAAAATAAATGCTAATAAAGGTGCTCAAAATGAGAGTCTTTGACCTAAAAAATATGGAAGTGGTCTTATGATCTAAAAAATTAATCTAAATTTATATGGAAGGATCCTCATTTAATTTTGTTTAAAATAACATGAAGCTTAAACTATGAACTTATGCTAAGTCTTATTTTAAAAAGGGAGGTCCTTATCACACGAGATATACATTGATCAAAGGTTTTCATATATGGTGAGCTAGATTATCTAGACCCTCACCCCTTTAATATAAATTAGAAGACTTTGGAATAAATTCCTTAACCTAAGGTTTATTTCATGCTTAATAAACATGAATAAACCTTATCCTAAGAAACTTAAGCCTAAGTCATGATTTTAATAACATGTTAACTTAACGTTTAGGAATTTTTGTAGATCAATAGTTTATACCCCATAGATATATTTAATCCAATTGAAAAAAGGAATTAATGAATTTTTAAAATCCCATGAGCTCACCTTTTGGCCACTACTCATTCGACAAGTGACCGACTAAAGGATTTGGAGCATGGATAATATATGTAAACATGTCAAGTGTCACGATCATGGGGTTTTCAATAGAAAGACCCAATCACATCCAAGGGACTAGATTAGGACTAATGTCTCATACTAAATCCAAGATTTTAATCCTATGATTAAAAAATAATAATGTATTTGAAATACCAATATATAGTGTTTGAATGGAATTTATGAAAAATGTCATGAAAGGTCCAGGCTAATGTCACATGGGCACTATGCAAGCAAAAAATGATAAAATTCAAGATTTTGTTATCTCAAAAATATAAAGGCATAAAATTTAAAGTACAAATCAAATCTAGGACATGTATAATCCAAATCCTAGATAAATTCTACCATTAAATCTCCAAAACCCTAAAACTTACATAAAAGCAACCCAAATAGACTCAATTTATTAATATTCTATCAAATGAGAGCTTAATTATGTTTTTTAGGTGCAAGAAAGCTTTCATAGAGATCATCTATAATATAATGTGAATAATTATAAAAAATAGGGACCATGGCAGCTTTCAAGCAACAATTGAAGGAAGATATCGAGCTTTATTTGACAATAGACAATGAGGGTTGGATCTTCAAGGATACAAAATTGAACCTTGTAGTATTAAACATCCAAGGCATTATGAATTGGTTTGAGATATTATTCATGATAAAATAATTCCAACCCATTTCATAAGAGGAATATAATTATACCACCATGATCAAGTAACAATATGACCTAGTTGTAATCTAGAAGACTATCCTTCATCACGCCATAACAAAACTAGAGGTATTACATTATATTGACATACTTTCCCCTATATTTGTTGATTATAGAATAGATAATTAATGGATAATTAGGGATGGGAACTCAAAAGGGGTATCCTAAATTTTCCTTTTTTCTTTTGAGAATATCTACAAACACCTTCTCCCTCATGTGGACCTTTTCAAAATCAAAGAGTGGACCAATAACCATGACTTGGACTTTATCCTTAGACCCTGTCTGCAGCAAAGACCTCATTTATTTATAAACCTTGAAGGTAGGATCCATATCATATAATTTAGAGAGATAATTAGGGTATTAATGACCCTATTAAACCAAGCCTTTGGTTCCCATTCAACTACTTACATGAACAAGATCTAGGTCTCATATGTACACTACATGGTGGAGGAGAAACTTACCCCTCCAATTAGAGACTTAATCAGTATTTTCCTAGCCAAAAAAATTTAATTCCATCAAAAGAAATACTTTAAATAAATTATTTATGATGTCATACCTAATTTATTCCCTTATTACCTCAACCACCTTCTCTGGGATTAGGACTTGGTGCCCAGAGGGAAAGACTACCATTTCACATTACTATTCCAAACTATGCATCTTCAAGTATAAGAATCATATGTAGTTTATTTGCGACTACATTTATCCAACTATAGTGGAAGCCATCATATATGTCCCCATGCCTAGGGTCCACCCCCTCATCAATAGGTATGTTAAAATGATAGGGGACATATGGTATTATCTTGATTGCACAGTTATCAAGATAGAAAGAATCATGTCACAACCTTATAGGCTACTAGCATATGTTCCAAATAAGTTTGTAGAATATAAAATTGCCTCCTAGATCATCTATGGCATTGATAGGACTTGTAAGGAAAAGAGGAAAATTTTGCTTCACCCCTTCCCCTTAAACATTAGGAAAAACATAATAAAATATTGGAAATAGGTAGAAATCATGTCTACATATAGGGATTCATTTGGCTTCTAGATAGATGAACTCTAGATGTGGGATCCAAAGAATGTATTATGTGACCATCTAAAGGAAAAAAAACTTCCAAATTCAAAATATGTAAATCAACTTGGTGTTAATTACATCATATATATTAGGGCTAAAAACTATGAGGAGGTATTGGCTAGGGTTGAAGTCCACAACATTAAGTTTGAACATAGGTTAATCAAAGATATGAATCCATATATGGAAACATGGAAAATACATCATTTTTAATATCACTTACTACCTAGGCCATCTAGAATATCCCATGAGTAGCCTGAAGAAGAACAACCATAGCCACAACCCCAACAATAGGTTGAGCAAGTTCAAGATGAATAAGGCAAGGGATATGAGAAAGTGGGGGAGATGAAACTAGAAGAAAGGCCTTGAGAGGGGACCCCATCCTCAACACTTCCATAGAAGCCACCTTCCCTAATTTAATACGTAAATATGATAGCCTTGGAACCAGGATAAAAAAATTGAAGGTGCCCTCAAGGATCTCATAAAAGCCTATGATTATAATAAGCAAAGGGATCCCAAAGAAGATAAATGAAAGGATCTTGTCCTAATAAAATCTCATGAGAAGAGGAAGGTAAAGCTAGCACTAGTCCATGTGGGATCAAAGAAGAGACAAAGATCAACCTTCACTCAACCCACTAGTGAAGTCAATCTATTTAGTGATGAGTTTCCAATTCATTGACCAATCATTCCTACCAAGTTCATCTATGGAAAGTTACAAAATATCCCCTCCCTTTCTCATTCTTAGGCCTTGAAAAAATTCACTGATGTTGGGATCCAAGATAGTATGAATCCTTGGATAAATTCTATAGTAAAGGAGAAAGAATAAAGGATAATTACGACTGTTAAAGGACTAGGAGGAAAGAAGATACATTCTTCAGGGGCATCTAATGGCTCAAGTGTGGAGATCCTAGAATCCCCCAAGTTTAAGGAACCATTTACTATCATCCATTTCAACCCTAAAAGAGCTAGGTTGGAATGAATTATTAAAAAAAAATTGTGGTTGGAATAGAAGAATTCACCTTTTATAAGTGGAAACATTTATAGGATTAACCCCTATAGGAGGATAATAACTAAGTGAGGCTATCATTTATGAGGAGGATGTGGAAAGTCTGATTGATGCCCAATCATCCCAGTCTAAATCTAGAGTCCAGGGTTTGAAGTAGAGGATTTAGAATTTGAAAATAGAGAAGGAAAAATTGGAGAAAAAATCAATTCTATTAGTGTCAAATACAATGATTAAGATTTTTGACAAGTAATTTTATGACATGTTTGAGGTAATTAATTCAATGAAGCTAAGACAAAGTGTATTAGAAGGGCAATGTGTACTGGCCAAGAGTTTAGTCACCTAGTGGTAGGCCTCAATGGGTAAAATAGCCCAACTCCTTAACATCCATTTAATGAAGTAGATCTTAAAATTCAAGACCATTAGTATGGGACATTTTAGTGATATCCTATGGATTGTGATTCAAAAATTTTAGAGTTTAAGTGTATGGCATAATGTTATATAAAAGGTCCTAAAAGAAGATAAAGAACTAATTACAAGAATTAAACAACTTCTTGGGACCATGATTATATAACTTGCACAACCCAATCCCATTAGTATTATAGGTGATGATGAATTCAATAATAAGGATACCTTGGTAACATAAGAAATCAAAGGAAAAGGCCAAGGAAAATCTAGGGTTGACAACAACAAAATTTTGGGAATGGTACTCAATGTAGGGGAAAGAATAAATGAATCCAGGAGCATCAAAGAGGTCATAGATATGAATGACAAATAATTTGATGATCTGGAAGATCAAGAGGAAGGGTAGACCATGAATCCTACTATGAATCTATAACTCATTGATGAGCAGCATGAGAGAGCAATGAGCATCTTCTAGCAGTGACAACCAAAGGCTCCACCATCAAATTAAGTAATATTCTATCTTGTAAAGTTTTGTAACATTTTGGGCAGGGGCCCTAGCTTGGTTGGTTAAGTATTTTCACTATGGCTTTGCTGGTCTCAAGTTCTAGTCTCCCCCCACCCCGTGGTATTGGTATTAGGTGTGTCTAGCCAGTGCCGCTGGTCACGTTAAAAAGTTTACCAGGTTTTTTTTTTTAAAAATTTTGTAACATTTTAAAATAGAATATTCCATTGTAAATCCATATGCTAGTTTGTTAGCATATTTACCTCTAGGTCAATATGATTGTAAAAATCAAGTGTATTTTAGAACTTATAAGGATAATTGTCCTTGTCTTTTTACAAATGTATCTTGTTATTGACTGGTATACTACCTAATCTTCCTATAAAGGCATATATTACCATTTGTGAAAGGGAGATATTTTCTATAAATTTTGTAAAATTTGAAGCAATTAATAGAATCAAAGGAATTATACAAAGACTGTCCATGTTTGTTGTGTTAATTATCTTTTTTTTATCTTTTCTCTCAATTGCTAGTTACAATCTTGAATTTGAATGATGTCTAGGAATTATGATTTATATCCTAGTAATCAAAGGGTTTCTAATTTATGTAACATGATAGATTAACTAAAAGATATTTTGTTCTCCTTAATTTTTATTTTATTTTATCTCCAATGTGCATGTGTTATCTCATAATAATAGTAAATATTTAAAGAACTGGTTCTTACTTGTGAATCTTCACACTTTCCTTTGAAATTGGCTTGGTATATAGTGGAATTTGAGCTTAGGCTAGTTTTACATTATATATTGGTTTGAATGCATACTCATTTGAAATGGATACTTTGTCATAAAGTTTAAGGCTAAAATTTTTAATCACTCTTTTCTTTTCTGCCTTACCCCTCTCTTTACTCCTTTTTACCCAAGATCACTTTAGTTTTAGCTTCATTATAAATATCCATTTAGATTAGTATGTAGCCTAAATATAGAGCATAATTCACTAAACATTAGCATATATTCATTATTATTCATGAAAAATGACCAAGGTGGATCTCCACCACCAAACTATATAAATATTGTGGAATAGTTTATCTTACTCTACTATTATTTCACCATAGGCAACTAGATTATCAAAACCTACAACTCATGCCTTGAATTTTCAAATTATAAAATGAGAAGTGTTCTTTAAACACTAAGAATACCTATGGTTCATTTATAATCACCAACAGAAGGAAAAATCAAGGTAGAGGAACTCTTTATCAACATCAAGACACTCAAATTAGGTTTGTCAAAATAAGAGGACTTTAGACCTTAAGGACTATGAAGAAATTCTCTTGGCCACACAAGTCTTGGGTAAATAAATGGAGTATATAGATCATCCCATGAAGGATATATACATGCAAATTAAAATGGACCTACCTCCCTATGACATGTTCCCCATTATTCAAGACCCCTTATAAAGTCATTGGTCTACTATGAATATTGGGTACTTGCATGAGAAAGTAGATATCACCATAGAGTTTTTTGAAATCCCATATTCCAATCTACTAACCTACCACACCCCAAAGGACTTTGACTCTATGTGAAGTTGACTATGGAGTTTGAGATTCAATTGGAGATAGGAGATGTGATTTTAATCACATCTCTTGGTGTGATTTTGACTTTTAAGATTTGTATGTTGCCTTTCATATATCATTACCTTTTATTTTTAAATGATTTACATTTTAACTTTCTTGATGGATTTTTCTAGATTCTTCCTCCATATGGATTTAGAAAACCAAACATGGGTGATAAAGATGACTTTCATTTGAAAAATTGGGACAAGGTTGGTAAGAGAGAGAAATTTCAAAGAGAATGGAGTTCAACAGTCTCATAAATCTAAGTAAAATAAAAGTGTTATCTTGACTTTGACCTTTTTTTATCCAATGCGGAGATGAAAGAAAGGGGAAATCAAGATGAATGACACATAAAATAATTTGAATTGCTTCAAATTGAAAAAAATGTGACAAAGGGAAAAATAGTGATACAATGATAGTAAAATGTGATTATTTATCATAATAAATAGGAAATGGAGGAAAAAATGCTAACATATATTGTTGTGTAGATTTCATCTAGCCAAAGAAGCAAAATCTAAAGTTTGAGAACAAATATGAAGAACATGAAAATAATTGTAATATTATGAGGATCATTGGGTCCTATCCATGATCTTACAAATCAACTCATAAAAGAGAGACCCATGAGGGTGATGACAAGCATGAGAAAAGCAAGGTGAGGGAGGCTTTTTAAAAATCAACTCACAAAATAAAAACTCAAAGGATGCAAAACAACATTGTCAAGTAGCAACAAGAAAAATAAAATAGATAAATAAAAGATGGTGATTTTGTGAGGAATGTTAGGACTTATCAATGGTCTTAAAAATCAACTCTCAAAATAAAAACCCAAAGGGTGCAAAAAATAAGAGAAAATACAAGAAGGTAAAGAAGACTATGGTACATTAAGAAACCAAAAGACCAAAAGGAAGGACTAAAGGTTTGTAAAAGGAAGGAAACTACTACAAATGGAGAGACTCATGCTTAAGTAACATATAATTTTTTTTAAATAGATATAGATATAAAACATGAAAAGAAAAAAAATGGATCCTACATTAATATCTATATCAAAGATGATCACATGAGAGATAATCATATGTATCTTGAAAGGTTTCTTAAAGTTGAATTAGTTTGGTAGCATGTAATGGAAAATAAGGATTGGACTCATAAGATATCCTAAAGTGTAAGTGGTTGTAGGGATGGGAATCGTAATATACCCCAAAGTCTGAAATGACATGTGGGTGGGCATCAAAATATGCCCCAAAAGATAGATAAATGTGTGGATGGGCATCACAAGATGCCCCACGAGATGGAAAGTAGAAGAAAAGATATGAAAGGATAAGAAGTAAAGATAACCCCATATAGTGTCTAAATGCATTTAATATGTCCAAGAAGATTCTGATAGGGGACATGATGCTTGAGATAAATGAACAAAAATGCTAAGAGAAATAGAGAACTAGATCAGTAAATAGAGAAAGTATAAAATAATATAGGGTTGATTAGGTTGATTTAGTATAGAAAATGGGTCATGTAAACTACATAGTGTCAATTGGGTCAATTCAATATAGTGAAAAAAGGTATGATAAAGATGAAAAATAAGCTGTAGACTATGTAGGGTCGACTAAGTCAATCCAGTATAGTGAATAGGGGCTAAAAAAGACATTGGGTCAACTAGGTAGATCTAGTATAATAGGTAGGGAGAAAGAGCAAGATGATAAAAAGTTATGAATTAAAATAAGAATTTTTTTGTATTTAATCTAGGAAAGTAAGAGCTAAAAGGAAACAAATAATCAATTAGATCAATGCTGACTAGTCCAATTAAGGCACACAAAACAAAACCTTGTACTAACACTAGCTAATGCAATTTTTTGCACACATAATTGAAAAAATAAAAATCAAACAACTTTAAAAGTAAATATAACTTATTGGTCAAATTAATTGTTAATTAGATTATTAAGAATGTTTTTAAAATGTGATTAGAAGTTGGCTATAAGAAAAGTACTAGATAGAAATCTAAGGATGGTTTCAGGTAGTTTAGGATGAACGAGATTGTAGTGGAAATGATATAGGCTTGGTAATAAGGTATACCCCCTCACTTCACACACCATAATGATAATTGAATTGAGTGATTAGTCATATTATACCATTAACCATGTTTTAAACTTAACCAGAGCATCAAGTTAGCTTCTCCCTTGGTGATGAAATCCAAGTAGGTTGGCATAGGGTAGACAAGTTGTTGAAGTGATTTTTAATGTTTTTTTAATTTAGTTGTGTGTGCATAAAATAGAAATAATGAAACTAATAAATTAATTGAAAATCCCCTAATTAGACTCTATGTATTATTCAAATCATGCAAGAAATAAGAAAATAAATGTGTGAGCTAATTACTAATAGATATGATGTTAATTCCAACTTTGGAAAAACCTATAATGTGAACACTATATGCATAAAATATAAAACATGGTCTATAGAGTTAAACCTATACTATGGAAGCAAAGTCTAAAAATGAACTAGGTTGGTATGTCAATAAATTTATTTCATACAACACACAAAACATAGAACTGGGTTGGCAGTGTCATTCCAATTGATTGTGTAAGGGTAGTTTTGAAGAGTAGAAACTATTAAATGAAAGACAAAAAAGAAGAAATGAATAATAATGCTAGTCTAGAACTTGGAAGTATGATTGAGAAACTTACAAACTAGGTCAACAAAATCGATCAAGATATATAAGAGCCTCTAAAAAGTGTTGAAACTATAAGGGGTCAATTGGGTTGACCTAGAAGGCTGATTTGGGTGTTTCAAAGGCTAAAAACCTATACTAAGTCAACTAGGTCAATCCAGTTTCTTATTCTTGAAACATGCACATAGAGAAAAATAGTTAGGTTGATAGAATAGATCTAGAATGTCAAAAATATATGATCAAAATAAATGAAGGAAAAAGTGAAAAAATCCTATAAGGTTTAGTTCACATCAGGTTCACTATAATGTATCTAATCAAAAATTCATCATGTACATGAATTAATCCTAGATCAGATAAGATAAATCACACCTACACTTTTAATTAGGATACACTTGTTAAGTAGGAGTATGACCAATATGGGGATCCACTAAACGTGATTAGGGGATCACTTGTATCACTTGTCACAACACATCAAGCTAGGTAAGGTTCCAAAGCCTAAAAAAATAATCATAAAACAACCCTAATAGAGTCTTAAGGTTTTAAAATTTTCACTTATACTAATAGCAAGAAATTAAAATATAATCTAGTACACACCAAAGCTTATGGCATAAAGTGGGGGTTAAAATAACTAAAACAAACATATATATGGAAATTCAATTAAAGTAAGTATGAATAACACCCTAATACATAAAACATGAAAGATAATATTGTTCAATCCACCACTTATGCTACTTTTATCTACTAAAAGAGAGGAGAATAAAGTTAGAATGTACTTACCTAAATGTAAACCTATCAAGACTCAATATCTCCCTTGGCCAAAGGGGCTTGAAAAGAGGTTTTTGTGGTTTGTAAGGATCACTAAGAAATTCCAAATCATCCAAGACTTATCCACTAGACTAGGTTTTCCAAATAACAAACCTAAGCTAAGTATCCTCAATTAGAATGGTGGAAGAACAGATTGTGAAAAAGCATGAGAGAATAATAAATCTTAAATGAACATATGAATAATGACAAAAATTATCTTGTATATATAGGTAGATCTTTCTTTAAATCCTTTCAAGAACATTAGTTGTACATGCTTGACCCAGTCAACCCAATGTGTTTTTAGGGATAATTAACCAAGTCTGAGCTAGGTCAACCAAAGGGATAACAAGTTAAGAAAGTAAAGAATACCCCTAAAATATACTAGGTCGGCCTAGTTGACCTAGTACAATTGACAATCCAAGAGGATTTTAAGATAAGAAAAAGAGGAATGAAAGAGGAAAATACTAGAGGAATACTGAAATGAGGAGAAGTAGCTTAGGTAAAGGTTTTGGGATCTAGTTGGATTGGTAATAATGTGGAAAAATTGGACAACAATCCTATGAAGCACCAAAGGTCTACCCATCCCTTTTTTGGTGCACCTGTTAGGGCATGCACTCAGAGAGATTGAGTCTCGATGGGTTCTTTCAAGATGTAAAGTGTCAATATTAGGTAAAAGTCAAAAATATTATGTGTATACATAATCTTCATTATAGTTTGGTTGTATTATGTTTATGGCTTTTACTAGGAGATAAATTTGTTTATTCCTAATGCCTAATGACTTTATATATGGGGGATTTGACTAGGTTTGTTTAATTTTCTCTTTTGAATTGTTGTTTCGATATATGTTATGTGTGTATTATTTATTAGTGGGCATTCACTGCTTTTGTGAAAATTTTCCTCAACATAAAAATAAAACAAACATTGCAAACATATCTAGTTAATATATTTGAAGAAGATCAACAAATACCTTTGTAAGCCTTTAATAAGATAAATATTTCCCTCTAATCTTAAAATACATATAATACATATGTATAATGAAAGTCCATCTAATCCAAATAGGTGAATATAGGTTTCCAAATAGGAGACTATATGTTTCCAAACAAGTGACTATAAGTTAATAAATATATCCAACAATAAAATTAGTTATCCCTCCAAAAGCACAAACACATTATATTCAATATTTTTTGTCTAAGCTTGAAATGTAAGAATATATGAAATGGAGGTCAGGGTCTCTTGGAACTATTATGTGCTTTAATCAATAAAATTGTATTAATAATATTCCATTACAATGCCTATAAAAAATAAATATGAATTCAACATCTTCATTACCATTTAAGACATCTCATATAAATAAAAAATGCATATGCAAGATTAATATCCAATAGGGAGAGAATCAATTAAATTAATCTTATAATTGCACACCACCCATTTTTTACTTTTTCCTAAAAAATAATCACCTTGACTCATACCCTCATAAGTTCTTCCAATTAATGTATGATAAAAGTTAAATTTATTAAACAGGTAGTAAAGTTTACTTTTGAATCATAGTGATTGTAAACAAGTGATAATTCATAACTAGTTACAACGCAAAAAAAATGAAGCTCATAGAAGGAAACAAAATCTCAAATTACACTGCATAAAGTACATTAATTGTTTAAACAATGTTACCTAAATTAATTTTTTTAAATGTTAACTTAAAATGATTTATCAATGATTGATAACTACTAATACCAATTATTTTAGAATGATAATTTTGGTGATTTCAATTGTTTATAAGTTCCAATTTTAATATTTCTATATTCTTGTCCTAAAGTTTTCAATATCGACAAAATTTATGTGGTTTGCTTTGAGTGTTATCTAACTTGAGTGCCATTATGGGTTCCTTCAGCTAAAAGATACATGTATCTTATAAATAAAATCAATTAAATTATTTATTAATAATATTATTTTCTTCCATGAATATGATCAGTTATTTAATTTGTTTCAATGAATATGATTTTATTTTCAAGATTAAAGTATGTTGCCATAAAGATATTAGTTCAAACTACTCAGTTGTTTTTTTTAGTTGTGTTGAACCATTGAATTAGTTTGTGTTTATAACTAAAACTAAAATAAAAATGAACCTTATATTTATTGGTATTACCTCTATAATAATACTACAAAATGTAAATATTTAATCACAAATATGATGGTTTCCTAGGAACTTGCCTAACTTTCAACCTAAAGCTCCTAATTTCTATAAAATTAGAAATTTAATGTAATTAAATTTGGGTTCGAATATAATACAACCAAAATATATTTGAGAATGATGATTCCATGACATCTTACATATATGGTATTTTCTACTTAGTCTTAATAATTTGAATGCACGCAAAATGCTATCATAAATGACATTTATATAAATCCCTTTAAAAGAATAGGCCACGCAAAATAATATTAAAAATTAAGTGTTAGACTTAGGCTTCTTGTTATAACATCAATAAGAGGTGGTTCAAATGTGACTAAGAGTTTGGATCATTAATTTGTGGAACATTGTAACTTGGTTGACACCATAGAAATTCAATTTTGGTACACAGGTAGTCATTAGTCATAAAATTACATTATTCTAGGGTACTCATTGACCTAGGTTAGGCTTTGATTAGCAAATTTTTCAATGTTTTTATAAATTTTATCCCATGTAGTTTATGGAAACTTTAACAATGAATATTCCTAATTTAGTTATATCTTGTTTTTTTAAACTATAAATTGGTTATGTTTATCCCATTAGCCTATACAATAATTTTCCAAAAAACATTATATATGTTATTGTTTCCTACAAAAATAGCTAAGTGATTTTTAGGCCCACTGGGTTCTCATTTTTGGACCACTAAAAATTTGATGGTCAATCATTCTAGTATATATTTGGATCACCAAACATTCTATGGGCCGTCATATCACATTCACCAAAAAGTTAGAGGAAATTTTTGAATTTTAATTAAATTTGCCAACTATACCTAAATTTAGAATTTATTATATGGTTTCATGTGTTTAAGTCTCTCTATATGTGTGTGTGTGGGGAAGGGGTGGTATACTTGTAATTAATAACTATTTTCCCATCCTTATGAGTTTGGAATTATTTTAAAAGTATAAATCCATTGAATAAATTAGTGATTCAACACACAAATAATTCAAGTATGTTTGGATTTGAATCAAGAAATATATTGATCTAATTCAAAAATCTTCTAGTGTTGTAGTTTGGTAAATATATTAGTCCAATTCAATACACTTCCATTATTTTAGTTTATAACTTGTTTATTGTCAAGACTTAATTTTATAGCTAAGCTTCATGATTTCAGCACATATAACATTTTTGAAATTGTTTTTACATTTATAAAATTTTACTAAATTATGGTGTTTTTTTGGCCTTTTATGTTTTTCAAAACATGTGATGTATTTTCAAGGCTATAATACTTTTCCAAGCCTTTGAATCTTAACTAGGAATGCAATGCTTTTTCATACCTGAGATGTTTTTCCAAGCTTGTGATAATTTCTTAGGTATGTAAAGTTTTTTTAGGCACATGATTCTTTTCCAAGCATGAAATGATTTGTAGTCATGCAGTGCTTTTCCAAGATTGTGATGATTTACCTAGCTTATGATGCATTTTTTGGCATGAGATTATTTTCTAAGATAGTAATGTTTTTCTAGTGCTACAAAGTTTTTCAAAGCCTATGATGATTGATATTTACAATTAATTTTCTTCCCTGTATATATTTTTATTCCTATAGAGATTTATATTTCTTTCAAAGATTTTGGTACTAAATTCAACAAAAATTTTCACTCAATTATAAATATTTGTATTTTCATCAACAAAAAATATCTTAATTTTTTTAATTTTTGTCACAACCATAATTGTCACTTTCATAGGATTTGCCAGCTATTATATATTTTTTTGGATAGGTTCCTTAAAATTTTATTTGGTGTAGTCACATTTTCTCTCTCACTTCTCCCCCTTAATTTATCTATGTTTTTGTGTCCTTTCCATTGAACTATATGTTATTTTTATGGGTGCCCAAAAACATATAGTATATAGTTATGATGGATTAAATGGTTTAGGTCTATTTTGGGTGCACCCATGTTGTGTGGCCCTAGTTTTTTGACTTTTTAATTTTTTGAGTTAGCTTGCACACCAATAGGTTCCTAATTTGAATTAAAGAAGTTTATAATTACACAAGCACATTATTTCATATAATACATGAATAAATCCATCTATAGATCAACTATGAAAGTACTAAAATAATTAATTCAATAATTTATGAAAGAACTCAAGTAGATCTAAGGCATTTATTTTTTACACCATGCATAATTATAACATGAGAGTCATTTAATATTAGAATATGCATTCTTTGGATTACCTACTAAATGTGTATCATACTTGGTATGTTGTTTTTGAAATTTTAGATGCATTATAGGGCCTTGGTAATAATTATATAAGGAGAACATAAGACCCAAAATAAATCTCCCATTTTTTAAGATCTTTCTAGATGGTATTGTTTTATTATGGTTTTAAAGAAGGAGATTAGATTTTGAAATATCTACTCTTAGAGTGATATTTTTAGTTCCCTAAAGCTAACAAACATGATAATCAAATTCATTTTCATATGTTTACAATTTACCATGTCTAGCCTTATGATTCTAGAAGAATTATTACTCTTATGGAAACATCTGGATAATTTTGGGTGTAGTCTTGATTCACTCCTATTATTCTTGGTTTTATGATCTCATTGTCTATATGTACTCTACACTATCTATTTTTTATGATTTTTTATGGATTTACGATAAATCTTATTTTATTATAAACCCCCTCTTATCATTTATGATAATAAGAAACATTATTTATGTAGTTAATTATAATTTTATCAATCTAAATCTATTAGGATTATTTATAATGTTTTGTGGGTAATTATATTGGATGTTATTGTAAACCCACTTTACCTTCCTTCATCCTTGTGAACCCAACCTCTATTACACCTATTATAAGGAAAAATTATTTATATGGTGGATATAATTTTTTCTTAGGGCTTCATAAACCCTTCATGTTTTATGGCCTCATTTATAAGGCTACATCTCAATTTTACATAGTTTTGCATTTGCATAGGGCTTGTGTGGTTGCATGTTTAAATATCCGTAGCCCTAATTTATTTGTGCTTAACCCCAAACTCTTGTGTTATGTGTTAATGTGTGAAATTTTATTTTCATAAATGCTTAGTTTGTTTGTAAGTTTGTTTACCATATTCCTTTGATTTCAAGATTACATAAGAGATATAGATTTGAGGAATGTGTTGTCAAAATGTAAATTGTCTATTGTAAATGATGTACCTTCTTTGAATGATAATAATGTGAAAAATGTGAATGATTTTGAATATGATTATGACGATGAATTTGAATTGGAAGAGCAAAATAGATATTAACCCATTTATTATATTAAGAAATATGTTATGACCAATGTTGTTAATATCTGAGAGATTATAAATCTATTGAAAGAAATCTCTTGTCAAAATATTCCTTCTCATAGTGTTACATCAAATTTTCCTCCTAACCTTAATTGTGTTTCTATTTATTCTATTATTTCTTCTAAAAAGGTTAAGTTGATAAATGTTAAAAATGATTCCATTACTTGTTCTCATTTTCAAACTTTGATTTACCCAAATTCTTAAAATGTTTTACTACCTTCTCAAGATTTTTTAATATCTCAATATACTTCTAAAATTACTCTAGCACAACCATTTATAACTTCTCTAAATGATTCAAAAATTCCTCATCTAACCATGTTTTGGTGTGGACTTACTTTTACAACCTACTTGATTTTATTTCAAATCACCCTTGGCATTCAATATGTTGAACAAGTTTTTAAAAATTCATAAAAGGCTTACAAATAATATAAAATTAGGGCTTATAAGTGCCTTTCCAAGCACCCTAATTTGGTGTTCTAGTGTGGACTAACATTTATAAGTTACTTTATCTAAGTTCGTATCACACTTGGCATTTAATATGCCTACGAAGATTTTAAAAATCCATAAAAGGCTTTAAAATAATATAAAAATAGGTCGTGTTAGTGGCTTGCTAATGACCTTGGTTTAGTGTTTTGGTGTGGACTTACATTTACAAACTATTTGATCTAAGCTCTGAGTTCAAATCCCTCCTAATTTTTTTAATCCTTGATTTATTTTATTCCATGTTTTCTATTATTTCTTTTATTCCCTCCCAAACTTCTAAAATAACTTCTATGATGTGAACTTTGTCTGGTATACAAAAAATTAAATTTCTTTCTCAAAGGTATCAAAATCCAAGATGTAGGGTCATTTATCATGGTATACTTATAAACACTCTATCCCATGATGTAAGCATTAATCCTTTTCTAGTTTATTTTATTACACCTAAATTTGTTTTATTTAATGGAAAACAAGACCATTCTCATGATACTAGCTCATTTTATGCCTCTTATTTAGAATTTTATTGCAATGATAAGTTATTCCAAGTCATTTGAAGTACTATGCTCTTGATTGATTTTATTCCTTACCAAGTGGATACATGAATTCTCTTATAACATTTATGGATTGAATTTTAGCATATTTTTGGAAAATATTAGTAAAAAGGTCACATTTGCATGATCATCTCAAGTTTGACAAGAACCTAATGAAATTATTCATGTGTTTAAGTTCAAGACATTGATCACAATGATAAATTAAAAACTGTTAGATAGAGATCTTCAAAGAATACTATCATTTATCTAATAAAAAGTAGCTTTTAATACTTTTTTAGTCTTTTGATGAACTTTTCCATGCAGTTGCGGCCTTTGAAGTCAAGATTTAAAAGTAAAATATGAGATCAATGTTCCAATTTATACTAATTTTCAAAATAAACTAATTTTCAAAGCTAAAAATAATGTCCATGACTTTAAACATAATATTAATGTCAAGAAAATGGTTGATGCTATATAACAACCATCTCAAAATCTTTTGTTATCCTCACATAAATAGTATAGGCAATTTATAAGATTGATTGAAACTCCAAAATAATTTAATAAAGTTACTTGAATGCAACATGGTTTCTTTATCACCACCATGTGAATTTGATTCTTCAAGTTAAATTCTTATATATTTTGATGCCAATACATGTTATTTTGATTTAATTCAAGGCCATTCTATAAATAGATATATAAATTTGAATCACAATACAATATTTAATTGATATTGATAAAATCATCTAGATGGTATATTTAAAAGTTCAAGTGTGAAAATATAAAAATCTACTCAAGGAGAAATCTTTTGATAATATTAATGTCCATATGGCAGATAATTAAAAGGAAAAAAATGTGCCTATGGAATACAAACATTCACTTGAGGCTTCTATTGGATTTATTAATTCAATCAAGAAGAAAGAAACATTATTCAAATTATGTTTATTGAAGAGCATATGCCACATGATAGTTCATTTGATGAACCATTATTTATAAAAGTGGTACTCATTATGGTAAATACAAATAAAATAATGGTTGAAAATGGCTCACACTTGAATCTATGCATTGATAAATTTATTTATAGCCTTGGACTTAGCTTGGATGATTTAGCCTATACTTATATGATTATTAAGGGATGTGATGGTATTAAAATAGAACCTATTGATTGTGTTCTTTTGCCTATTAGAGTGGGTCCAAAGATAATTAAAAAATTATTTCATGTGGTGCATACTAATGGATTATATAATTCCTTGATTAAATAACCATAGATACATCAAATGAAATCAATAACTTATAATATGCATCAATGTTTAAAATATGGACATCAAAGTCAAGCAACCATATTTCAGAGAGTTAAATTTAAAAAAAAAAAAAACCAAAGATGAAGTGGTATACATGGAAGCATCCCAAGATTTATACCAATAATCACCTA
>JARHVA010002381.1:2285000-2613131 GCA_037957365.1 Torreya grandis | reverse complement strand
TAACTTATACCTTATAATTTGTGATGATGTTAAAGTAAGAAATTTTCTTTTATTAATTTATTTTTCTATCTATTAATGTATAGTTTTATATCACTTATGCCCTGAACATATTTTTACTTCAAAATAAATGATTTTCAAATTCAACTCAAAATTTCAAGAAACAATTTCCATTTCTGATTATAAGTTCAAATGAGAAAGTAATGCAAATTTCAATCTGAACATATGTCATTTATATACCTTCAACAATATAAGTGATTAAAGCATGGTTTGATTTTAAATAAGATTATATATTTTCACTTTATGATCAAACATGAGGCGGTATTTATGATTTTCAATAAAATCAAGAAAGGGGTAGTTTTGAAAAATAAAGACAATCATTTTGATTTCTTGAAAGAGAGGGTTCTAGAGAGAGAGAAGAGAGAGAGAGAGTTTAATAAAATATAAAATCAAACTACTAATTATAAATTTATAATTTCATTATTTGATTAACTAACTCACTCTTCTTTATACATAATATGTACTAAAATAATACTTACCTCATTTCCTCCATTTTCCATGTGTGAAACTAGCTCCCCAAGCTCCAAGGTGATCTCATCCTCCTTCCTACAAGATCTTCCCAAATACCTCTTGATCTAGGAGGATTTACAATAGTGACCAAATTATATGGTCTCAAATTTTGCTCTGCATAGTGAAGAACTTATCAAAATCTTTTCAATGCATTTTATGGTTTGAAAAATGGACTCTGTATGTAGAAGTTATGACATGTCAAAGTTTTTAGGCAACATGGAAAAATGTATAGGTATAGTGACTAGACATGTATGTGTTCCAATAGATTATTAACACATGGAATCCTCATAATTGGATTGTCCAAAATAGCTTCAAAATATTCTCCAAGATTTTAGACAAATCCCACTTCCTATGTCTTGAGAAATGGGATTAACTCCATGAATATCTATTTCCCCACAAATGTGGGATATTTCCCATAGAAATTGGGATATCTGCCATAGAAATGCATGGGAGGTTTATCCAAAGAGAAAGATATGAAGGGTTTTTCAACCCATTGAACCTCATCAACTTGTCACACTCCATTTTGGGAGATAAGGCTAAGAAGCTGAAATAAGGGCTTGTACATGGGGATGGATAATGAAGAAATCTATAATTGGTAGGTTTTGAAAAACTATATAAACCCATGAACCTCATTTGTAAACCCATTCCAAGATAATTACAAGAGCACTTCAATCTCTCACTTACATTTCAAGTATTTGAGAAGCAATATCTCTCTTGCATTACAACCCTTCCATTCTATGGTTTTGGAGCCAAGCATACATCCAGGAGGAGAAAGTGTTTTGATTAGAGCTCTTTATAAAAATTTGGTGAGATGTCTATTTAAACAAATATTAAAAGATCTTATAGCTTATACCTTTGCAGAAAGAGTAAGAAGGCTTATAGCTTAGCCCTTTGTATAGTAAGTAAGCTTGTATGTCTTCACTGTTGGAGTAGTAATTATAGGCCTAGAGTTATTGTATAGACCTCTTTTGGTAGAGACATTCCATCAGACTTGTGAAAGACAAGTAAAGTCAAATTTAGAGCTAGTAGCCAAAGCCAGTAGCTAGAGTCAGAGGACATCAAAACATTTATTTATAGATCGATAATATTAACTAGGGACAACTGATATATAAAGTGATTTTGCATTAATAATCGATCAGTTCCACCTTTGAGTAGGACCCAGAGACATAGCTTAGATCAAGTGAACTTTGTTATCAACCCTTGTTTGCACATTGTCTTTATGGATCATAATTTTAACTTATTATCAGTTTTGAATGCTAATTTTAATTATTATACCAATTTCAAATTAATTAACAAAAAATTGAGAATTTATAAAGCATCCATAAAAATAAAGCAATTAGTGTAGTTTTGGACATTGCCTATCTATGGATCAAGTTTGGTATTAGAGTAGTTAGAATGTTGGAATTGATTTTGATTGTGTGGTATACTCTTGAATAGATTTTTGAAATTAGTTTATGTATTCTATTCCATTAGGTTATTTTCAAACTTGTTGGCTTGTCTTGATCTTCCATTTATAGTTTGTAATTGTGTTGGAATTCCAGGTTGTTTCCAAGAAACCATGGGGGAAGCCTTGAAGAGAGAGAGAGAGGTTGGAAGAGCTATAAAGTATCAATAAGAAAATTTAGGAAGAGAATGCTTTCTTGAGATGAAATCTCTATTCCCTTGAATAACAAATTGCATGTTTGAGATCTGAGCTCGAATCCAAGGATGATCTCTTGATTAGATTGTAGTATGGTGAGTCAAAGAAGGATTTAGCTTCCACTTTAGATGTAGAAACCATGACTGATGAGTGCATTTTAATTTATTCACCATGTAATTCTTATTCCTCCCATTCAAATTTAGATTTAGGTAATGATGCTTTTGGTTCATTTGAAAAACACATGAAAGGCATTAGATCTTGATTACTATTTAAAATAAGATATGATGGAAAAGTCTTTGGTAAGAATGGCCAAGGTTTAATTAACCCAATATAGGTAGATAATTGGCATCTTTTTTAGGTTTGGTTATGCTAGTGTAGAGATGGAAACTAGAGAGAGTTCTAGAACTACTGAAGGAAGACAAGCTTCCAACAAGCAAGTGTTCACACCACTAGCTTTGCAAAATTCTTCCATGTAAAGGAATGTGACACAATCACACGGTGATGAGAAAGTGTGTAAGAAAGTAGATAAAAGAGGTAATGCAATACCACATCCTCATACTTACACAAATAATAAAACTAAGCATAATGGTAATTATAAAACTTTTGATGTTCTCTTTCAATTTAAACAATATGGCTATGACATACAAAAAATGTGGAATGTTTTCCCATGTACTTTTTATGGGTTAAGTAATCATTTTGTGGATAATTGTTGGAAGAGGAAATATTTTATGAATAATTTGTTTCCTTTTGTGAAAAACAAGGTAGGTGTTAAAGATTAATATCATAATTTAGAAGCAAAAAATGAAAAAATATATTTCCTCATCCAAAAAGGACAAAAAGAACTATTGCACTCATTATCATATGAGTGGGCACATGGTTGAAACTTGGTGGACACTTCATCCATTACACCATCCTAAATATGGTAAGAATAAGATGGTTTATACTCATATTAAAAATCTAACATATGATGAATTTGTTAATTCATAGGCAGCCCAAGAAGAAGCCCACCTATCCAAAGAAAATTCCATCAAGAGGGAACATCCATTAGATTGGATCGATAAGAAATGGATAGAATTGTTGAATAGCTTAGTTTTATTTAGCATTCTTAAAAACACTTTAAATTCACTTATTTAGTTTTTTTATTGATAAGCATTAAGTAAAATAACCATTTATATGATCAAGTGTGGAGGTAGATCACTCATTGAGAGTGAATATGGAGTAACCATCCAAGTTGAGAAGAATGCATGAGCAACCCAACATAATATATTTGGAGTAAGACAATAGTAGACATGTTGATAGGCATCATTAACATGCCCATGACTCGAGGTGTACTTCCAAGAGGGAGATAAAGTGGCATCAACATGAAAGGTGCTTCCATGGTGAGTATCACTTAATTAAATCACTATTGTTTATGGATGTATGTAGACATCCATTTTTGAAGTGTGTTATTTTCATGTATTTATATAATCATTGTATGCACATTTGTAAAATACCCAAATTGGGAAATTTTTGTAATGATTGCAACATTTTTAAAACATGTATGTTAATTATAAGACCCCAAGAAGGGCAATGTTTGCAACACATGTGTGTTGTATGTAAGACCCCAAGAAAGGCAATACATTAGTTTCATGTAAGACCCCAAGAAGGGGTAAAATGTAAACTTGATGACCTGTTATAACATCACTTAACATGCAACATAGTTTTCTATCTTTGTGTTAATATTGAACAATAAAGAGATTAAAAAATTAGCCTCTAGAAGATAAATGCATCCAGAACAAGCACAACTAGAAACCAAAAGGGTGAAAAAGTGATACATTCACTTACATTCAAGAAGAAGTAGACTTTTAGTGGACCAAAAGCTCTTCAATGGGGAGGTGTGATCTGGGAGGATTTATAATAGTGACAAAATTATATGGTCTCAAATTTTCCTTAAACTATCTGCACAATGAAGACCTCATCAATATCTTTCCAATGCATTTTATGGTTTGAAAAATGGATTATGTATGAAGAAGTTATGGCTTATTGAAGTTTGCAGATAATAGAGAAAAAATGTGTAGGTACGGTGACTAGACATGTACATGGTCCAATATATTCTTGACACATGTAATCCTCACATTTAGAGTGTCTATAATAACTTCAAAATATTCTCCAAGATTTTAGATAAATCCCACTTCCTAAGGCTTGAGAAATGGGATTAACTCCATGAATATCTCTTTACTCACAAATCTAGGATATTTCACATAGAAATTGGGATATCTCCCATACAAATGCATGGGAGGTTTATTTAAAGAGCAAGATATGAAGTTTGGTTTGATCCATTGACCCTCATCAACTTGCCATGCCCCATTTTGGGAAATAAGGATAAGAAGCTTAAATCAAAGCTTGTACATGGGGATGGATAATGAAGACATTCATAATTGGTGGGTTTTGAAAAACTATATAAATCCATGAACCTCATTTGTAAACTCATTCTAAGAGAATTCGAAGTGTAATCCAAGATCTCACTTACATTGCAATTATTTGAGAAGCAAGCTCTCACTTGTATTAAAACTATTCCATTCCAAGGTTTTGGAGCCAAGCATCCATCCAGGAGGAGAAAGGGTTTTGATTACGAGCTCTTCATAAGAATTTGGTGAGAGATCTATTTGCACAAAGAGTAAAAAATCTTATAGCTTATCCATTTACAAAAAGAGTAAGAAAGCTTATAGCTTAGCCCTTTCCATAGTAAGCAAGTTTGTATGTCTTCACTGTTGGAGTAGCAATTATAGGCCTAGATTTATTGCATAGACCTCTTTTTGTAGAGACATTACATAAGACTTGTGAAATACAAGTAAAGCCAAAGCTAGAGCTAGTATTCATAGCCAATAACCAATGCCAGAACTAGAGCCAGTATCTAGAGGATGTCAAAAAATTTATTTGTAGATCGATAACCCTAACCAGGGATAACTAATGTAAAAAGTGATCTTGCATCAATCATTGATTGATTTTACCTTTGATCAGGACCCAAAGACATAACCCAAATCGGATGAACTCTATTATCAAACCTGGTTTACACATTGTCTTTGTGGCTCATGATTTTGGTGTATTATTAGTTTTGAATGTTGATTTTAATTATTATGCTAATTTAAATTTAATTAACAAGAAAATGAGAATTTGTAAAGCATCCATTAAAATAGAGCAATTGATGTAGTTTTAGACACTCCCTATTTATGGATCACCTCCACCCCATGCTCTCCCTCTAAGCCCAAAAGAATTAACAACCCAACAAAAACTAAGAATTTAAAATAAAAAGAGAGTCAAATTCTTCTTCCCCAAAAATCATTAAATTAAGGTAGTACCATCCCTTACATGGGTCCTTTAATGTCATAAAATGACTCATAATTTTCTTACACACTTCAACTTTCTTGAAAGCAATATGTCTTAAATAATAAAAAATCACTTACATGCCCTCATTGGCTTCTTAAACCTAATTTAATCTACTTTATATAACTTCCAAAACACTCAATCTAGTGGGTCAAGCCTACCAACTAGGCTGGGACCCTAATGATTATAGGTTTCCTAGAAATTCTATTAGATAGAGTTCATAGCCTTTCTAGGAGGTCTATGAGCTTTTCAATCAAATATTGATCATTTTTAGGAATTATAATTCATATTATAAATATATTAAAGTTCAATTTTAATTAGTCTTTCTTAAACTATTAACAACATTAATTTATAAGCATTCAAGGATGGAACCATACATTTAAATTTCTTCACTATTGTGGGATATCACACTTGACAAATGCCTCAACTTGGAATAGAAAAGTTTTTCCTCATAAGGGGTATTGCATAGCTAGTGACTATTAAGAAAGGAAGAGAATTCGTAAAATAAAATGAAAACAAAGTTAATTCAAAATAAGATAGAATTTAAATTAAATGGGATAAAAAATCAAAGAGATTATTTCAATACAACAAATAATAAAATAAAATTTCAAAAATTTAATCCAAAAAAATTTCATGTGGTCATGAAACAAATAAGGCAAATTCAAATTCATTGGCGATGGCATCTAAATATAATAATTTTAAAAAATGAACCAATAAACAAATAAATATGAAAGTGAGATTTATACATTGATAAACATGGATTAAAATGTTCTTTTAGAGGATAACTTGTCATCACTTAAATTCTTAACACTTATAAAATCCTTGCTTCTCTTCACATTGTCTCTTGTTTCTTTCAATTTATGTTTTTGTTAAAACATTGTGAGAGAGACCTTTTTATAGCATGATTAAAATGTATCTTATTCAATTTTAACCTTGATGTATTCCTTTCTTTCAAAAGTTTAGTAACATAATTCAGTTTATTTCATGTGAATTTTCCATTTTAAATCATATTTTTGTAAGTGTGTGTTCTTTCATTTATCTTTTGTTTAAGTAATATATCTTTCTTTTTACTTTGTAACATTTTTTCTTTTGTAAATGATCTTTATTTCATTTAAATTTGTTTATTGTATTTTTTTAATTTTCCTTTATTTTTATGCAATAATTATTATATTCCACAATGGTTTTTATTTTAGGAGAAAATGTTTGTGCAAATGAAAACAAAATTAAGTATTCATATATAAATATTTGATGAATAAGGTTATTTTTATTTCCTTACATGTACTTATATTGGCATGTTAATTTTTCAAAGTATATTGGCTCAAATGTTTAACATATATTTATGCAATTATTTATAATGCTTTATAGTTTACTATGATGTTATATGACAAATGTTTTGTCAATATTTTATTTATAATTTATCTTGATATGAAATGCAAATTATATATTATATGTTAATTTGCTTTGATTTCGTTTACTCTAAGTTCATTTTATTTCTTTTCCTTAAAATAAATGGTATGCCTATTTAATTTATTATTGTCTTTCTTGATTAAAAAAGTAGAGTGCACACATTTTTACATACATGTTCACATATATATACATGGATGGAGAAACATATAAGAATAATATGAAATATATTAGAAAACCATATGTAGCATAAACATCATTTGGGGAATATGGCCTATAAGAATCATGTTCTAAAGTGTAGGAGATAGGCCTCTTTTTGAAACAACCACCCTTCCCCCCCAAATATATATATATATATATATATATATATATATATATATATATATATATATATATATATATATATATATATAAAATTGCTTATCAAATTGCAGAATGAGGATGCGTGTAGGTCCCACTACACATATAGATAATACATATGGAAAAAAATTTCTTGCATACACATATGTGTACACCCATAACCATATGAAGTATGTTAAGACTATTTAGTCAAGGGTAAGCATCTGCAATGGATCCTATAGGAAAGTTTGTTGCCCCTTTTAGAATACATATAGTTTAATATGTATCCATGCGTAGTGCACCTGGATAAACTCTGAACTCTATATGCAGTATTTATCTTCTACATAGGATCATTCAATGATCCTTAACCTTGCATAATGGTCCCATACTCCTCATTGATTTGGTTCTAACATTTAAGAGGTGTTTATAAGACAATATCACTATAGGTGATAAGGGTATTTAAATAGGTGTTGGCCACTGAGATGCATATCTAAATCTTGGGTTGGGATCCTTGCATCCTAAACCCATACCATATAATTATTAAGAAAGGATTTTCTACTTACAACAATGGTATATGAACATAATAAATTTCAATAATAATTTTAGATTTTATGAAATTATTTTATTCAAGGACCAACTTATCAATTTATTCCCATTTGAGAACAACCATCATTGCATTGGTTATATACAATAACCTCAAGTTAACCGCTTCTATCAAGGGGAGATTAACCAATTGTGGGTTCTAATGCAAGAAAGTCCTTGTATCAATACACCATAATCTTATGAGATAATTTATAAAACCAATGAACCATTCAACTTGATGTTAATTTATCGAGGGGAACATTATTTTGTAAATGCATAAGAATAACCCCTTATCATAATACTACCCACCGAGTTAGAGATTAATCTTCTATTTTTGTTCCTCACATTATGTTATTTTACCACTTAATAACATTTGATTAAATTAATTTCATTGTCCAAGTAGTATTAGTATGAGTAGAAAAATAATAAAATCTCCATACTAGATCATACAAGTAACCTCTTCCATAATTTCATAATGTATAAAATTTAATCAAATAAAACTAGAGGGTTTGTCAACCATTACACTTGACATTAATTTAAATTTTATATCACTAATTAAAAAATTGTTATAAGAATAATTTTAACTTACCCATGATTGATAATGCTTCACAATGTAATTTAAGCCACTACAACCTTCAAGGGTTATCTTTGGGTATAATGAAATGCTATGACTATCATCCACAAAAATCATGCTTATGCAATCATTAAGTTTCCATTTATTGATATGAGACATTCATTATTATCATATATGGATTAATATCATCTAAGTACAAGATTATTGTTTTAGCATACTCATCCATAGGCTAAGTGGATGATGACACAATAGTAAAATAGAGCAGCCCTTTTTTCTGACCATACTAAATTGTTCCTTTCTCTCAATGGACCATATAAATTCAATTAAACAATAGTAATTGGTTTTACATTACAGTTGGTACATCATACTGAATTAAACTACCATTTAAGAAAACAAGAATCTGAACAATTGCATTATCAACCTAGCTAACTACTACATGGTTTGATAACTGAAACATACTAGTACCAATAGCATAGTATAAAATAAATGGAAAGAGAACTTATTTAAATCCAATTATAATAATATGGCCCAAAATCTATAGTATTAATAATTATAACAAAAATTCCATCCAACAAGAGAAAACACATACTACAAAAGGATTACTTTCAACTTAACATTACCAAATGTACAAGAGTGAAACCATAAAATCATTTTGGGATAGCCACTATATGTATATACATGCCTATTCTCATACTCATTAAAATGATATAAATCATATAACATGAATATAGGTGGTTTTAAACTACAACCATCACATCATACATAAATAAAATGCATACCAAGAAATAATTTAAATCATACCCAATTCACAATTTCTCCAACTACTACCAAGTGTTATAAAATTCAACATATGCATGTTAAATCCTCTTAACATGGATTTACATAAATTTTAATTCCCGCACAACATAATAATATAAACATATAACTTGGGTGTAGGTGTTCTTCTCCTACAACCAACACATTTTGTAAATCTCATGATGCATGTTTTTGAGATAAATAGTTTAACAATGCCAGGCCATTATGAAATACTTCAAATAATATTAGTACAAAAATCATGATTTATAAATAATAATATATTACATGATATGCCATAATATCGTTATGCATCTACCAAATGAGTGTATAATCACATACTCAAAATAATCAATAGTACTTATACAGGGGATATGAAATTTCATAATTTAATAACATCTAAATAAAATTATTTCACTAATAAGAACCATATTAAATTGTTCTAATACAACCATAATAATAAATATAATTAAAAAATCATCTATATGCATATTCAACATAAATATCTAATAAGGAGCACATCTACTAGCAAGAGGGCAAACTCATGCATGCAGTCCAATGAGCCCAACCATAAGGTGGCCCTAACAACCCCATTCATTAGCTGGATGGTGGATTCAAAAATAAAGTAATAAATAGTTTTATGGAATCAATAGGGATACTCAGCCACTAACCCAACTCACATAGGAATAAACATGCAACAAGTATTCATAACAACACAATCTAATGTACATAGAAGGAGGTTAAACAACTCATAAAAACCATGATAACGCAAAATAGCCTCATGGCATTTATGTAGGCTTATAGGAACAAATCTCAGGCTTATTCATATTTATAAGTTACAATAAAAGGTTGTGGTTAAGCCAAATCATGTGGCTTAGCTACTCCATAGGGCTATTTTTAGCAACCAAGAATGGTTACATGAGACTAAATCATTAATTTGAGTTGATTAACATTCACTGATTCAACATTAAAAACAAAAGTAACTAACACCTACACCCATCATGGACTCTCAATGCACCATAAAGCAAGTAAAAATAGCAATGATGGGTTTCCAAGTTAATTAATCCAATAAATGATTGTTTATTCAAATCATGCAATGGCATCCAACATACATGCCATAGGAAACCAATTCCAACCAATAGTTACCATAAGTCCACAAGAAGGTAGTTAAGTCCACTAAAATGTTTTGACCAAAAATTTCTTATAATGATTTCTAAAAAAGGCACCCATGGGTTATTGGCTTTCATTTATCACCTAATGCAATCCATAACTTTAAAACAACTATCTAAAAACAATAGAAACCTCATAAAATCCTCAACATCTGATTTGTATTTAATATTGGTAGAAAGAATGCAGGTTATAGATAGTCTTGGGTAGAGAGAAAAATTTGGCTTAAGGATTTTGGATTCATGATGAAGTCCCATGACTTTGTCAGGAACCCCCAACCCCTTTTATAATAATTTAATGGTTCCAAAATAAAAATTCAGCCTAATGATTCTTCTAGGTAATTTAATAAAGGCCATAACCAACCAAGCATAACCAAATTTTTTAATTTATTTATTCAATTATTTTAGGGGTTTAATGGACAAGAAATAGAGTTTTCCCTACAAGGGTTTGAAACCAAAACTTTGTTATTCAACATACAGAGAATGAAATTACCTAGGCTAAGTTTTTTCCTACTCATATTCAACCCAAAACCATGATTAGATATATTAAATTACACCTGTTTATTTTATACATAAATCTTAAATTTTTCATTCACCACTCAGAAATTTTTTTATTTCAAACAAACCCCAAATCTGATTCATATCATTAAATTTTATGATTCCATCCACAAGGAAAAACCCCAATTAAATTTATTCTAATCGGCTAAATTTTTACTTACTTGGAAAGTAGGGGAGTGTTTTATTTATGGAAATAGAATAGATTTAACTCTACCAACTCACCTCCTCTATGATTTTATTTTCTACTTAGGTGCCACATCTTCCCCTTGCATCCTCTTTTCTCCCATTTCCCTTCTTTTCTTCCCAGTCATCTCTTCTCTCTTCCCCATTGCCCTTATTCTCTCTCTCCATTGCCCTTCTTCTCTCTCCATTGCCCCATCTCCTTTTTCTCCTGCATCCTCCCTTTTCCCTTTCAATCACATCCTCTTTCCAAACCAAGAACTCCTATCTCTCTTCTACGCCCCAAAACTAGTCTTTTCTTTCCAAGAATGGGGAATTAATAATAATAATAATAATAATAATAATAATAATAATAATAATAATAATAATAATAATAATAATAGAGAAAGATGCCTCATCTCCTTTTTCATCTTGGTAAAGTTTATTAATATTTTAGGCTCTTAGTATATTGTATACAACCACTTTAGTATTCTAACCATATATAAAATGTGCCCCATAGATAAATGAATGTTATCTTCCACCATTATATATATATATATATATATATATATATATATATATATATATATATATATATATATATATATATATATTGTTTGTGTGTGTGTGTAATATATAAATAAAAAATAGTGGAAGATAACATTTAAAAAGAGCTTCATATTCAATGCCATCCACCCATAACTTCAGATTGTCATTTGAGTCATTCAAGATTGCCTTAAAGGTATGAAGAGATTTGAGATTCATGAGGATAACAATTCAAAAAGGCAAGACATGGGAAAAAGGGTTGGTGAAGAGGATGACAAAGAGGTTCAATGGTAAAAATGACATTAATAAAGATGTCATATCCAAGATAAACAATACACAAGATCAAAAGAGCAATAATAGAGTCAAACTAATAATGATGAGAAAAGACTCAACTGACCGGTGGCTCTAGGATCCCTATTTTAATTATTTTACATGTCAGAGTCAGATCCTACTATAATTTAACCTTGTTATTGTGTTTACTCTCCTAATTAAACACCCATTGCACTGATCTCATTGTCTTAGTTCTTACATCCACTAATCTAATACATCGATAGTATCTACCTAAGTTACAATATCAATAATAATAATAAATTTTGAACAAAACATAATGAATGCATGTTGGACTAAATCAACATAATCGTCCATATCAATAATAATGATCTGAATCATAACTACTAATAAAATACTAACACATAATATCCATCATCATAATAACATACAACATTTATAAAAATATGCTAATTAGTGGGGTTATAACATCCTCCTCTCCTTAAAGAGGAGCCATCCCTGCGATTAAATAAAAATCATGAATAATGCTTCATAAAAAATAGACTTTATCACCCTTTTCACAAAATGTTTACACACTATAGGGACCAACATATAAGCTCTATAATTAAAGTATCCAATTCATAAATTCTATCAATTATTATCAAAATAAATGTCATGCCTACTATGTACTTGTGTAGTCCATCAATTTAAAAAATTGCCTTATACTTAACTTTTTGATATATCAATTAGATGTATTAAATTATTATAGTGAAAATATGTAGCCTTACCTTGTTGTTATTCCAAATATTTCCCTTAGTAAAACCATGTCCTTCATTTAACTAGACTATAAAATTGTCTTTTTAGGTTGGTTTCCTTTTGTAAGTCTAAGGTGAGAAAATGGGGAGTTGTACACATATTTTCAATCCTAATATTATGTAATACTCAAATGTGTGTGTGTGTTTCTGTGACTCAAAAGGCTATTATTTTCAACCAAGGAACAATAAAAACTTTTTGTAATAACTTTACCAGTTCAAACTTGACCTTACCTTGACAAAGATTATCAGTAAGTTACTGTGTTTTATCTAAAAATTCTAAATTTTACCTAATTTCCAACCACCTATGCAATTATAAAATTAAATAATTTCTATAAAAGTATGCATTATAGGATGTAGTGATCAATTCATTTCAATATTCATTAACAAAAGAGCTTTCAATAACTTTTGACGCATATTTTATAGTCCTTAGCTCATACAAGACAAAAGTATACATAATTTTCCAATTTAAATATGACTTCAGGATCATAATTTAAAATAAAAATAAAAATAACTAAGTCTTCTCTAACTATGAGGTAATATTATCAGATAATTTTGCAACTCTTTATTACAGTAGTTTCCAAAAATCCAATCCAGGTAGATTTTCAACATATTTTTTCAAATTTGTAGTGTTGACTTTTCACCACATTTTTAGTTATGTATTATTCATAACTTTATGCCATTTACCACAATATGATAATCAATACAATAATCATAATTCTATATGGTATTTCCACCACTTTTAGTTATGCTTCACACATAACTTTTTATCATTCTTACTATAATGAAAAAAAAAAACCATACTGTTATGGTTTCTTTTGATCAAAATTGGTCTACATATCAAAATGTGCCTTGTCCAAAAGCCCAAAATATCTTGTAGGCTTAAAATCCTAGTTTACACTTGGGAAATATTTCAAAGTTTATTTGGCTAAGTGTTGGAATTCTTTCAAGAAAATTATCCCAAAGGCAAAAGACTAGTACATATGTTTTTTGGGAAAAATGTCAATCAAAAGTATTGAAGGAAGAATTATTCTAAACAAAATGTCTGAGATAATCTTTCCCCAAAGACATATTTCAGTCAAACATTTTACCCCAAGATAAATGTCCTAATATAAAAGTCATGAAGACTTATTTTCTTTTAAGGAAAGTGGTTGAAACAAAAAGCTTAAGGAAATAGTTCTGAGACAAATGCCCGATGCAAAAGCTATGACACAATTTTTTTGAGGAAATTGATCTAGTAGGGTAATGATAGGTACACGAGTGTCAAATTCAAGTATAAAAAATGACAATTGGTTTTCAAATATGTAATGATGGGCATGCAAATTTCATTAATAGGCATGTAAACATCAAATTTCAAGCTATGGTAAATAGCCATTTATATTCAAATGGGTCCAAAATTGATAGTCTACATTCAATTCGAGCAAAGATCTAATGGCATGTGTAAGGTTAAGAAGTTAATAAGACATTCACGTGACTGTCAAATTAAATACATGGAAAATAGATGTTTGATTTCAAACATTGCAAATCAATGGTTGGTGTTTAATAAACAAAATATCCAATGGTGAGTGGTGACTGACAGGATAGTGGGTCTAGGCAAATTAATGACACACATTCAATCAAGTATTCAGATCAATGGTAGGCAGAGGTACAATAAGTCAATATATCTAGAAATAAAATGCTTAAGTGACAAGTGGTATAAGTATGTTAGACTAGAATAAGATCGATTAACCATGTTTGATCATGCAAATTAAGATCGATAGTACGAGAGGAGTCAATGGGTCAATGAACTATGTCAGATTCCAACAACCAATGAACAAAGGGAAAGCCTAAGACATTTTTGATGGAAGTTGATGAGAAAATCCTTTAACTTGGGAAAGTTAAAAATAAAGGGGCCAAGTTTGAATAGAGTCTAGAATCAAACCAAGGTGAATATTTCATGATCAAAGTCCCACCAATGAAGCTCAGTAGAGACAAAATAGGTATTTTAATACCTAATACAAATCAAGGGTTAGAAACCATTATAAAAATAAGATTGAATAGTTGGCAAGCTTTATCTCATCGAAATGATAGCTAAAGGAAAACCAATAAATATGGTTGGTTTTTAATCTATAATGAGACCTTGCTCAAATATTTTCTTAGGGGTAGATATGTGATTATGGGGAAGCTTATTGTCCTTTAGCATGGTCATTTCTAAGACAAAATAGATATTTATAGCCATCTAAAGTATAATAAGCATGGCTCTATCAGTTTCAAGGTATAAATTTTTCATCCTCATAAGAAGATCAATTAAAAGATGGTGTGGAGTCCTGAAAAGGTGACTTGATGGTTAGATAAAGATCAATAAAGCATTAAATTCTTTTATGAGGACATTTTTTCTTGATAAGATCATGTCTTAACATCCTTGAATTGGTGTTAATTGATCCAAAAGTGGTTTGGCCTCTTTCAATATAAAAATCTCTCTCTCTTTCCCTTTTCTATAAATACCAGCTTCTAAGCCTTGAAATGATCCCTCTCTTTGGTATGACTAAAATCTATTGAGATT
This sequence comes from Torreya grandis, assembly GCA_037957365.1. Lineage (NCBI taxonomy): Eukaryota > Viridiplantae > Streptophyta > Pinopsida > Cupressales > Taxaceae > Torreya > Torreya grandis. Next base: position 2,597,821 of record JARHVA010002381.1, on the reverse strand, counting down.
TGTATTGTAACACCTATCTAATATAATAGAGACTAAATTCCTCCTTTTACAATTGAATTGAAGTGTGTCTTATGAGTTCATTTATTGGTTAAGTGAATGTATTATTTCCTTGCCTCTATCTAAATTTTTGAACCTTCATGATTTGCTTGGTATTCCTCATAGGTCATTCTAAGTGCATATATAATATGTTAGTTAGTTTGGAAGTGGATAACTACCCTCCCATGCTAGATTAATAACTAATTGATGACTTTTTGTGAAATTTTGATGTGAGTACTTTTTTACAGTCTTGAATGCATCCTATAGTGTGTCTTGTATGCATTTGAGTGATTAATTCATTGATGCATCACCTCTTTTTATATTCTTTCATTTTTTATTATTAAAATCTCTCTCCCTTTTTGCATGAAAGTGCTAGTTTAGGTTTAGTATAGGTGATAGATCCAAAAGGAATATGACCTTCTCTGGAGGTCTGATCCATTATTAGGATACCCACAGCCTAGGATTAGTCCCATGTTAGACTAGATTTGAGTAAGAGGACCTAAGCAATCCCCTTCTCAGCTAGGGTGTAAATCTAAAACCCCAACATTTTTGGCACACCTGATGGGACTAAGGTCAAAAAGAGTAAGAAGATCTTGGTGTGTATTTCCTCTAATAATATTTTGGAAGTGATTAAGTTATCACCAATGGTAACTTTGAATCAAATCTTTTAGTTATGAGTAGACTAGGTATGTCTCATTAAATATTTTAATCAGTTCTTGCATCTCATTTGACATATGACATTAATGTTAATAGTTATGGTGAATATACCTATTATCCACCTCCTTATCAATATCCCAAATTTATTCCTCATGATCTATATAAACCCTATCCACCCTACCAAGATTTATATCAAAGATATGAAGATCCTTGTCAAGTTTCTCATGATCCTCATTATCAAGGGAATGGCTCTTACCTTCCTCATGATCCTCACCAACAATATGAGGAACTATCTCAGTCAAATATGCAAGATTATTACCCTAATACTCCATATGAACATCATGACCATCACAAACTACTCTTTACCATCCCTATCATGAGCCATCCATACTTTCACTTAATTAAACTTTATTAAGCGGTGACAAGCATGCACTAGAATTATGATCAAAAAAGTATTATAGCCAAGATGTCCATATTCACTAGATATATTATATAAGGGAGTCATTACAAAAAGTGAAATAAAAATGGGCATCTATTGAGAGAGCATATTATAACAATCTCATAGGTGAGATGATGGATGTAAGTGGTTACATTCAAATCATTAAAGATAAGCTAAAATGCCTTGAAGAGTAGCAGGTGTAACCTTTTTAATCTTATATGCCTTCATATACACCACCTCAACCTTCTTATGAGCCACCTATTCCTCCCCAAGAGACCATTCTAAGTGACCCTTTGAGTATTCCAAGTTCTTCATATGTTTCTCAGACCTTTCCTTGCTATAAATCCATCCAAGAAAGTTGTCAAAGAAAAAATGAAATTGTTGTGAAATAGCATACTATTGAGATCCAAGACTCCATCCTTCCTCAAGAACCCCTTATGAGGTCCTTCAATTTCCAAAATTTTAATAAAGTGGTGAAGTCACAAAAAAGTGGGAAAAGTAAGGAAAATATAGATTTGAAATCCCAAGTTAAAGGAGGATCTGAACTTATACATACCTCTCTCATCCCTCCTCAAGAGTCTTTTTGTGTTCCTTATCTTCATGAAATCACTAACCACCTTAAAGAGAAGCTATTCTAAGAGAATATAGTGAGTCAAATAAAAGAGTTGGAGTTTAAGACAAGGAAAGAGGATGAGAACCAAAATCGAAAGGCTAAAGAAGGACCTCTAGTTTTTCCATCTTAGAATCAAGTCATGCAATCAAGCAAACCCAAAGCTACTCAACCCAAATCCCTCCCTCCTCGAGAATATAGGTCATTTCCATCTTTAAAATCCATCCAAAGTAGTATGAGAAAGAATGAGGAGGACATGAATATCAAAGACAAATAGTTAGACTAAGGAAGTGCCACATATATCTCATCTCTCTTGGAGTCATCCCAAGAATATCCTATGCCACTCCTAGAAGAGGTAATTAGTGAAATACATGTTCAACTCATAATTGATAATGATGGATTGTTAGAGTTAGAAGATGAGATCATTATTAGAACACCACTTGTTAAGAGTGAGCATGTTTCAATCTTTCATAATGTCAAAGAAGATGAGTTATAGGAGCAAGTGCAAGTTGGAGATGAGACCCAATGGGAAGAAGTCTTAGATGTACATCAAGAGGTTATTTATCAAGAACCTATTGATCATATATCAGCTATCCAAAATCAAGAGTTGGAAGAAGACCTTATCGTAGCTGATATAGATCAAGTACAAGATCATCTTTCTTTGGAAGGTAACCATGAAGACAACTCACACATAACCATTGTTGAGGTAGAGAGCATTCCTAAATCAGAAGACCATTGGCAAAAGTTATCCCATGATTTCATGAGTGAGATCGATGAGCTTAAGATGGTAGACTTGGATGATGAGATATTATGACAAGTTGAATCTTCATCTAAGGATTCCGTTAATGTTTTGGGGTTTCAAGAAGATAGTGCTACTCTAGGGATATCAAATCAGAATGAGAAGGTTAGTCTTGATTTGGGAGAACCCCATGAGATATTGGTACAAATGGGAGTCATGGATGAGTTTGAGATATCTCTTATTGAGAAGGATCAAGATACCCATCAAACTAATCTTATCTAGTTTGATCAAAGTGAAGAACAAAAAGATGATTGGTAGCTACAAATGAAGCTCTTTCAAGAGGTTGAAGATATTTGTCAAGTTGAGGATCAAGTACTTGAGAAGGTGGATTAGAGTTTCCCATGGAGGATAATGACCAAGATTGGGTGGACTATGCATAGCTCCTTGATGAGCCTAAAGAAATTGCAGTTGAAGAGAAACCCAATCTTATTGAAGACACTACGGAAATAAAAAAGCTATGCCTTGTTGAATCACCATTGGAGTTTGTAGTTTAAGAGCCATAATAAAAAGTTGAGATTATTTGGGTGCACATAGCTGACATATTTGGAGTTGCCTAGTTCTCACTGAACACACTAGAAATCATAAAGTTATCAGAGGTAACAAATAAGGAGGCATCAAGGCTAAGGTTCAAGGAGCTGCATGCCTCATTAAATTCCTCATCCCATGATGCAATAAGGTTATCAAACTTTCCTTTTTATCCAAGAGTAAAGGTACATATAATTTTAAGCTATATATATTGGGTTAGTTTTGTTAAAATTCCTCCAAGTACTACTTTAGCACATTTGTTTGTTTGTTTTTTATTCCAAATAAGTGCTTTGTTTGCATAGTTATTCAGTAGGTTAGTTTACATTTCAAGTTTTTTTTCCCTTTTAGATGGAATTCTTTGTCTTTACAAGTCAAGATGATATCTTGCAGTCATATAAATGGTCCATGTATCATGTAAATAGTCCATGTATCATGTAAATGGTCCAAGAGTCATGTATATGGTTTGAGTTATCAAGCATAGCATGCATGCTGCCAAACCAAGTCACCAAAGATGGTCTACATACCAAAATGTGCCTAGTCCAAAAGTCCATAAGATCCTACAAGCTTAAAAGCCTAGTTTACACTTGGGAAATATTTCAACTTTTATTTGGATAAGTGTTGGAATTATTTCAAGAAAATTATCCTAAAGACAAAAGACTAAGTATATATGTTATTTAGCAAAAATTTCAATCAAAAGTACTAAAGGTATAATTCTTTTGAATAAAATGTCTAAGACAATCTTTCCACAAAGACACATTTTAGTTAGACATTTTTCCCAAAGATAAATGTACCAATACAAAATTCCTGAAGACCTATTTTCTTTCAGGAAAAGTCTCCAAAACAAAAAGCCTAAGGAACTAGTAATGAGATTAATGCCCAATGCAAAAACTCCAAAAAAATTGTTTTTTCAAAGAAATTGATCTAGTAGGGTAATAACGGGTGTGTGAGTGTCAAATTCAAGCACAAAAAATGACCATTGGTTTTCAATTATGTAGTGACATGTGCATGAACATCATTGATGGGCACACATATGTCAAAGTTTAAGTCATGGAAAATAGTCATTTATATTCAAATGGGTTTGATATCGATAGTCTACATTCAATCTAAGTAAATATCTAATGTTATATGTACGGTCAATAAGTTAATAAGACATTAATGTGACTATAAAATTAAAGCCACGATAAATGACTATTTGATTTCAAATATTGTAGATTAATGGTCAATGTTCAATAGATAGAAGATCCAATGGTGAGTGCCAATTGATAGGATAATGGGTTTAGGAAAATTAATGACACACATTTAATCATGTATTTAGATCATCAGTGGGTAGAGGTCAAAGAAGTCAATGGATCTATAAAGCAAATGCATAAGTGACAAGTGGCACAAGCAGGTTAGATTGGTAGAGGATAGACGAACCATGTTTGATCATGTAAATTAAGATAAAAAATATGAGAGGATTCAATGGGTCAATCAACTAAGTCATATTTTGGCAACCAATGAACAAAGGGCAAGCCTAGGACATTTTTGATGAAAGTTGATGATAAAATTCTTTGACCCAGGCATGGTAAAAATAAAGGGACCAAGTTTGAATAAAGTCCAAAATCAAACCAAGGTTAATATTTCAAGATCAAATCCATACTGATGAAGCTCAATAGAGACAAAATAGGTCTTTTAAGACCTAATATAGATCAAGGGTTAGAAACTATTGTCAGAACAATATTGAATAGCTAGCGAGCTCCGTCTCATCGACATGATAGCTTCAGGAAAACCAAAAAATATGAATGGTTTTCAATTGATAACAAAAAATTGATTAAATATTTTATCAAGGGAAGATATGTTGATTTGAGAAATATTTCAAGTGATAATTTAGGTGATGGTTCTATCCCAATTGGTGGCAGAACTTTTGGGAGCCATAACTTTTGCACCATAGCTCTGTTTGACTCCCCATTTGAACTGTTGGAAAGCTAAGAATGAGGGGAGCCATAAATTTTTCACCATATCTCCATTTGACCCTTGAAAACTAATTTTAAGTACCCTAAATTTCAATTTTATTAGTTCAATCTAAAAATAGTAAGTTTTTAAAAATAGTAATTCCTCAAATTATATATTGTTGTAAATCATGGAAGTCAAACCACTTAATCTCCCTCTAGATTGATGACCTTACACATCATCCTCCTACCTTAAAAATGTGTATAAATGAATATGTAACCCAAAATGGAAATCATACATCTCTTCTCAAAGATAGGCATATGTTTTGGTCTGCAAATTTGATCAATAAAACACCTCTTCATCGAGATAACATTATTAAAATTGTGTTGTTCTTGTTTATTGAATTATCTTTCAACCAAAGCTTCTGAGTTTTGGATCATATGTGATTATGGGGAAGCTTCGTGTCCTTTAACATGGTCATTTATAAGACAAAATAGATATTTACAACTATCTAAAGCAAAATAAGCATGGCTCTATAAGTTCCAAGGTATAAAGTTTTTGTCCTCATAAGCAGATCAATTAAAAGATGGTGTAGAGTCTTGAGAAGGTGACATAGTGGTTAGATAAAGATCAATAGATCATTCAATTCTTTTATGAGGACCTCATTTTTTGATAAAATCATGACTCGACATCCTAAAATTGGTGTTAATCCATCGAAAGTGGTTAAGACTATTTCAATGCATAACTCTCTCTCTCTCTCTCTCTCTCTCTCTCTCTCTCTCTCTCTCTCTCTCTCTCTCTCTCTCTCTCTCTCTCTCTCTCTCTCTCTCTCTCTCTCTCTCTCTCTCTCTCTCTCCTTTTTTTATAAATATTAGTTTATAAGCCTTGAAATTATCCCTCTCTTTGGTATGACTAAACTCTATTGAGATTTATTTTATGACACCTTTTTGATATAATAGAGATTTAATTCCTCCTTTTGTAGTTGAATTGAAGTGTGTCTTATGAGTTCATTGATTGGTTAAGTGAATGTATGCTTTCCTTGCCTCTATCTAAATTTTCTCACCTTAATTATTTGTTTTTGTAATCCTCACAGGTCATTATAAGTGCATATATAGTCTATTAGTTAGTTTAGAAGTGGATAATTATCCTCCCATATTAGATTAATAGCTAATTCATGCCTTTTTGTGAAATACTGATGTGAGTGATTTTCTATAGTCTTGAATGCATCCTATAGTGTTTCTTGTTTGAGTTTGAGTGATCGAATCATTGATGCATCATCTCCTTTTACATGTTTTCATAAGTTATTGTTAAACTCTCTCTCCCATTTCTAAGCAAGTGCTAGTTTATGTTTAGTATAGGTGATATATACAAAAGGAAGCTAGAGAATACCAACAACCTAGGATAAATCACATGTTGGACTAGATTTGAGTAAGAGGCCTTGAGCAATCCTCTTCTTAGTTATGGTGCAAATCTAGAACCCCAACAATTTCTACAATACATCTTGTGCTTACACATCATCTTAGTAACATTCACCATAGAATGTCAACAAGGACAGAGATTCATAACTCTATGGTTAATTTATTTTACCATTCATCATTTTTGGGTTAGTGTAGCATCCCACACCAAACATTAGAGAAGTCATACTATGCATCCACATGCAAAATCCCAAGGTTTTTAGCATGCTCTCAAAAAACTTTGTGAGATCACAAGATGATTTTAGGGATTACAATCCCATCATTATTTTACACTTAATTCTTACCAGTATTTAAAAGTATTTATAAATCAAATATACTTGATCAGGACTTTAAATTTCTCCTTCCAAGCATAAAATCAACATACCTTCTAGTCATTATTTTAAACAATTCATAAATATTCCTTTCAGAATATTAATTTCAAGTATACAAAAAATAATACCTTGTTCACATCATGTTGCACTTACCAAGAAAAAGATGCCTTAAATTAGAGTATTTATTCTTAAACATTCTTTTTAGGTAATCAACCATTACCTCATCCATAACATGCTTGATTTTACAAGTTAATATGTGCCTATATTTTAGCATGTTTAACATTGTTGTTTTTACATAAAAGTCAAAATTTCAGGACTAATTAGTGCTTCAAAAGGATAAACCAAGGAAATTTTACAAGGATTATTTTTAAAACCACCTCCAATAGGTGGGTAAAGGGAAACTCAATCCATAAGGTGACCATTATGCATGAATATCTCATGGAGAATTTTTGGTGCTCATGGTGCACAACTCAAACAAATCAGGTGGCTACTTCATGTAAAGGGGAGAAGTGAGTTTTCATCCTATGAGAGACTCCACTTCCTAACCTATAATTGATCTAATCATTATAGATATAGTATTTTTTCACCCTCAACCTCATAATTGCATCAATTTTCATTACTAAAGTAATGATGTCGGGTCACACCACATAATACAATAACTATACCCTAGCATATTTCAATTAATAAGGGCTGATTTTGAGAGGGAAAATTACATCACAAATAGTTATGATCACATTACTATATATTAACATGATAACAACATAAGATCACACTTATTCATGACATGTATACCAAATACTCAAACAACAATGTATAAAAACATGGAAAAAGTTAAGGTTCTCATGGTTGATTACATTCATTGTCACAAATGATTTACATAACATATAACAGCTTTCATGTATGAAGGAACCACATAAGATAGGGTACATATTCTGATTTAGGTGTTTATGCCAAAGGTATTTTTACATAATAAATTTATTGGTCATACACTAAAAGTCTTAAATTCTCATCAGTCTACTCAATGACATAAAGTATCCATAAGCTTCCCATAATTATTAATTCAATTAAAATGCATGGATTTTACAACACTTCCATATCATAGTACATAGTGTTTATTCATTTTTAGATTACACAATGGTTGCAATCAGCTAACCATATATATATTCTCAACCATCAAAACCTTCCCAATTTTTTCTTTTAAGTTTATGACTTATTAAAAAATAGTATTCCCCAAGCAATAGTCACATATAGTGACACATAAGTGAAGCAAGGACTTGCAGTTGCTTGCCCCAACTATCATATAAAAAAAAGACACTATATGAAATTTCTATTTAATCATAATAAATTCTGTTAAATTTAGAAAATGATGAAATGAGTAACCCTTGACATTTTTCCTAATTTATAGAGGGCCCAATAGTGCCTCACAATCATGCATTCTATTTTAGATTGCATCATGGCACAATTAGTAAATCAAAATGATATATACATATCTAGTTTCTTACAAGCAACAATTCAATGTCACCTTCACCAAGGTCTACTCTATCACATCTCCCAAAGGTATACTTGCCTGAGAATAGCCTTGATCAAATGCAAGCAATATAAAACCATGAAACATTTTTTCTACACTTACAACCATTCATCTAAAAAGGATCATAGTATTTCCACAATTTTAGCATTTGAACTCTTTTTTAAAAATTTAAGTTGGATATTTGGTTCACTAAACAAGAAATTATAATAGTATTATCCATAGGACCAACAACATTTGTCAAAACTATTAAGCTTTGTAGTTCTCAATTGCTCAAGACACTCCCTCTACAAGTGTAAAGCTCAATCTCTACTGACTTACCCTCGTAAATTAGCTTCTTATACCCTATTTAGCCTTCTAGGTTTGAGTTGAACCTTTGGTCTTCCCTAGGTCATAATTTTCCAAGCATCTAGTGATGGCTTGCCCATACAAACCATAAATAGATATCGGACATTATTCCACTTAATTATAAGAGTTAAGCCTTTATCACTTATCTCCCATTGACTCACCCATACAATTTAATGGTTGATAGGTGAGGCTTGTCCTAACATAACCAAATTTGGGAAGGGTTAACCCAACCAAGACTAGGGGAGATATCAATGGTCATTTCAAAAATTTATATTTCCTACAACCATTACCTTCAATAAATATATGAGATTCCTAGCATCTTAGTGTTGATAAAATAACACTATTTTATTCAGCCCAAGGGACTGAGTGTCGTTGCAGCTGATTTTATAATTCTACCCAAGTGGAACAATTCCTTAGTGCCATCATATCAAAATTTCCATGTCCAAGTTCCCATGATTAAAACATGGCTCTAATAATAGGTGAAACAAGCCCAAAAAATTGGAATTGCTTATCAAAGTGAAGAAAGAGGATGTGTTTAGGGTCCACTACATGTCTAGATAATACATACGATAATAAATTTATCACACACACACATACACCCATAACCATATGAGGTAGGTTAAGACTAATTAGTCAAGGGTAAACATCTATAAAGTATCCTTTAGGTAAGTTTATGGCCCTTTTTAGAATACATATAGTTTGAGATGTATCCATGTGTAGTGCACCTAGATAAACTTTGAACTCCATATGTAGCATTTGTCTTCCGTATAGGACCATTAAATGATCCTTAACCTTGCATAATGGTCTCATCCTCCTCATTGATTTGGTTCTAACATTTAAGAGGTGTTTATAAAATAATAGCACTATAGGTGATAAGGTTATTTAAATAGTTGTTACCCATCGATATTACATATCTAAATCTCAGGTTGGGATCCTTGCATCCTAAACCCATTATGTCTAATTCTTGATCAAGGATGTTATACTTAAAATAATGGTATACAAACATAATCAATTTCAATAATAATTTTATATTCTATGAAATTATTTTAATCAAGGAAAAACTTATCAATTTATTCCCATTTGGATTGAAACATTCATAAAAAGGGTTGGAGTTGGAGATTAATTTTTTGTAGGTATGCATTTATGATCTTTTAGGCCTTTATCATATTGCTAATCATTGTAGATATAGGTAGGATATTGATTTTATTTGCATTTATTACTAATTTTGAAAGGTGATTCACCCTCTAGGTGGTACCTTATTTTAAATGACTGATTCATCCCTCTCTACATCCATAGATATAGAGAAATTTGGAGCGAGCAAGCACAACCATGGCCTTGAAGTAGGTGATGAGATTCAACTCAAAGTGTTCAACGAGGTAATGTTGATGATTATAACTCTCTATTACTTGATTTTATTTTGGATGTACCTAAATTTGACAATCCTATCATTTCTTTGAAAAAATTTCTTTGATTTCTTACTTTGTTGGTTAAGTCCCCCGCTGATAGCCTTTTGAAGCAATGGGTTCACAACCATTGGCAAGGCCATGGTGTAAAACTTGAAGGAGTCCAGAAACTCACCAAGGGATTTTTTTGTTTTGCTTTTCAAACCTAGAGCATTGAAAATCCATTATAAATCATGGGCCCTAGTTTATTTGTAACACTTTGGTTGTTTTTCTCACTAGACTCAAGATTTTCAAGTCTCAAAGGAAGCAAAACTAAAAATCCATATTTGGGATTAATTTCCTAGCTTACCTCTTCCCTTATGGGGTTTTATTGACCAACTCATAAAACCCATAGGTCATTTCATATGCCATTATTAGACCAAGTTATTTATGGATCGTCCCCAAAAGTGGGTTTGTGTTGAAGTGGATCTATCCCAAGATTTGAAAGATTATATTGATATATAAATTATCACTAACCATTTTTTAGTGTGTTTTGTATATCAATATTTAGAATAATTACTTTCGGTGTCAGTCCTAAAAACATATAATCTAAGAATTCCCTTTGATGGTGTACACACCCCATGATCCTTAGGAATAGGGTGGGTTTGAAGCCAAATCATAGAATGGCAATAATGATGGTTGGACTACCATCACCAACAAAAAAACAACTCTTCCAAAGGTGGTGGTAGGTCATAAGCTTCTTTATACAAACCTATTGGGAATAACCATGCCTTAACTTTTGCTAGCAAAATTAATTTTCCTAATAAAGTTTATCTTCCACTTGTGTGTACTTTGCAAGTAGTGGCCTCTCTAGTTGAGATACCACCTTTAGTGCCACTATAAAAACCCTCTCATAGGGTTAGTGTTAAAGAGGAAGAATGAAGTTTGGTCACCTTGGACCATAAAATAGTGTTCTGGCATTATTTTTGCCCCTCTCCATCTTTTCAAGAGGAATAATATATGGCACATAAGTGATAATCATTTAGAATCAATGATTTTTTACCCCAAAAACTCATGTTTAATCAATTTTTTGCATTGGAATATCTCAGAGAGGATAATGACATGCACCTAGATAATGCCCAATGATTATATACTCTTGGAATATTTGAGGTCTTACTAATCCATCATGTAAGTATGCAGTTAGGAATAATTGTCAACTTTTTAGCAACATGAAAATTCCTTTTTTGTAATAGCTCAAGATTTATGGCTTCTTACTACAGAATGCACCATGAATAATTTATTCTAGAGCCATATGTCAGGCTACTAGGCATGAAGCTAGGTGTGGTGGGGCCATAACTTTTTTATACTCTAAAGCTTGCTCAAAATATTATTTCCTAGGGCTTGAACCCCACCCACCAGGTGGTGTGGATCCTTTTTGACTTTAATAACTACATCATTAGGCTAGTCAATTTGTATGCCTCTAATGATGTTATGGGATGGCCCACCTTGTAGAGGTGGCTAGCTTGCTGACCCTCAGATGCACATTGGATACTTTGTGGTGATTTTAACATGGTGGAATCAATTGAGGATAAAGAAGGATGCTTTATTATGTAGTGGTACACTAGAGATCATGAAGCCTGGGTTTATATGTGTAATAAACTTAGGGTGTTTGATTCTAACCATCATTGAAGAAAACATTTAAACTCCCCTTGATTCACTTGGTCCAAATTTTGATAGGGAGAGGATATGGTGCTTCAGCACCTCAAGCAAGCTTTGTTGGATGATCAAGATCTTTTCTTTTTGGTCCTGATCTAGGATAGGCTAGTTTCAATCATCCTTGATAATTTTTTATCAAATCATCACCCTATTTTCTTTAATATTGAGTGGACTACACCTCAAGTTAAGCCTACCTCCATGCAATTATATCTCAATACTTCTTACCTCAAACATGAATGAATAATGGGGCATATTGTCAAATTTTGGAACTTGGTTTATCAGCTAGAGGGAGATACTAGATGGATTCAGTGGTAATATGATGCTCTTGATTGTGTTTCCACCTTTCTTTAGATCTATGGCAAGAAAGTATCCTCTTTCAAATGATGTTTGCATAATGATACAAATCATGAATATAACTAGGTTTCATAAGAACTAGAGTAGTCTCCTTTCCATGTTCACCTCCAAACTCAAGTGGCACATTGGAGACATAAAATCCAAATTTAGGATACTCACAAGGCCATAAGATCTCAGTTGTGAGCTCATATGTACTGGTTGAAAATTGGATAAAAAGTCTAAGGAATTTTTTCCCCTCCTCTACTCTAGGAGAGTTGCCAATCGAATCAAAGCTATCAAGGAAGGAAATAATTAGCTTACCAAACTTATTAACATTATGTAATACTTTTTACATGATTACCATGGTTTTTTCCTAGCACATTCTTCTTTTCCATAATGGGAGGTGGCTCTCCAATAATGCCTCTAGGTTGTACCCTACAAAGTTTCCAATTCTAAAAGAATTATCTATGATAGACCCTTATCTCTTAGTAACCTTAATAAGGCTATGTAGATGGTAATTAATAAAGACCCAAGAATTGATATTTTCTTATGTTATTTATACAAAACCATTTGGGATACTATTGGTCTTGATCTTCACTAAGTTTATTATAAAGATATTTTAACCAACTCTTTTGGAGTCCTTATAAACTAGGGTAAGGTCAAGTTTATTACCAAGGCTTGTGATCCTAAAATTATCACCAACTAGAGGCCTGTTACTTTTCTCAATGTAGCCTATGTGATTATTGATAAGGCTTTATCCCTCAAGATGAAACACATTCTCGCTTTAATTATTAAGAGTGAGAAAATTGGCTTCATTCAAAATATATTGTTTTTGGACAATGTCATGGCCATTTGGGAAGGTATGGAATGGGCTTAGATTTATAACCAAAAGGATTTGTTTGTCAAGATTGATTTTGAGAAATCTTATGACTGTTTTGAGTGTCCCTTCATTTTGACCATGTTCCAAGCACTTGGTTTTGGCCCTAAATTTGTTTAAACTATTAACATGCTCTTCTAGGATGTTAGGGCATGTATCACTATCAACAAGACCCAATCCTCTTATTTTTAACTTCATATTTCTATATGATAGGGATTCCATTTATCCCCTTCTCTATATGTGATAGAAACATAAGGATTTATCTACCTCCTAGTAAATTACACTGCTAGGGGATTGGTGAAAGGTATCTTCCTCCCTTAATTTGATAGATAACTTTTAAATGGTGAATTCACAGATGATTATTTTCTCACTCTTCAAGATGAAGAAGAGTCCATCAGAAATCCCATGGAATGTATTGATATTTTTTTTGGCTTTAGGATCATCTATCCAATAGAAGAAGACTCAGTGGTATTACCAGTCTCTAGGCCCCAAACCTCCTTAGCTGGAGGGATATCAATGGTAGTGGCTTCTTCAAGGGGTGTATAATTTTTTTGCCATCCCTTTTATTTTTTTGGCCTTTCCCTTTGAACTATGGTATTATGTAGTGTAGAGAGTTGAAAAAAATATCTTTTTGGATCACCAAGCCTCTTTCTATTGATTGCAAATTTCAAATTTACTCTAAAGTCTTGGAAGATACTCATGTGTATTATTCCTCTTGTTGGGTCTATTCTAATGCGGCTTACATCAAATTAAAAAAAACTTCAAAGAGATTTTATATGGGCTAATTTTGAGGGTCATAAGGGTTTCCACAAATTTGCCTAGAACATATGCTACTAACCCAAGGAAGCTAGGGGATTGGGTCTCTTAGATATTAAATTTCAATTCCTTATAATTGGTGTAAAATGTATTATCAGAGGTCTTATTGGGGATAAATTCTATAATATTATTCTATGTCATTGTATCTCTTTGGGATTCTCATGTGGTAGAAAGGCTTGGCAAGGCCTGAGACTTCACTCTCTACTCATAACCCTGATGCCTATTAAAATCAAAGGTACCTTTATAATTCAAATTCTAGGGAAAGCTTGGGAAAAGCTTGAGCCTCACCTTAACTAGGCAAGTGATGGTTTTAAGAATGGCCTCTCTAATAACTCCTAGTCCCTCTAGTGGTTGCCTTGATTAAATTTTCATAATGTTCCTTATGCCTTAGTCCCTTGGGTTAAAGGGTTAAGGCTCTTTAGTAAAGGTGTGAAGATTATCTATGATCATTTTTTCAAGGAGAAAAGAGCCTAGCTCACTTGGCAACAACTTTAAAATAAATTTCATTTAAATAATTCAGATGTAGAGGCTATTATAGAAATTCAAGGTTCCATACCTGATGATTATTTTCATAAAATAGGATTCAACTCTCTTATTCCTTGGTGGAAGGATTAGCACTGGCCTATGACCATCCCGCTTCACCTAGTATTCTCCTTGGTTGGGGTGTCATTTACTATCCCCTCAACATATTCTAGATGAAATGCCCAACCTTAAATAGTATATCCATTCCAGACGTGGGCTTTGGGCCTAGTATTTTAGCATTGTGTGGTCTTCTATTATTAATCCCAAAAAACTCATTTCTTAAGGTGTCTTCTTAATCAAGGCTTACCTGTGGATGACTAGATCAAGCATCTGGGCATGCCTAACCCCATTCACCTAACTTTCCAGTAACTAGATACTATTAAGCACCCTTTTTGGTTTTGATCTCACACATAATCTGCATGGGATGGATACTTTCCCTTTTCTAGCCCTTTCAACCTAAATTATTCATGTGGAAGATGGCTCTCTTGGGGGACTCAAATCTATTTCCTACAAAATACAACCAATTTTGATAGATATTTCAAGCTGATATATTATTTAAAATCTAAAAAGATATAAATCATAGTTTCTTTAATCATGAAGAGATGGAACATAGTTTTTTTTTACTAACAAATATATTGTTCTATCTAATATTACTCTTCATATTTAAATTCAAACAAACAAGGTCCACCTAGAACTCAACCACGTCCAACATCTACTTGATCACTAGGAAAATATCCTATGCATGATTAATTATGAACCTCATAAACCCCCACAACATCCTATATCCCCCCTAAGGATGAGAGTGTGGGCCACATTGGTTATGGTTCAGAACTAGACATAGGAGTAATTCTCCTCATTGGTGACCACCTTACTAGTCTTATCCCCATCATGGTGGTCTTAGTAGATCATCTAGATCTAGAGGTGATGGTAGGGGATGGGGATCTCATCCATCACCTTAGGATGGTGACATTAGAGTCTGGGGTGCTCCCCCCCAAGGCAAGTTTCCATGCTTGGCTCTAGTAATTTTACCTAAAATAAATCAAGATGTGATATTAGAGGCTCAAAAAAACATTACTTTGGAGCCTTAGCTATGGATGAGGATCCTCTTTCCCTAGGAGGATCGGGTGGTAAGCCTTAGAACCTACCATCTTCACCACTTCCCCTAACTTCCATGTTTGTTTTGGTTACTTAATTATTCTCTTTATTTTTATTTGTACCTTGTTCTCTCTACTTTGCTATTAACAGTTGATGTGATATTTTTTTGTGGGTGTAGTTATTTTTTTGCCACTATTTTGACTTGTCCCAAGGTGTCTTTACCCTTGATGTGATTATGTTCATGGGGTATGAATTTTCCACCCACTTTTTATATGATTAACATTATACCATATCTTTTTTTATTAATTTATAGGTGTTCTTCAATCAAAATTTATTCCCATTTAAGAATAACCATCATTGCATTGGTTATATATAATAACACAAATTTGACTTCTCTTATCAAGGGCAGAATACCCAATTTTGGGTTGTAATTCAAGAAATTCCTTATATAAATAAGCCATAATACTATGAAAAATTTAAAAATCCAATGAACCATTCAACTAGACTTTAATTTATCAAGGGGTACATTATTTTGTAAATGCATAAGAAGAACCCCTTATCATAATGCTACCCACTGAGTTAGAACTTAACCTTTAGTTTTTGGGTCCTTGAATTAGGTTCTCTTACCACTTAATAACATTTTATTAAATTAATATCATTGTCCAAGTAATATTATTATGAGCAAAACATGTATAAAAGCTCCATATTAGATCATACAAGTAACATCTTCCATCATTTCATAATGAATAAACTTTAATCAAAGAAAACTAGAGGGTTTGTCAACCATTACACTTTCCATTAATGTAGCTCTTATATCACTAATTACAAAACTAATATAAGCATAATTTTAACTTACCCATGATTGATAATGAATCACAATATAATTTATGCCACTAAAACCTTCAAGGGTTGTCTTTGGGCATAATGAAATGCTATGACTATCATCCACAAAAATCATGCTTATGGAATCATTAATTTTACATTTATTGATCTGAGACACTCATTATTATCATATATGGAATAATATCATAAAAGTGTTTCATGTAAATTTTGTTTTATTTCCTTGAGAAGAAAGTTATAAAACTTGAAATAATGGTGAGGTTAGTAGAACCTAGATTTGGTTTGCATGCATTGATCCAAACAATTGTAGATATTCCTCTTTGGCTTGGGAGGAATGACCTAGAGATAAGAAATCACTAAAGAGATGATTGATTAGTTAGATAGTAGGGTGGATTTCCTAACAATCTAGATCCAAGAAGCACAAGCTTTATTGGAGGATATGAATCCACACTTTTAAATAATCAATTTATAAAAATGAAAGACTAATTGCTTGCATAAATAATAAAAAGTACTAAAATCAAATATAATAAGTGATTGATAAATGAATAGGTGAATTTGACTAATTATAGCAATAAATAGATTGGTATTAATGTTAAATCAATTAGGTTTGGTCCATAAAATAGGTTGAGGCTCTTTGATTAGATAAAACATATAAAATTGGTATTTGGTTGAGGTTTGATGGGTGGAAATAGATTTCTATTTATTTGTCACATAGTGATCATTGGTGGTTAGGGTGACCGTCGATGGTTGGGTAACCATCAGTGGTTATGGATAGACTATCAGTGATCAGGGTGACTATTAGTGGTTACTATGGGTTTGGTTTGGCTCAAGAAGTTGGGATGATAAGGTTGCAAAATGGAATTCTAAAAATTGGGTTTAGGTGGGGTTGGTTACAAAATAGAAACAAAGTAACTAATTACTAAAACTAGATATTTAGCTTGCTAGTTATTGATCTAAATATGGTTGAGGTAGTTGGTTAAAAAAGTCATTTATGGAGTCTAGAGAAATTTTTATAGAGTAACTATACTTGGTAGTTATCTGATGGATGGCATCACTTTGGATCTCTATCACACTTGTTGGTTCATTGGAAGAAGACTTCAAAATAAGTTATGATGCAAGAAGCTCTTAATAATTGTTAGATGCAGATTGATGATTTCTCTGATTCTAGATGGGGATTAATGATGGAATCATTTCACCTCCTCCTCTTGTCCTCTTATATAAGAATGGATAGGTGAAATAATGTGTTCAATAAGAGGTTTAACAGTGTTTATAATTTTATCTCTAGCATGCATTGATTTGTGCATGGATTAAGTAAGCTAAATATAAAAAAGTAAGTGGGAGTTGAAGTGGCAATTAATTGTTTAGGCTGTTGAGACCTGATTATTAGTGGTCAATCCTAACCATTGGTAGTTAGAGTGACCATTGGTGGTTGAGGGTAAAGGTTAAGTTTGTTTAAGGGTGGGTTGGTTAGTTAATTAGCTAATTAGTTAACTTGACTTAGGTTTGTAATTTAAAAGTTGAGGAATAGTCCCTAGGGGGTTTGATGGGTAGTTTAGGGGTTAGTTTGACATCTAGAACTATTGTGTGCAATTTTTTGTTGTCTACATTTTTCCCCTTTTATTATGCAATTTGTATCAGTAAGTTGAAAAACAAAAATGGATTATGGGTCAAAGGTTAGGTTTCCTTGAGCATGGGAGGAGGTACTTCCCCTCAAACTAGGAATCAATAAGGTAAAATAAAATCAGGTGTAGGTTTGATAAGTGGGTAAGTTGGCTATAAATTGGGTGGTAAGTTGGGTATTAAAATGCAAACATGGGCAAAAAGTATAACTAAGTGCAATATTCAAGATCACACAATGACTAGGTTGCCATGGTTGGTAAAAATAAGATCAATACTAGAAGGACAAGAGACAAATAGACCATGTGATCATATGTGATGATTGGGATACAATTGTAAACACAAGTATCCTAGATAAGGTTAGTGTTTTTATAGGTATCCAAGGTAGGAAGTGCTCCTATGAAGACAAAAATTGGTCAGGTGTGTGAAAGGTATCGCAAGTTCAAAATGTTCAACATGGTAATTTAGTTGGTGCGATCAAATGGACCATGACAAAGTTGTCACAAAAACATGTGATAGTTAGGAAAAAATGGCTAGTGATGAGGTTGAAATAGTTGGTGGTCAAGGTTGGTGAAGAAGGGAATCTCTATTGGTGGGTAGTTGGATTGGGTTTGGGTGAAAATTTTTGGTTAGGAGGAAAAAAAATCCCGAAAATGTTGATCATCAATAATCATGGTTGATACTAGAGGTCAACCTTTAGAGGTCACATGTTAGCCATAAAAGGGCGAAGAAAAAATATTTTTGGGGTTTTATTTTCTCATTTGAGCATATTGACCTTCAATGACTAGCTCTTGGTGTTTTGTGAGAAAATGATGATGGTGTCACTAGTGATTGATTGAGTGAGTGAGGTGGATTGAATTGATCAAGCATTGTTAGAGGTTTGACCTAATAAAGATGCAAAGGGGATGAGGAAGAGTGCAAGGCCAGGTGATGGTTCCTAGGGTTCCTCCTCAATAGTGGTCAAGGAATGAGGTAGGCATTGTTGTTGAATTGATAGATTAGTTTCACTTTTAGCAAATGAATGTTTATTTAAATTTTCTTGTTATTTATTATTTGTGTAGGTGGGTTTAACCTAGGGTTAGGGCTTGGGTATTTGTATTTGGTGTTGTAGTTGAAATGATAGGTTAGATACAAATTCATAGGGGTAGGGTGGATAAGGGAGGGTAGAAGTAATTTTAGGTAGGTTTATTTTAGTTATTTATGAGGTTTAGTAGGTGTTTTTTAGGGGGGTAGGTTTTAGGTTTGATTGACGGCAGTCACTACACAATGATCATCGATAGTCATTTTTGGCCATCACCATTTAGTATCAACCATCGATGGTCAATAAGTGACCATCAATAGGTCACTATGTGGTGACCATCGATAGTTGACTATATAAATAGTGGACTGCCAACAATAGATGAAAGATGGATATGTTTTAGAAGTTTTGGTAAATGGTTAAGGTTAAGATTGATGTTGTGGATAGATAAGGTCAAGGGTAATGTTGTAGGTTGATAGGTAATAGTTAAAGGTTGCTAGGTTAAAGTTTTAGTGAATAGTGGATAGTTTAAGATGGTTATGGCTAGCGTTTAAGGTAAGAAAAATAGGGTAGTGGTTGTGGCAAGGTAAAATAGGTGAATTTATAAGTAAGTCTTTGTCATGGGTTTAATTATACCTAGTTATTGTTATTGAGGTAAGTAGGCTAAAATAGGAGGTAGGGGTAATAGGTAGAGTTCATAGGTAAAGTATGTCAAATTAGGTAATTTAAGTCACTAGTTTTGAACCTTGTAGGTGTGGGAGAGGATACAGATGAGAGACTAGGTGCCCTAGATTTTTGATGAGATTTAAAGAGGAATAATTGACATCAATTGGGAACACATGAAGGGCATGGGCCTTGGTGGTATGAGGTACTACCAGCACATACCTTGAGATATGGTGATGTTAGTAGTACTTATCAAGAGATTGGATCCTACCACTAACACTTTTTTACTTCTGATAGGTGAGATGACCATCCTACCTAAGGATATTCATAGGATTGTGTGACTACCCATACAAGGTGAGCTGATATATCATATTGGAAGGGATGAGTGAGATAAGCAAATAGAGCACTTAAATAAGGATGACCATGATTTTAGGAGGTGACACTTAAGAGGCTTACACTACACACCATTGTACCAGAGAGATAGGGGTGTGAGGAGGTTTTTGACTATGATGATGATAGCAGTTACATGTTATGCATTACTAGTTTTGAGCAGTGGGAAATTCCCTTACTTGTTGTTGGAAGTGCTTGTGGATATGTGGTTGGGTCACACAATGTTTTCATGGGCACCTATGCTACTAGTTCAGATATACTAAGAGTTATGGGGATTTTGATCCCACAAGAGATATAGGATTAGTGTCGAGTTTGTCCTTCATTACTGGGCCTATGAGCACATTTGGGTATTGAGACCTATGGGACTGCCATGAGAGGGTTTTGTGCAAATGGATTTCAAGGTCAGATATATGAGGTGGAGAGGTGACTGTGCCCTCTCAAGACCTAGAATAGGGGCACATGATATAGACTAGTATAGGGGCCAAATGGATGCTTTAGTTGTGGGAGATGTGATTTGGAGTCCTTATGTTAGGTTTTTAGGCTTGACATACTATAGGAGGCATACTATGTCTCTTCAAAGCTACAGATGGATCTATGGTAGATGAGACCATGAGATAGATTTGATTCCATTTTATAAGGTACATAGGTAGTTCAACCTTGTGTAGGATGTACTCAGGGTTTTCTCAAGGTATAGGAGGGAGGATGTAGAATTTTGACTTCCCACTCCATAACTAGTGCATGATTTCATTGACCATGAAAAATTGCTTGCAAGGATAGATATGGATGATGTAGGTGTTAAAATGGATATCATGCATGGTACCAAGCACACTATGTCATGACCAACTTTAGAGGCAATGATGGTGGTTAACAAGGCATGGATGTTGATGCAGGGGGAGATGGTCAACAGGCTCAGATGCAAGGGGTTACCTCAAATGTACAAGTAGTGACCATTGAGAGGGACTAGGCATGAGCATATATATACATAGATTAGGCATCCTTGGTAGTAGCAAAGGGTTAGGTGGCCACTCTGATAGGAGAGAGAAATTAAGCTAGGTCTCAACTAGCCCTGGTGATGTAGGAGAGATATTCTCTTTGGTAGGCAAGAGGTGGAGTACCAACAGTTGTGGGACCAATAAGGACTATCTCAATGTAGAGATATGTAGAAACTATGGAAAATCTATGGTATTATTAGGCCTTAGTCTTTAGGCAATTACCAAAATATCCTCGATGGGGTTAATACAAAGCTGAGATTGTAGGTGGTGATAGTATGGTGACACCAGGTCAGTAGGACACATCTATGGGAGGAAAGGCAAGTGTAGAATGGCATGCTCTAGGAGGTAGTGGTACCTTAGGATCATAGATGAGACATTTATATTTTTTACATTCCATATGATTTTGATACTGGCCTATGAGTTGATGCAGTGAGATGTATATTTTTGAAAGATATGTATGTTTTTGTATACATGATGATGATTATTTATGAGATATAGATGTGAACATTTTTTTATGGTTTGTGGTTCATGGTTATGATGTTCATGTTGCTTATTTATGATATTATGTTGATATGATTATGCCCATGATGATGTTGATGTGGGCTCACCTAGTTAGGCATGTGATGATATGTCTCTTTAATTTATGTTCATGATGATGTTTGATATGGATTGATGTTATGGATGTGATTATGATGTGATGGTTATGGATGACTATGCTGATCTTGATATGATTATGTGATGATAATATGATGTTGTTAATGATTAGGATGACGGTTATGGCATTATGATTATGGTATTTGATGTTGTTTATGGATATGATCATTTAACTTCATTTTTGAGATGATCATGGTTATGATATTGACATGATTATGGTTATGGTTACTGGTTATTATTAGGTGGACAAGATTATGATGTGATTATTGTTATGGTTATGGATTATGGATCATAGTTATATGGATGTGATAAATGGTAGGATGATGATGATGTTTATGATATAGTTATTATTATGGTGTTCCTGCTGAAATTTAATAAATATATGCTTTATGGTATATTGATTATGAGGATGTGATGGTGATAATTGATTTTTTATGGAGGTGGTGATTACGCTAATGATGTCTATTTTTGTTTATGATGTTATTATGTGATGTGGTTATGATTATGGTCATTTTTTTAGATTAGGGTGAAGCACATAAAGTAAGATAAATAACAAAACTAGATGTGAAAAATAGAATATAGTCAAGAGACAAACATCTAAGTGAATGTATCAACTAGTATGAGAGAATAAGGAGGCATGATGCGTCTTCATTGGCAAGGACTAAAACAAACTGAATTTGGATCAAATTAAGGAACATAATCCCTTTGAATGATTTGAATTAGCATTCATTAGTTGGTTAAAAAAAGGTGTCTTGATCACATAATGTCAAGTAAGCTCAAAATCCCTTGCTTATAGTGTATAAAGGATAGGGGATAAAAATGGAACCTTCTTCGGAGACTAGCTTGCCTCTTCTATAGGTCACTAAAGAGCTAGTATAAACAAATCCATGTCATATAATGTGTAAACTAATTGATGTGGAAAGTCTACTTATGAAAGCCGATTGTGGATTCCAAATTATATTTGTATTTTCAAATTTTGATAATGGGTCTTTTGATCTTTTATTTTTGTTTTGGAGAGGTTGGCAAAGATAATCAATACAAGAAGCTTCTAATAAGTTGCTATGCTTTTTATAAATGTTTTATTCATCCATCCTTCAAGGGAGTGATCTAAGTTTGTGTACTTTGTTTAAGGCTATTGATAGTTATCCTTCAAGGGAACAATCTACCTTGTATTGAGTAATTTTGATATGTTTTTGGTAGTTATTTTGAGGGATCAATTTATAAGTGCTAGAGAGTGACCCATATGAGTTATTTTGATTTTGTTTTTCATATGTTATTTTGATGTCATGGACTTGATTATATAGGCTTAAAGGTTCACCTTTGAAAATTAAAGCACAAGAAGGTTGATTAGGTTTAAAAGAGGTTTAGATGACAATGACCATGGGAATCCATCTTATAAAAGGGAAAAAAGTACCATGCAAACCATGTCATGGATAGAGTCATGATACCCATTATTCAAGATTAGGATATGATTTTGATAGATAATCACATGACTAAGCTTGAATCGGTTGTGTCTAAAATAAGGAGATGAATGTGGTTTGAGAATAAAGGATGAGCTTAAGTTGGACAAAAGGTGAGTTTGATCCTATTTTAACAAAAGAAAGGATGTAAATGCGAAGCAATGAGGGGCTCAAGTTATAGGTTCCCTTTAGGAGAGGATAACCGGTAAGCTCCTAATCAATACTTATGTGTTATGATATAAGGTCTAAGATTGAAAGTGAACTCTCCTCACTTACTTTTCTCCATATTAGTGATATGTTGATTTTACTTTAGGATGAGGTCTCTGATATTGAATCTCACACTTTAAGGTGTTTTTTTATAATCATGCTTGATGCATTCTTGATAGACACAAAGATGAGTGAGTGATACTAAATGATTCTCATCAAGTAGCTCAAGTTGGGCTAAATGCTCTTGATGATAATTTCTCTTAGAGATGATATCTTGCAAGGATATGTGAAAAGATGGAATTTGGAATTTGAGAGGTAAGACAACCTCTACTCAAAAATCTAAAGAGAAAGGGGTGGCACCCATAGGGGTTTGAATGCTAGTATGATATGCCCATAAGGTAAAGGGGATGTGTAAATGTTAATCCTGACTAGATGCATTAACCATTTTAGTTAGCATGTTATTAAAAGTTTTGTTAGAGAATTTCATCTATCTATTTACTTATGGATGATAGAGCGATGAGAAACTCAGCTTGATATTGAACACATTGTAAATAACTTGGACTTGTTTATTGTTGAAGGATTTGCCATTATTGATGATAATTTTGTAAGGAACATATAAGTGATAGATGATGTGATGGTTGATAAAGTCAATAATATTTTTACTTTAGTTGATATGAGAGGAATAGCCACTACCCATTTGGTGAAATATTATATGGTAGTGATGATATAATGATGTCACTATGAAGAATGGGGTTAATTTATCTAATGACATCTAGACCCCATTATGAGAAGGGCCAAAAATATTTGGATACTTGAATACTATGGCTAGGTTCATGATGTAAATTGGTATGTTATTGAAATTTAACATAATCACAATAATCTTGGTTAAGGGAGGGATAATAATAGCCAAGGTAAAGGATGTGTTTAACGATAGCTAGACCACTAAAGTGTCCCCCATATATCCCATTATGCATTTCCATGATAGCATGGGAGGATTCGTGAATACATAGGAAATGAAAGAGGAGACTATCAAATACATATTTATAAATAATTTCTCCTAGTATAGTATAACATGAGATGATTTGAATAAACGCTCTTCAAGCATTCTTGAAAATACTAGAAGGAATGATGGCAAGGTTGAGATAGTCGAAGGTCTATTGATACAAAAGTTTGGGTTGGGTTTCCTCCACATTGAAGATGGTGAGAGAGTCTAGTTTGACATAAGAGGGTTGGGTAAGTTGATGGATAATGATAGATAGCTTAGATTCAGAGGGTGTAGATGGGATTTGGGAAATGAGGGAATCCATCATATCGATAAACTTTTTCATAAATCATGGAGAGGTTTGGATACAATAGTGTTCAAAGGATGCCAAGAGTATATCAACTATTTGTTTGTACTATTGTAAGACATAATTATTACACTAGTAAGAATCATTTATTTGATTGACCACAAGTTGAGAGTCACCAAAAATGTTGATCATTTTGAATCCTAAGGCTAATACAGTTTGGAGGCCTATCACTAGGGCTTCATACTCACCCATATTTTTGGTACATTCAAAATCTAGCTTAAGATATAATGGAAGTGGTTCACTATCAAGGGGAATAAGGATGATACCATCTCCCCCACCATGTTGACACTTTAATCTATCAAATAACATGGTTACCTAATAGGTAAAGTCTGATTGAGAAAGGGTCATGATGGACTCCTCTAGAAACTCAAGAGGAAGAGGTTAGTTGGTTGCTAATGGTGCCTCACCCAATTTGTCAGTAGTGACTTTTCTTTTAATGGAATTCTACTAAATAAACTCAAGGTTAGACTCAGACAGAAGCATAAGCCACTTGGCCATATGCTATTTTTGGTATGGCTTAGAGTGCATATACTTGAGTGGGTTGATTTCGGTGATGACATAGGTCTTGTGGCTGAGGAGGTAATGGTGAATTTTGGTGGCCACAAAGACCAAGGATAGGCAAAGTTTATCATTATGGTTGTACTAAGTCTTATACTCTACAAACATATGAC
This sequence comes from Torreya grandis, assembly GCA_037957365.1. Taxonomy (NCBI): domain Eukaryota; kingdom Viridiplantae; phylum Streptophyta; class Pinopsida; order Cupressales; family Taxaceae; genus Torreya; species Torreya grandis. Next base: position 2,572,565 of record JARHVA010002381.1, on the reverse strand, counting down.
TAATGTAGTAGATGAATTTCTCTTTATGTTGCTCATCTTGATGGGTTAGTGTTGCCCCTAAGGAGTGGTTAGTGGCATATATATATATATATATATATATATATATATATATATATATGTATATATGTATATATATATATATATATATATATATATACATATATATATATATACATATATATATATATATATTTAAATAGGTTGATCTTCCTTGGGAGGAATGAGGATGGGTGGAGAGAGAAGGTACTTTTTAAGTGAATAAAAGGCTTTTTGATAGTCTTTTTTCCACCTAAAAGATATATTCTTCTTCAAAAGATGATGGAAGGGTTGGCATCGACCTAAGAGCTGAGAGATAAAGTGAAAAATAGATTAGAGATTCCCCTACAAGCTTTGGAGTTACTTGAGGTGGGTAGGAGGAGGTATGTCAAATATCGCTTTGATTTTGGAGGGATCAACTTTTATTCCTCGAAGGGAGATGATAAAGCCAAATAACTTCCCTAATAAGACCCTGAAGATACACTTATTGGGATTAAGGTAGACATGATAATGGATGAGTCAATTAAAGATAATCTTAAGAATAGACAAATGATATTTACAACATTTGGATTTCTTAAGAATGTCATCGACATAGTCTTTTATGATTTTGTGAATAAGGTCATGGAATATGTAGGTCATGGTACATTGATAAGTTGCACCAACATTTTTTAGTCCAAAAATCATGACCCTATAGCAGAAAGTTCCCCATGAGGTGATAAAGGCAATTTTATGTTAATCTTTGGTGGAAATTAAGATCTGATTATAACCCAAGAATCCATTCATAAGAGATAACATCTCATGGCCAACTGTAAGATCAATAAGTTGGTCGATACTTTGAAAAGGAAAGTCATCCTTTGGGAAAGTAAGGTTAAGGTCATGAAATTCCACACAAATGTGAAGTCATCCTATGGCTTTGGTGATAGGTACAACATTCAAGACCCATTAGGGATAGTTAATGGGTTGAATGAAATTAATAGATAAGAGACATTGAAACTCTTCTTTGACAAGAAGGACTATGTGAGGGTGCATTTGTCAAAGTTTTTAATGAATGATCTTAGCCTCATGATTGGTGACTATGTTTTGGGTAGCAATGGAGGGCTTAATTCATAACATTTCATTGTAAGACCAAACAAATGTTATGATGTGATCTTTTAGGAAGGAGGGTAAGTTCCAAAGCTCCTCAAAATTTAGTAATTGGCCAATTTTGAAAATGGATGGGTTATCTGAAGTAACCAAGTTGATATCAATGGTGTATTAATTTAACATGGTTGAATTCTAAGGAGGAAGATATTTATGGATAAAGGAATATTCTATACCAAGATAAGTGAGAATGGAATCATCATCCTGACACTAAATGATATTAATGGTAGGAGAATCATCTCCTACCATGTCAAAATGGGTCAGAAGAATGGTTATGATTGCCCCATCCCTTTAATAAGTTATGGGTTTGGGGCTAATCATGTTGATGAAAAAACATTAGGTGGGATGATGCCAAAATCTTAAGTTGTCGATGGTGGAGTGGAGGGTGAGGATGGGATGTCTTCATCAATGATGGTAATAGGAGGTGGGTTGGTTTGTTGTTTAGGTAGCATGAAATTGAGGCCATGCTTTTCATGAGGTTTTCATGTTTTTATTGGAATCAAATCATTTGGCCCATGTTCATACTGACCTAGATCAAATCCCTTCTAGGCACACCTATAAAGGTATATCTAGGCAAACTCTAGTTTATCTAGATAGCATAAACTAGAGGCAAATGGTCAAGGTGAAAAAGAGGTGGTGGAAGTGTTAAGGGGTTTATCAAGTCATCCATAGATGAGATTGGTTTGACAATTTGAGGTCCTAAAAGGAATAATGGTTCTAATATTGGGGTCATAACCAGGTTGGTGGTCAAGTTTCCCATACTCTTGGGGAGTAGGGAAAGCATCAAAGGTTATAAGGTGATATTCCCCAAGTGACAGACATTGGAATGTCAACTTCAATGGGTCTATTATGGGGATTTTGGGGGAAGGGATAGATGAACTGTTGGATGATTCAGTGATATAAGAAGATGGTACTTCATCTTTTACCAGTGAAGGGTTATCGGATGGGGGAAGGAGATATTTTTTGGTTGGTACATCATTTTTCATGATGTAAATGGACTTAGGTTAACTTGTATGGTAACAACTTGACCTTCATGTTCAAATTTGATGTATTGGTGTAGGGTGGATGGTATACAACCCATGGAATAGATCTATGGCATCCTAGCAAAATGGTATACTAAAACTCACCTTATATGATGTAGAAGAGCTCAGGAAGTGTATGAGGTCCTAGGAAAATGTGAAGGATAATAGATCTTAAAGTCATGGCCATGCTATCATTGAATGACCAGAGCACTGTTGAGGCTTTTGACATAATGTTTTTGGGTATTTTAAATTGGTTGTATGCATGGGAAGAGATAATGTTGATATTACATCCCCCATCAATCATAACCCTCTTGATGTTTGTTTGGTTGATGTATGTGGTAATGAAGAGGGGAAGATCTAGATCATCTAGATGGATGGAGGGTATTTTTGAATCCTTGAAGGTAACAAGGTTGAAAAGTTGAAGAGATCTAATAAAGATTGCTAGAGGTTATGGGTTTTTTGGTTGGACCTCTATGGATTGTAAAAATTCTATCATCACTTGGTGGTGATGGGGTAAGGTATTTATCAGTTCATATAGATTCGTCTTCACTAGTTTTTGGTGAAGCTATTTTAAAACTACTCATTGGATTGATTTAGATGAATTAGATTGAGAGGTCCCAAGATGGACACTTTGGGTTTGGTTAAAGGTAAAGGTGTTTATTGTTGGCTAGGTGATTGGGTGGTGAAAGAGGAATATGTCCATGGAATAGACACTTTTACCTTTCCCTTATCCTTTGGTTGGGTTTGTGATCATGTGACCACATGGATGGTATGGATAGGGGAGGATTTGGGCTAGAGGATTGCTTCAGTTCCTCTTCACTCTAAGGTGAGAGTGGAGGAGTAGGTAAATTTTGGCTAATGGCTCTTAGCTTTTAGATGAGTGTTGGGATTGTAAGAGGCTCATCTGATAATAAGTCATCCTTGTGATACATTTGATGGGTTAATACTTGGAGAGCCTTACAATTCTTAGTATCATGCCTAGGTGTTCTATGATATGAGCATACTAATTTATCATTATACCAAGAAAGTTTAGGAATATATGGGTCAAATGGTTTTATAGGTGTCAAGGTTAATAAAAATGCTTGAAATAACTTCTACAGGATGTTTGAGTAAGACTCAGTCAATGGTGGTAAATGTATAGGGTTCTTGGTTTTAGGAGTTGAGGTGGAAGGCCTTTTAGGAGTGGATTTGATGGTTGGATATTTATGTGAATGAGCATTCTTAGTGGATGATTTTGGTATAGATTGCTTGAGGCCAAAATGTGCTGGGGTAGATACCTAAAAATTAGGTGATTTAGTTATAGAAGGTTTGGTGAAAAAGGGTGAGGACAAAATTAGGCATGACGGTGTAACCAAAAGTGGTGGTTAGATTTGGGTCTTGTCAAGGAAGGTTGGTTTCCTCGCTAAGTTAGAAGGGTGAGGTCAAAAAATAGAAGGCAAAGTGGAAGGGGGAGGTAGAGTTTTGGTTTGTGGAATCTTTGGTGTTTTCACCTTCTTTGTTGGCTTGGTTTGGGTTTCTTTGATAGGTTTGGTGAATTTAATTTCAATTTCAATGAAGGGTGAGTAAGGTCCTGAATAGGGAATATTCCAAGGTTTTTGGTAGGCTTGATTGGAATTGTTAAAGGTGGCTTGGTTATTCTAGGTGGAGTTAGTTAGGATAGTTTAGGTATGGTTTGGTCAGTGGAGGTTTTCAACAGTATGGTTATGGGGAAAGTTAGTTTGGTAGTGGGAATAAAAGGTTGTGATGATAGTGGTGTGGTTGGATATTGGTCCTTAGTTTGGTAAAGAATCTCGAGATGATGCTAAAATATGGCATAATCCATGTTGGGTTGCGATAAGTAGTCCAAGTTTTGAACCAGTCTAGAGAAGGGCTTATAGATGTGTTTGATTCCTTTAATACTAAGCTCAAAGGTTAAACCCTTGGGTGGAGAGAGAGAAGTGGTTACCTCATATTTTTCCTCAATCAAAGGCTCCAAGGTTTGGGATGGTGAGTCCCCTATGGGAGAGGTAGGTGGAGTGATTTCTTCCTTAGGTGTGTTTTCTAAAGGAAGAGTGGATTGTTGTATGATGGAAGAGAAGGACATGGTGATAATGGATGTCTATTTTGGTATGTCTTTTGAAGTTTGGGTTAACATCCCAAATACCTCAATGGGTGGAGAAAATAGAGGGGTTATTTCATTAGTCTTATTTTCTAAAGGAAAGGAGAGTGAATCCACTACCTTAATAAGTGGAGGGATAGGAAAGGTGGTTTTGTCAATGACTTCCTTAGTAATGAATTGACTGAGGATTACATTAACAATATGGACTTCATGGTTTTGAGAGTATTTCACTCTATTATTTTCATTATTCATAGAAGGGGCATGGTTTGGAAATGACTATCTAAAGATGTCAAGTGTTTGATTTGGGGGTGCATTGGTGTTATTCAACATAAGTACCCCCTTGTTGATGAGGTTTTGGATGACATTATTGAAGTTATTACACCTACTAACATCATGCCCAATGACGTGGTGAAAGGTACACAATTCATTCTCCTTATACCAACTAAGTATAGGATCAGAGGAATTGAACTACTGTGGGGGTTTGATTGGTGATAGTTGTATGATATTCACTTTAGACAACTTATCCAAGACCAAAGCATATGAATCCCCTAGTAGAGTGAATTTATTTTGGTTGTTGTGATTTAGGTTTCTAGTGTTTTGATTGGAAGGATTGGATGAGTTAGATTGGTTAATAACAGGTATAGGGGTAGTCTTAAGGATAATCGCATTCAGGGTTCCCTTATTTTTTGAATTAGTGTTGGTTTGATTATTGGGTTTAGAGGAGGAAGCCTCATTTTATTTTAAAGTAGAGTTCTTGTTCCTCAACTTCAATTTTCCTTCATCAATGTCTCTATTTTCTAGTTTTTGTGCCATGGTAAAATCCTCATAAAAGGTCTTGAAGCTATGAACCTATAAGGTAGAAGAAATGTGTTTGGGACAAGATTGATCAAAGAGTTAAATCATTTTGGGTTGGGGCCAAGAGAAAGAGAATTGATTTATCAAGATTCTCAAATGGGCTACAAATTCAGCTATGGACTCATCACCAAATTTTTTAATGGAGTAGAGATCGATGATGGAAACTTTCTTAGAGATGTTTAAGGAAAAGTGGTATAAGAAACTCTGAACTAGTTGGGTAAAAGAAAAGAGGGAGTGCCTTGTAATAACACTATACCAATATAGTGTCAGACATAATAGAGACATAGATAAGGTATGAAGAAGGAGGGCATCATCATGGGTGATCAAATAACAAGAATGCCTAAATGCCTAAGGTGTTGTTGAGGGTCTTACTTGCTTTAAAATTTAAGAAATTTGGGAAGTTCTCATTGAGGAGGATGATATATTTTTCCAAGATCTCTAAATAGTGGCCATGTGATGAATGTCAAATTCTTGTAGAGGCAGAATGAGAGCTCCAAAAATAAGAAAAATCCACAAAGATGTTTGCATTAGCCACTTTAGGAAAAAACAAAGTACATATAGGGTGAGATTAGGTCACCAAAAAGGCAAAACCCTAACTCATAATTAGAACCCATTTGAAGGTAAATGACCCCTAATGACTTAATTAACTAACCTAAGTAAGCTGAAAAGACATGTAGGTAAAACCACTAGGTGGAAAAAATCCTACACTGATACCCCCCTGAAGCGTAGCTTAGGTGGGTAAAAGAATTGGGTCTCGATAATGAGGCCTGATGAGGTACTCAAGTAAAATGCAACTCCCATAAATTGGGGTAAAGGAGAAAAACTGTAGGAACAAAACTCCTCCCCAAAATAGAAAAGAAGAGAAGAGGGATAAAAATCCCCACTCAAGTCTACAATTGACTTTAGCCATCCAATGTTCCCCAGAGGAATGATCAGAAGTAACTGTGAATTAGAAGTAGATGCAGTGAAGAGTGGATTACTCTAGAACAATGAGTTTGTCTACCAAGTGCCTAATGGATCTTCAACCAAGGTGTAATTCCTATGAAAGGAATGATCCACATACTATGAGGCAGGTGGCCCAAATTCTCTAGACCAAGATGGTGTAATAGAATTAAAGGTGAAGAAGGTCTGTGGAATTCCCTATAACTATGAAATAGAATACTTAATGTTTGATGTGTCTTAGATCAATAGATTGTTACCCTATAATGTCAAAAGTAGACTAGAGGTAGGTGGGTCAAGAACTAACTCTTGAATATCTGGAAGGTGACAAGGAGATGGTGGAGGTGTGTCCACTTCATTACTATGGTCATCTTAGAAGTAGAGTTGTCAATATCAAAATAATGATTAGACTCAAAAGTGTCATCAGGTATAGGTGAGACTAAAGAGGAATTTAAAGAATTTGAAAGAAAGTCAAGAGAAATGTGTGAGAAGCTATATAATTGAGTCTGATGATAAACCATTCCCACATCCAAAATAGTATCACTATGTAACTCCTTGATGTACACTAAATCTAGAGTGAATTTAACTCACATGACCAGACCAAGGTGAGTGATCTGGTAGACTGACAGGAGATTAGTTGAGAGTGAGAGCACACTTAGAACATTATTAAATGTTTCACCACTCACTTCAATAGACCCTCTCCTAAAAAAAATTTAGAAGTGTTGTCACCCAGTTGTATATAGGACATGTCAAATGGTTCGAAAGAACTAAACTAAATTTTTGAAGAGGCCATGTAATGTAAAGCACTGAAGTCAATGATCCATGTAGGAGGAGTTGGAGGCAAAACTATAACTAAGGATTTGCCCTTATGTTTCCCCTTGTTATTCTCTTTTGCCTTTTCTTTGCTAGATTCATTTGCCTTAGTGGATCCATGGGTTGATGAAGATGGTTTGACAAAATCTGGAATACCTATGTTATTCTGAATAAGAAGGCTAGTAAGGTGGTCAATTTGTTTCTTCAAACATTTAATCTCATCATGCTTACATGAGAAATGCCCACATTTGATCCAATATTTCTTAGGCTTATGATTGGAAGAAGAGGTCATATTGATTGATTTAGAGGTGGAAAGATTTTCACACTTCTCAACATTTTTCTTGCTTTGCTTTCTCTCTCTGTTGTTAAAAGCCTTATCTTTCTTAGCAAGCAATGCATGAGATTTATATGACTTCATTGTACCCATCTGTATCAACTTACCATGCTCTTGAATCAGGTCAGAAACAAAGGTATCTAAAGAATACATCTTATATGCAGTGTCAATATCACTCTTAGTGGCATGAAAAGTGGACACAAATATAGAATATTCAGGACCTAGTTTAGAGATTATTGATAAAATAAGTTGTTCATCTTTTTTGTCAATTTCACATGCTTTCAACTATAATCTCAAAGTCTAAACTTGGTGAAGAAGTCTTGAAGAGTGTTTAAGTCATCTGGGTTAAATATAATAATCTCATTTTCTAGCTCATGTCCTCTCATCACATCCTACACTCTAAAGAGCTTGGTGAGTTGGGCCCACACTTCAGTAGGTGTTTTGGTAGATTCAATGTGAAAGAGTAGATCTGGGGAGATGGAAAGACACAATAGTCCACGAAATTTATCAAAATGGTTAAACCATTTTATTTTTTCTCCAACATTATTAGGTTCAATCTCAATGCCCATTATAATTTGATGGTAACCCTTGGATTGCAAGATAATTTCCATTCCAGGTTTCCATTCATGATAATTAAATGGTGTAAGTGGACATATTGAGAATGAATCCATAGTGTAGAAGTAAGTATTACTATAGTAAGTAAAGAAGTGATGTAAAAAAAAGAAAGACTAAATGCACATCAAACACACAAGTATCCCCTTAGAACTATCAGGCAATGACCCCCATGAATGTCTCAAATACAAACATCCTCGTATAGACATTGGATTCAACCAAAAATTCATCTTGAGTAGTAGGTGCATAAGTATAAGGAACAAGAGGAACGTTGGATACAACCAATAATGTGTTCAAGAGTATACAAAATGTGACAAAATTTATAGCTGTGGAAATCCCAATGATAGGTCTAATGTGTAGATCATAAAAAAAAGCACTTTTAAAAAAAAATGGCACTCAAAAAGGAGTTATCGATCAAAAGTTATGACACAAGTTTTTAATTCAACATATTCCTAGACCCTTTCCAAGAAAGGAATTTTTTTTTCACACCTAAAATTTCACCTGACATTCAAGTGGGCATTTTTTGTACACTCTTGAATGTCTTAAACATCTATTTCTTCATTACCTTTCACCTGAATTTTTTTTCCACACCCAAAATTTGACCTGACGTTCAAGTAGGTGTTTTTTGTATATTCTTGAACGTCTTGAACATCTATTTCTTCATTAAATTTCACTTGAAATTTGACTCAAACATCTTGAACATATATTTTTTCATTACCTTTCACCTAAACTTTGATGCCCACTTGAACGTCATGTGGGTTCCAACACTGCTTCACTTCAATTTTTCCAACTACTTCAACTTTGAGTTTTCCAACTGCTTCAACTTAAAAAAAAGAGTAACAATTAGTCACCATTTGAAAACCTAAATGGGTCTAGCCAAATTAAATCAATTTCTTCTAATTTCTTTACTTTGGAATTGAAATTTAGTAAGACTACCTCCATAACCTGAATTGGTCTTGCAGTGTAAATTAGGTTCTTCCAACTACTTTAATTTAGGCTCTTGGAGAAGTAAGACTCATTCAAAAACCTGAATGGGTCTTGGCAGTCTTGATCAGGTTCTTCCAACTGCTTTACTTTGGGCTTTCGAACTACAACTTGTAAAAAGTTATAAGTAGTCAACCTTATAAAACTTGATTACTTTTTGGCAGTGTATTTTAGGATTTTAAAGTTTGATTACTAAAGCTCAATTACTTTATAAGTAATTAACTTGGAGAAGCCTAATTACTTCCAAGTAGAAGCACTCTGAAAACCCAAGCAAGTAGAAACACTCTAGAAACTCGATTTAGTGGGTGAGCAAGTAGAAGCACTTCAAAAACCCAATTTGGTTGGTGAGTAAGTAGAAGCACTTTAGAAACCCAATTTGGTTGGCAAGAAAGTATAATCACTTTATAAACTTGATTTGGTCTATGAAGAGTAAATTGGGGTTTGCAAGATAGATTCTTTTGACCATACGGATGATGACCAGATAGATTTTTTTTAGAAAATTCATGAACTTTCTTAGAAAACTAAGAACAACCCATTTTAAATCTCAAAAAACCCACAAGATATATGCAAATTTATTTTTCATCAAAGGCTATATGACATGAGTTTTGAGGTATTTTTCAAAAAATGCCTCCAAGGTCAAAAATGGCAGCCATACAATATGAAAAAATAACAAGGTGAATGTAGGAGGATCTTACCAAAGGAGACAAACACATGAGGCTATCAAGAAAGCTCTGGTACCATGATATATTTCACCAAGATATTTGAATAGCAACCATGTGATGAATGTTGAATTCCTGTAGAGGTAGAATGAGAGCTCTGAAAATAAGAAAATTCCATAAAGCAAATGTTTGCATTAGCCACTTTAGGAAAAAAGAAAGTACATATAAAGTGAGATTAGTTCACCAAAAAGGTAAAACCCTAACTCATAATTAGAACCCACTTAAAGGTAAATGACCCTTAATGACTTAATTAACTAACTTAAGTAAGCTGAAAAGGCATGTAGGTAAAACCACTAGGTGGGAAAAAGCCTACACTAAAAGAGGATAGGGTCAAATGGGTGAATCAATTAATTAAATATTTGGTTATCTGACAAATATTATGAGATCTAGAAATGGATGACTCCAAAGTATTCATTTTATCCATTAACATTTTGAAAAGGTCAGTTTGGGGTTGTGTACCCCTGTAGTTATAAGGTAGATTGTGTTGGGTTTGGGTAAGTGTAACATATATATATAGTTGGTGGGGGAGTTGAGAGGCTACCACATATTGGTATGTGGATATGGGTGGTTAAGATGATGCCACATATGAATACATGGAGATAGGTGGTTGGGTGGAAGGTATAGGTACATACCCTTGTGGGTTAGGGATGTAGATCATCCTTTGTGCAATGGGTACCTATTTAGAGATTAACTTAGGTTGGGTAGGAGGTATGGTTGGGTTAATATATAGAGGGTCGATGGTAACTTTGGTACTAATGGGTGGAAGGGTAGAAGGTATGGAAATCACCAAGCTCTGAAATGGAGTGGAATTAGGTGGATTGGGAACAAAAGTAATGATGGTGACAATAATAGAGGGTACTCCTATGGTAAAGGAAATACTGATGCCCATGGGTTGGGTTGATCCTATAGTAGGAGGGTTATTAGTTGGGGAAGAAGGTACTTGGGTATTTCTTGGTTAAGTGGGTTGGTTTTATATGGTGGTATTAGTGGGGTCTTGGTAGAGGAGGATGCTTGAGTGACTAAAGGTTGGGTGTGAATGGTGGAAAATGAAGTGTCACCCATAAGGTGGGATGTCATACCATAAGGTAGTTCAATCGGAGGAACCAAAATAGGGGTATGGTGAGATATGGTGATAAGGTAATGTTAGAGGGATATAGGGTTGTTATCTATAAGGTAAAAAACATTGCATCACTTTGGGTAACTATTTGAGGGATGGTAGGGATTCCAAAAGGATGGGGAGAACTCTATGCATCTGAGACATATTCTATGGATGAGGGAAAAGAGGAAGATGCATGATTAGGAGGTGGGTTCTGGTTTGCTTGGTTTCTTAGTTGTTGCCTAGTTAAAACCATGTGAATAAGGTAAATAAGAAGATACAATCAATCTCATAACTCAAACAAAGAGAAGACAAGAAAAATTCAAGGAAACAAAACACATACTAAAACACGTTAAAATCCTAAGGTTTTTTTTAATCTCTATTTTGGCTTATGCCTTAAGCTTTAAGAATTATGTGACTCAACTTGGCTTGTATTGTAGGTTCTAGAAAAGAAGTCTATGGTTGGTTTCAGATTATGTTTTGGCTCTCAAAGAGATCTATATTGGAAATTAATATGTGGCTTGATATTGGGGCTTACCCCCTCATTTCACACACCATAATGACAAGGGTTTAAGTGCTTAGCTAAGATATACTGATTGATAGAGATTATACACATCTAGTAAACTAAGTTGCTTCTCCCTTTAGTGATGAAGTCCAAGTAAGATAGTTGGGAAAGGTGGCCGTTAAGTGATGAAATCCAAGTCAAGCCTTATGTCAATGTTTTTATGCTTGATTAAGCGTAAGTGGTTTGGTCTTGTGTGTGTGATAAGAGTGAAGTTATAATTGATTCACTTGATTAATTAAGATATGTGAGCTAAAATAAGTAGGTAAATAATGGATGAAATCAATTTTAAGCCCAAAATGAGATTTTTATTTTATTGTATGAATATAAAACAAGTACCTAGATGTAACTTTGAACCCAAGAAATGACTCAAGGGTTCTACCAGACATGCCATAATGTTTCAGGTAAATTTTTATTTATTTACTTAAGAATAAAGTTGTAAAAATTGAAATAAGGGTGAGGTTAGGATAACCTAGATTTGGTTTACACATGTTGATCCAGATGGTTATAGATACTCCTCTTTGCTTGGAAGGAATGACCTGCACAAAAGAAAACAATAAAGAAATGGTTGATTAGTTAGATACTAGGGTGGATTACCTAGCAAGATAGATCTAAGAATCACGAGCTTCTTTAGAGGCTATCAATCCACACTTTTAAATAATCAAGTTCTAAAAATGAAAGATTACTTGCTTGCATAAATAACATAAGGTACTAAAGTCAAATACAAAAAGTGATTGACAAATGAATAGGTGAATTTGACTAATTATAGAAATAAATAGATTGATATTAATTCTAAATGAATTAGGTGTGGTCTTGAAAATAGGGTGAGGATCTATGATCAAGAAAAGGGTTTGAAATTAGGATTTGGTTGAGTTCTGATGGGTGGAAATATCATGTTGTTTATTTGTCACACAGTGACTATTGATGATTAAGGTGAGCATTGGTAGTTAGAGTGACCATCGATGGTTGGGTAACCATCAATGGTTATGGATAGACTATCGGGGGTCAAGGTGACCATAGATGGTTACTATGGGTTTAGTCTAGTTCAAGAAGTTGGGCTGATAATGTTGAAGAATGGAATTATAGAAAGTGGGTTTAGGTTGGGTTGGTTGTGAAATTGAAACAAAGTAACTAATTATTGAAAATAGATACTTACCTTGTTGGTTGTTGATATAAGGTAGTTGGTTAAAAAACTTGTTGATGGATTTTGGAGTAATTTTGATAGAGTAAAGATACTTGGTTATTGGATGATCAATGGTAGCACTTTGGATCTTTATCATACTTGTTGATTTGCTAGAAGAAGACCTATAAAAGAAGTTTTGATGCAAAAAGCTCTTGATAATTATTGGATGCAAATTGATGATTGGTCTAATTCTAGATGTGGATTGATGATGGATCCCTTTCAACTCCTCCTCCTCTCCTCTTATATAATAAAAGGAGAGTGAAATAATGAGTTCAAAATGAGCTTCAATAGGGTGTATAATTTTATCTCTAGCATGCATTGATTTACATGCAGATTAGGTAAGTTAAATATAGAAAAACAAGTGAGAGTTAATTATTTAGGTGGTTTAGATCGGCTAAACATCAGAATTCAACCCTAAACATTGGTGGTTAGAGTGATCATCGATGGTTGACAGTAAATGTTAAGTTTGGTCAAGGGTGGGTTAGTCAGTTAGTTAGCTAGTTAGTTAACTTGACTTAGCTTTAGGGTCGTAAGGTTGTGGAATAGTCCCTAGGGGGTTCTGAGGGTGGTCTATGGGTTAATTTGACATCTAGAACCATTGTGTGTGTTTTTTTGGTGTCTACATCAAGATTATTATTCTAGCATACTCACCCATAGGCCAAGTGGATGATGACACAATCATAAAATAGAACATCCACTTTTTATGGTTGTACTAAATTGTTCCTTCTCTCAAAGGAGTATAATGAGGCCTAATTGAAAGGCATAGTGGCTTAGGTATGACCCATGGATGTTATGGCCGAGCTATGAACATGGTATTGATCTTTGTGTTATCTTGTTAGATGTCTTATTGGTTAAGTTATGTGTTATGGCTGACCTAGATGGTGATTTTCATGAAGACTCTATAAATAATGAAGACCAAGGCAATGGTTTCTATACTAGCATGTGCATGTGTTGAGAGAGTAGAAGATAGAGGTGAAGGAAAGAGATTAGAGTAAGTGTGCTCAGTAGATAGACTGAAGTACAAAGTAGATTGAGGGTGAGCTAAAAAGAGTAGAGATATACAAAAGAGTGTTTTAGGTGCATTGTTTGTATGATCAAGTTTGAGAGTATGAGATGAGTTGACAGAGAGGTGTTAAACATATTTTCTCCAATCATATTAATCTACAATCAAAATTGTGGAATTGTTGATTTAATAAGGTGTTATGTGGGTGTTTATGTTAGATGTATAATCACTGATAGGTAAGGTGAATTAGTGAGCCTAGATATTTCAATTTCAATTATAATCCTTTCAAACTATTAAATAGTCAGCATATATCAACTTGATCAAGCAACATTAATAAGAGATATCATTTATTCAATGCATACATAAGATCAAACACACAACACATAGTTCCTATGGGAAACTCTCATGGGGAATAAAACCCACTCTCAAGCCTAAAACACATAGACTATTGTCTTATAAAATACTAAAAACAAGAGACTCATCAAGTCTTTTAGACCAAAAACTCTGATCAAGTCCTCCTAACCAAAGGCCTTTAGTGAAACACTTATTTTAAAAGGAGCAACTATCCCTAAGGAAGATCAAGTCCTTTAGACCCTCCTTTGAAATGAACACCTCCACCTTAGAACTAATGTCTTTAACATATAGTGATGTATCTCTAATTTTATAACCCCTATACAAACTTCCTCTCTATCTCATAAAGGCATCTCATATAGGCATGTCAAAAACTCTCTCCTTCTTCACTTAAACTATCCTCATATGCACACTCAAACTTATTCACACATATTAAAATTCAAACATATAAGATAAATATCCTACCAAAATAATTATTACCTACATATCATACACTCAATCCTTAATTTTCTCTTCACATCAACCCATTCACAAGGCACACTTACTCTCCTTTCGCACAGTCTTCTTACACAAGCCTATTACAAGTCTCTCAAGTCTAGAAACCAACATATTTAGTTTCAATATTTATAGAGCATTCATGAATTATCAAGTTCATAATATTTCCTTATCATCCATAATGCATGCCTTCACCCTTAAGTCATCTAACATGGGTCACATTTAAGCACTACTCTCTTTCAAATAGGCCTAAGTCACTTTTAGGTCCTATGATGACCCATTCACTTATTTGACACTTTTACAAGCAAAACTAGGAACACAAAAACAATTTCAAACTCATGAATCCATTCCACATGATCTATATGTCCCTTTTAAATTCCAACATCCATTAGATCACCCTTCTGCTAACCTCCAATTAGCTCAAACACTTCTCTATACACACAGTCACTATGAATGAAGACACAATCAACTTATAACCCTTTTTTCATACTAAATATGATTGGTCAAATATTAATAATTCACATATATGGTCCTCATGGATTATAAAACACTCAAAAATATATAATTCATCATGATACATTGAAAAAACATCAAAATAAGCTCAAAAAGTCTTCTTGGGTCACTTACAAAACAAACACAAACACACAATCAACTTTGAACCTTCATAAATTTGAATTTACATAATTTCAAATCTTAAAATATATATTTAAAAAATAATCTTAGAGTCTTCTACAAATTCACTTTTTACACCATGAGTAAATTCATCATAGATCAAAAGTTATAGCCAAAATACAAAGCACTAGTTTTTCCTTTGTTAAATTCAAATATTCAAATGCAAATGGTCACAGTTAAACGTCGATCACTTTTCTCACATATTGTGTCCTCACATATTAAAATTAAAAAACACCATTTATCTTCTTTCAAATTTAAATCATAGTGCACCACTTCCTAAATGTTAAACTTTGAACACTTGGCATCATCTCACTTCTTCCTGACATCTTGGATAAAACACGCTCTGTCAATCTTCTATATGTAGCTCGGTCTTTAACTATGTTAAAAATTGGACATATTGAAAACATCTCACTCAATGAAACTCTTGAAAATTATTATATATTATAAGAATATCTATCTTTATCTCTGTTTAACGTTAAACTCTGAACACTTGTCCTCATCTCGTTACTTCCTGGTACCTTGGAATGAACACACTCCATTGATCCTTTTATAAGGATCTCAATATTTAACTTAATTAACCAAAAAAACTTTTAATCATTTTAATTGATGTGCACCATATGTATTCATTGTATGATTTCCCATTAATCATTATATTTACATCTGGTCCTAATCTTTAAATTCATGCAAAATAGACTAAGTATAGGGACCATTACTATCTTCTTACAAGGCCAACTTTGGAACTCAAATAACTTTTGTTATGATTAGTTGCATGATCTAAAATTTTGATAATATTATCTCCTCTCATATAATAATCCAACCATATATCAATTTGATCTTGAAACCTTTATACGTGAGAGATATAATGTCATTAATATGCTAACTTAGATTTTTCTACCACAGAGCCAACTATGTCAAAAACTACTTGGAAGGCCAACTTTGGACATACATATATTTTTTAATGCTTCATTTTATGACATTAAATTTAAAACATATCAACTAGGCATAAAAATAAACAAAACCATATGATCAAATTCTCCTGAAACATCCACCTTTTTGAGATATGCCATCACCAAATTGCTTACTTGGCTCTTTTTTGCCTCATGCAAATTTGGCTATGGAAAAACATTGTCAAACTATTTGGGAGCCCAACTTTGCACTTGCATATCTTATGTTAAAATTCATCTCATGAATTATAATTTAGTACATAGAAACTAGGCACAAATTTTATTACAACCATATGACCAACTCCCCCTAACTCATCCATATGTGGCAATGATGATGTTAGTAAACTACCTACTCAGATTCTTTGCCACTAGACCTAAACTATCTAGATGAAAACTATGGACTACCAGATGAATTCTACTTATGCACACAATCTCTCCAATCATCCTTGACTATTAATAAGATCCCTTTCACATGTTAAACACTTCATACTCATCCCTAATCATCTCAAACCATGCCAAAACTAAAGATCAATCTAGCATACTTCAAACATACTAGGATAAGCACATTTCACACTTTGTCATTTTTATTTAGACTATCAAGGCATTTCATCCACTCACCTGGGCACCTTTATGACATCACCATGACATCCTTGAAAAATCTTCAATATCTCAACATCTAGAATAAGTGGGTGTTTTTTCATACTTAGGGGTAGGTGCTGCTTGTAAAGTGGGTGCTTCACAAAAAGGTCTCTTGTTTGTAATCATCTTATAGGACAAGTAGTCCATGTGTTTTTAAGATTGAGAGTGGGTTTTTTTCCCTAAGAGGTTTTACCATGTAGATATTGTGTTATATGTGTGATCTTGATTATTCATTATTATGAACATCTTGTATGCTTTATGAATGCTTGTGATCATTGATTAAGAGTTTGAAAGGATTACATTTGAAGTTTGAAATATCTTGCATCACTGATTCACCCCCCTCTCAATGATTTTAAATCTAACAATTGGTATTAGAGTTGGACCTTTTGTGTAATTTTAACCACTTGAAGGTGATCCAAGCTACAATATGGGTGAAAAGATCACCATGTTTGATAAAGTAGTTTTCCATGATAGTGAAGAAGAAGTTGATCTAGAAGTTGAGCTCATGGGTGTACTTGGTGAACTAGAGTAGCAAAATAAGAGGAATTATTAAATGAGGAATATGATCAAAGGTCTTGAAACACAAATTATTTATCTTAAGGGAAGTTTGTTAGGCAAGTCTGAGAGAGAGGAAAAGAAGAATCAAGAACATATCAAACTCAATAAGGAGATAGAATCATTAAAAGCAAAATCAAGATCAAAAGATGATAAAGAGAAGTTTAGCATTCTTGAGGTTCAATAAAGGTTTACAAAGCCAAATTTGAGTTCAAAAGAGAAAGAATGTAAACACCTCAAGACTCAATTAGAAGAGACAAATGCCAAGTTGAGTTCAAAATAATGTGAGCATGATGAGTTGAAGTCCAATGTTGATTCTATAAATATTATTGAAGAACAAGCATGTAGATTTAAAGATGACATGGCCAAAAGGGCTAAGGAGGATATGGAGACCAACAAAGACCTCAAAATTCAATTAGAGGTTGTAAGTTCAAGCATGAGGGATAAATAAGATGAATGTGTTCAATTGAAGGATAATCTTTTTTTCTAAAGGATGAGCATGCAAATGTCATAATAAAGATAGGCAAGATTGAATAAGAATAAAAGAAATTAGAACAAGGTAAAGAGAATGGTAGAATGAAAGACAACAAGTCAAATCAGGTCAAAGACAAAATGAAGAAGCTAATCAGACAACCAAATGCTTCAATGTATGCCAAATATTTTATGAGCCATAGTTATTTTTGTCATATTACTGGTCATAAGGCAAATGATTATGTAATAAGAAGTAATCAGTCAAAGAAAGATCACAATCATCATCAATCAAAAGGTATGAATTATCTTGTTTGCTTTAGATGTCATAGAGTTAGTCACATTGGTAGATATTGTAAGAATAGGTTGAATGAGTTATCAAAGCAAAATAAGGTGTATGGAGCTCCTAGTGTGCAAGGAAGAGATCACAAATGGTTTTGGAAACCTAAGCCTGTTAGGAAATATTAGACTAAGACCAAATATGGTTTGTTTGCCATGAAAGACATGAAGGAAAGTCAAGAGTTTCTATTGTTTACACTTGTTGACAAGTCTGATGGAAAGAATGAAATCAAGGATCCATTTAAAGTCAATCTAGTGATGAGGAATAAATGCAATTCAAATGAGAGTATGGAGATATGGGAGTCTCCTAATTTTTGGGACTTTTAGTCTCACTATGTCAAAGGGGTGTTCCTCTAAGCTTAAAGGAGACACTTGACAACAAGAGGAAGCATTATGGATGCTTGTTGAGCTTTGATTGATGTTTTAGGATAAGAAAGGTCATTAGAATGAAGATGTTAGTTTTGAATGACTATAGGCATAGAATGGAAGTTTTCAAGTGTTTGATTAAGGATGGTGTGTTATCAAAATGTTCTAATTACAAAGAAAGGTGTGTTGATCTTGTTATGGTATGCCCTAAGGGTGTTCATGAAGTTTTGATAATTAATCAATGTCCTGTAGCATCACAAGGTTCTTATATTCTTGAAGAGGAGTCTACAGAAGTATCCATGAAGGTATGTTATTGACATCATGAAAAAGGCTTCTAAGTTATGTAGATGATATATTCCTATATCATATCAATATGCTAGTGATTTGAATGAGGAAGTATGTAGTAGTGCCCTTGAAATTTATTTTGATAATATGTCATGTTTCCTTGATGTCAAGATGACCTCATAAGATCTTAAAGGAACATGTTGGTATGTTAAGTTTACTTTGAAGTGGTTTAGCATTTTGAGGATGACTTGATCTGAGTCAACATAATTAAGGTTCTAAGTTTATATGTCAAATATTTAAGATTGATGTTGGCTAAGTTTTTTATTCTTATGAGGATCATATAGGAGCAAGGAGTTAGGGGGAGATAAATAGCTTGAATGGCTTGGAGAGATGTGCATAATGTAAGGGGGAGCATATGTGAAGATGCTTCAGTCATGATAAGAAGTATGAAGATGTTTGATACCGTTGTTAATTCAAGAAGATTGAAATGATGACTTGATCAAACCAAGTCATATATTTTTAAAAAGTATTGAATCTTCATGCATAATTAAAGAGAACTTGTGATTTATGTAGGTAGACAAGTCCAAGGATAAAAAAAATCTCAAGTTCAGATTGGTGTATATCAAAAAATAGATGTCATAAGATGGAGATTGATGTTAGGGGGATATTTCAAAGCTTAATGAGTAGTTTGTCAAGTCCCAAGATCAGAGAAGTCCAAGTTCAAATTGGTATATGTCAAAGGGGAGTAATTGGTTTATAGTCTAAAAGTAAGTAAGTATCATGAACATCTTAAATAGTAATTGAATGCATACATTTTATTGAGGAATGATTGTTGGCATGTTAAGGAAGAGACCCTTTGTCATTAATTTCAAGTAGGGAGAAAGATAAGAATGAAGGATCTCAATTAAAATAAGTAAGAAGTCATTCTGAGGGTGTTTTTCCATCAATGACAAAGGGAGAGATTGTTGAGCATGGTCATTGATGTTAGGTTGTCATTTATGTCAAAGAGAGCATGATTTATATTACATTAATGACAAAGTGATCAGTTTGATAGATTTGAGAATATATAACACATATACAGGTTTATAAGGACAAAGAAGAAGTTGTGAGGCATATATAGATGTCTTGGTGAAGATTTTATGTGTCACTTAATCATTTATAATGATAAACATGCATCTTCTAGCTTAAGATAAGCCATACCATCATTGCATGTCATATATATGATTAAACTAGCAAGTTTGTGCATTATTTTAGGTACTAAAAAGTCAACCAAGGTCAAAGGTTTTCATGGAGATGTTGTCTATAGTGCCAAAAATGTACCCTAAATATTTAGAGTCTTGAAGTGTTTTATAGATCAAGATATAAACCTTCAAATTTTCTCTTGTAGATTGTGTTGAACCAGAGACCATCAAGTTTAACTACGTTAAAGTTTGAGGTTAAATTGTCTAGGCAGATCCAATGGTGAGCATTAATCTAATCAAGATTTAATGGTGAGTGTTTCATTAGACTAGATAATTATCCAATATTTCACATGATCTTGTTATAATTGATCCAACGGTGCATATTTAGTCAAATTTTCAAAGGTACCTAGGATTAAATACACTAGTGACAAGTGTCTCTATCCCATTGATTTGATATAATATAAATGGTTTGTGGGAGTTTGTACTGACATATATCTATGGTATAGATCAAGTCAAAGATTCAAATGTGTAGAAGGCATGTAGAGCTACCAAGTGGCACAATCCTGAGAGCTTTGATATAAGATCAATGGCGAGCATTGCTTCATAAAGACCAAGATACTCAGAAGAGAATAGTGCGTATTTAACCATAGTTTATAAGAAGCATGAGATGAGATTAAGGTGATCTATTTTTAGTGTTTGAATAATGATCTTTGTAATTTAAATATTCAAATTTGCAAGAGAAAACCAATGCTTAGTATTTGAGCTATATCTTTTGATCCAAGATGAATTTGATGGTGGTGTAAAAAGCAAAGTTATAGAGGAATTCAAGCACATCAAGAAAACCTAGTTAGAATGTATTAATATTTATATATTCAAATTTATAAATCTTAAAATTTGAATATTTGTGTATTCATGGTGCATCTATGTATATCATATTGTTTGAGCAAATTGTGCTTTAGCATAAGAGTGTTTTGGTGGGAGTAATCACCTGAAGATGTCATAAGGGTCATATGGAGTGGACCCATGTAATTAAAATTGATATTATATTCTTAATTTGATAGATCAAGTGGTAAATAGTTGAATAGGTCTCCATAAGACCTATAAGGGATAATAAGGCCTAATTGAAAGGCATAGCTACTTAAGTGTGACCCTTGGATGCTATGGCCGACCTATGAGGATGATATTGATCTTTGTCTTAGCTTGTTTGGTTAATGCATGTGTTATGGCTGACCTAGATGGTAATTTTCATGAATAATATATAAATAGTGGAGACAAAGGCAATGGTTTCTAGACTAACATGTGCATATGTTAAGAGAGTATAAGATAGAACCAAAGGAAAGATACCAAAGTAAGTGTGATCAATGGATGGAATAAAGTATAGAGCATGTTGAGGATGAGATAAAAATATTAGAGAGATCCAAAAGAGTGTTTTGGATGCATTGCTTGTATGAGCAAGTTTGAGAGTATGAGATGAGTTAATAGAGAGGTGTTAAACATTATTTCTCCAATCATATTGATTTACAATCAAAATTGTGGAGTTGTTGATTTAATAAGGTGTTTTTTGGGTTCTCAACATGTAGAAAAATTGGGTGCTTGTTCATACTTAAGGGTGGGTGCTCCTTGTGAAGTGGGTGCTTCACTAAAAGGTTTCTTGTTTGTAATCATCTTATAGGATAAGTAGTCCATGTGATTGCAAGCTTGAGAGTGGTTTTTATTCCTCAAGAGGGTTTCCCACATATATCTTGTGTTATATGTGTGATCTTAATTATTCATTGTTATGAACATATTGTATGCTTTATGAATACTTGTGATCATTGATTAAGAGTTTGAAAGGATTACATTTAAATTTTGAAATATCTTGCATCATTGATTCACCCCATAGTAATTGTAAATCCAAAACTAACATGGTTGTATGTTGTTGTAAAACACATACATTACATCATACATAAAAAAAATATGTACTGAGAAATAATTCAACTCATACCCAATTCACAATTTATAGAATGAAGTCATGTATACATAGCATGCTACCAAGTGATATAAAATTTAATATATGCATGTGAAAGCATCTTAACATGGTTGTACATAGAATTTATTCCCACACAACATAATAAGAGAAACATATAACTTGGTTGTAGGTGTTTATCTCATATAGTCAACACATTTTGTAAATCTGATGATGCATGTTTGTGAGATAATCAATTTAACAATGCCAAGCCACTATGAAATATTTCAAATAATCTCAATACAAAAATTGTGACTTAGAAAAAAAAATATCTTACATGAGATACCATAAGATCATTATGCATCTACCAAATGAGTGTATAATCATATACTCAAAACAACTATAGTACGTATACAAGAGATATGAAATTTCATAATTCAATAGCATCTAAATAACATTATTTCATTAATAAAAAATGGAATATCTTTTTTTAATACAACCATAAGAAGAAATATAATTATAGAATAATCTACATGTATCTTCAACATAAATATCCAAAAAGGAACACATTTACCAGTAGGAGGGAAAACCCATACACGCAGTCCATTGAGCCCAACCATACAGTGGCCCTAACCACCCCATCCATCAATTGGATGGTGGATTCAGTAATAGAGTAAGCAAGTAGGTTATGGAATCAACAGGGATACTAAGCCACTGACCCAACTCACATAGAAACAAATAAACAAGTATTCATGGCAACACAATATAATGTACACAGAAGGAGGTAAAACAACTCATCAAACCCTTGATAACTCCAAATAGTCTCATGGCCTCTATGTAGGCTTATAAAAACAAAATATTAGGTTGATTCATATCTATAAGTTCCAAAAGGTCATGATTAATCCAAACCATATGGCTTAGCTACACCATGGGGCTATTTTTAGTAACTAAGAATGGTTACATGAGACTAACTCATTAATCTAAGTTGATTAACATTCAATGATTCAACATTAAACCAAAAGTAATTAACACATGAAGCCATCATGGAATCTCAATGAACTATAAAGTGGGTAAAAATAGAAATTATGGATTTATAAGTTAATGAATCTAATAAGTGATTTTTTATTCAAAGCATGCAATGGTATCCAATATACATGCCATAAAAAACCAATTCCAACCAATAGTTACCATAAACCCATAATAAGGCAGTTAATTCTATTAAAACATTTTGACCAAAACTTTCTTATAATAGTTTTTGTAAAAGGCACCCATGGGTTATTGGCTTTCATTTATCACCCAATAAAACCCATATATTTCAAACAACTATACAAAAATAATAGAAACCTCATAAAATCCTCAACATCAGATTTGTATTTAAATTTGGTAGAAAGAATGGAGGTTGTAGATAGTCTTTGAGTAGAGAGAAAAATTTGGTTTAATTATTTTTAGTTCATCATGAAGTCCCATAACTTTTTGAGGAACCCCAAACCCCTTTTATAATAATTTAATGCTTCCAAAATAAAAATTCAGCCCAATGATCCTTCTAGGCAATTTAATCAAGGCCATAACTAGCCAAGAATAACCAGAAATTTTTATTTATTTATCAATTATTTGAGGGGTTTAATAGACAAGAAAAAGATTTTTCCCTACAAGCGTTTGAAACTAAAACTTTTTTATTCAACATATAGGTAATGAAATTATCGAGGCTAGGTTTTTTCCTAATCATATTCAGCCCAAAACCCTACTCAGATCTATTAAATTACACCCATTTATTTTATGCATAAAATCTTAAATTTTTGATTCACCACTCAAAAAATGATTTGAAACAAACCCATAATATGATTCATATCATTAAATTCTATGATTCCATCCATAAGGAAAACACCCAATTAAATTTGTGTTAATCCGCTGAAATTTTACTTGACAAGTAGGGGGGTGTTTTGTTTGTGGAAATAGAATATATTTACCTCTACCAGCTCAACTCCTTTGTGTTTCTATTGTCTTCTCTTTTTTTCTCCAAATAATGGGCACCACATCTTCCCCCTGCATCCTCTTTTATCCTATTTCCCTTCTTTTCTTCTTAGTCACTCTTCTCTCTTCCCCATCATCCTTATTCTCTCTCCATCACCTTTCTTCTCTCTCCATTACCTATCGCAGTCACATTTGGCTACAATTTAACCTCATTATTATGTTTACTCTCTTTTTTAAGCACCCATCAAGCCTATCTTATTGTCTCGGTTCCTGCATCCACTAAAATAATACATAAGTAATATCTACCTAAGTTATAATAATAATAATAATAATAATAATAATAATAATAATAATAATAATAATAATAATAATAATAATAAATAGAACATAATGAAATCATGTTGGAATGAATCATCATAATCATCCATATCAATAATAATGATCTGTATCATAACTATTAATAAAATACCAAAACATTATATCCACCATCATAATAACATCTATAATAATCGATCAAAATACCAATCAGAACCCAATAGAACATGTTTTTGTAATATATCTAATATTTATAAAAATGTTCCAATTGGTGGGGTTATAACACTTTTATTTACTACTTATGTTTTAATGAAATAGATCACATGGACATGTGACTATGTGTCCACATGTCAGTAATTATCCTAGACATAGATCCCAAGGTGAGTTTTTCTTGACACCTCTAAGTTTATTTCATGGCATCTATGTATCACTACTAAATCTATATGTATTAATCAA
The DNA here is from genome assembly GCA_037957365.1 of Torreya grandis. Lineage (NCBI taxonomy): Eukaryota > Viridiplantae > Streptophyta > Pinopsida > Cupressales > Taxaceae > Torreya > Torreya grandis. Next base: position 2,548,187 of record JARHVA010002381.1, on the reverse strand, counting down.
GCATGATACATAGTATTAATCACCAACACATGGTGGTATTCTTGCATCATCCCTAATTTGATCTCTCTCTTTTATGGTTGTCACTGGTGTAGGCCAAAGTTGTTTGTTCTTTTTCAAAATTCTCTCTATATCAATAGCTTCCTCAAGATATGTAGTTTGTAACTAGATCACTATAATTAAAAGAGGTGCATGTATCCCCACCTCATTATGAGCCTACTTGATCATACTATTAATGTCATGTAGTATGTCTCAAGTTAGTCTAGAAAATGTGGCTGAGATGTTCAATATCCAATCCCTCACCATCATTGTTTAATAAAAATATACTAGTTAATAAATATGAAACATTAATTATAAATATAATTTTTTTTTTTGAATTTATCACTTGGATCTCTTGGCTTTTATATGGCATCCCATGTTGATTCGAGCAACAATTCAAGCGATAATTCAGGTGATGGGTCCACCCTAATTGATGATGGAACTTTCGGGAGCAATAAATTTTGCACCATAGCTCCAATTGACTCACCGTTTGAACCGTTGGAAAGATAATAATGAGGGGAAAGTTTGACCCTAGAAAACCCATTGAAAGTGCCCAAAATTTCAATTTTAGTAGTGCATTATAAAAATAGTAATTCCTTGAATTTTGTATTGTTGTAAATCATGGAAGTCAAACGACTTAATCTCCCTCAAGATTGGTGCCCTTACACATCCTCCTCACACCTTAAAAACATGTATAAATGAAGATGTAACCCAAAATGCAAATCAGACATCTCTTCTCAGAGATAGGCATATGTTTGGGTCTGCAAATTTGATCAATAAAACATCTCTTCTTAAAGATAACATTATTTGAATTGTGTTGTTCTTGTTTCTTTAATTATATTTCAACCAAAGCTTTTGATTTTTAGATCACATGTGTTTCATAATCATGAAATATTCCTCCTCTATGCAATTTTTTTAATCCTCCACCAAGCCTCTCACTTTGATATCCTCTACATAATATTCATATCATTTTTGTGATTCATATAAGTATCCATTGTCTCCATATTGGAATAATGGCCTATACTTATGTATTTAAGTGGGGATTAATATTGTTTAATATATATATATATATATATATATATATATATATATATATAACAAGATTTACTTATATATGTGTAATTTATAAATAAAACATGGTGGAAGATAACATTTAAAAAGAGTGTCGTAGTCAATGCCATCCACCCATAACCTCATATTACCATTTGAGTCATTCACGACTTCATTGAAGGTATGAAGAAGTTTGAGATTCATGAGGATGAAAATTCAAAAAGGCAAGACATGGGGAAAAAGTTGGTGAAGAGGATAACCAATAGGTTCAATGGAAAAAATGATAATAATAAAAACATCATATCCAAGATGAACAATACACAAGATTAAAAGAGCAATAATAGAGTCAAACTAACAATGATGAGAAAAGACTCAACTAACTAGTGGCTCTAGGATCCCTATTTTATTTATTTTACCTATTGGAGTCACATCCAAATATAAGTCAAGCTCCTTGCTGTGTTTAATCTCTTATTGAAGCACCCATCAAGCCTATATCATTTTCTTGGTTCCTACATCCACCAAAATAATCATCAATAATATATGCTTGAGTCATAATAACAATAATAATAATAAATTCTAAATATAACATAATGAAATCATGTTAGAATGAATCATCATAATCATCCATATCAATAATAATGATCTAAATCATAACTATTAATAAAATACCAAAACATCAAATCCACCATCATAATAACATCTATAATAATCAATCAAAATACCAATCATAACCCAATAACACATGTTGTTATACTATATCTAATAGTTATAAAAAGGTGCCAATTGGTAGGGTTATAACACTTTTATTTCCTACCTATATTTTAAGGAAATAGATCACATGGACATGTGACTATGTGTCCACATGTTAGTAATTATCCTAGACATAGATCCCAAGGTGAGTTTTTATTGACACCTCCAAGGTTGTTTCATAGCATCTATGTATCAATACTAAAGATATATGTATTACTCAATTATGATACATGGGATTACATCACCAACACATGATGGTAGTCTTTCCTCATCCCTAATTTTATCTCTCTCTTTTGTGGTTGTCACTGGTGTAGGCCAAAGTTGTGTGTTCTTTTTCAAAATTATCTTTGCATTGATAGCTTCCTCAAGACATGTAGTTTATAACTATATCACTATATTTAAAAGAGGTGCATGTATCCCCACCTCATTATGAGCCTAATTGATAATACTATGAATGTCATGTAGTATGTCTCGAGTTAGTCTATAAAATGTGGCTAAGATGTTGAATATACGATCCCTCGTCATCATTGTTCAGTAAAACTATACTAGCTAATAAACATGAAACATTAATTATAAATATAAAAATAATTTTCTTGGCTTTATCACTTGGATCTCTTGGATTATATATGTCATCCCATATGTTTGGTAATCATGAAATATTCCTCCTCTATGAAAGTTGTTTTATCATCCACCAAGCCTCTCACTCTGATATCCTCTACATAATATCCATGTCTTTTTTGTGAGTCATATAAGTATCCATTATCCTCATATTGGAATAGTGGTGTTTATAAATCCTTGGAACACCATACCCTCTATGCCTCTAGAGATCCTACATCATTGACCCCAAGTTTTGGATTCCTCTCATGTTTTTCCTCCAAGTCATTTGTCACATGCTTTTCAAAAATGTCTACCATATAATCATCATCCCTATATAAAATTTGTGTGTTAGATGACATATAAAAATTTTAAGGCACATATCTTATGTAATATTGAATGATATTTTCACATACTCATATTGAAACTAGTCATGGTTTTATGTGGTGTGGCACTAGTAACATATACTCCTCCTAAACTAAGTATATTATATAACATCTTCATCTAATATTGGATGGTCCCAATATGGCTACTAGAGTATTTCCACCTCCTTTAGAGGGTCTATCATTCTACACCAGTCTATAAAACTAATGTCCCAACATCTCTTAAGTACCTCTCTCCACCGTTCATGTGGTGATAGTCTCTCTATGTCTCAAATGGAAAGAGGTATGTTTATGGCCTTACATGTGTTTATATGCCTATAATTAAAAAATTTGCATGTTGTAATCCCCCTAGTCTAGTTTATAACATACATATATAGAATTCTAAATATAATTGGATGGGTATGGAATAACACCATGAGTACATGATCTTCCTCTCCCTCATGTTTTGTACCATATAATACATGTCATATGATTGTGGCATACCCCTATGTCTAACACCATTATATATCTAAGAAATTAAATGATTTATTTTTGTACTCATGGTGTCTCCCCTTTTAGGATCACCTCAAGCTCTATTTCCCACTCTTTGTAGGAGGTTAAACTTTCCCAAGATAGTAATTATGAGACATTTTTTCCTTTTATCCACTTGAGTTTCCTCACCACAACATGATATCCCCAAAATAGAAGCCTAAGTATGTATCATACATGCTCTAACTTAATATTCATGTATCTTATCAATAGCTATCAGGTACAAGTCTCACTGTTCCACTGCTCGACCAAAGTGATGATCATATCAAAGTTGAAGGAAATCATGGGAAGACATATTATGTGTCCAAGCACAATCCTATCAAGGTGTGCCCAATATGCCTCCTCCAACCCTATTTATTTTATTATATTTAGTAAAATGACATAATGTATCTACTACACATGGATGGTTCCTTACATCAAATTAAAATGAGATAAAATTAGTGTTTTGATAAAAAAAAAAAATGTTTTAGTGTAAAATTATGTAGATGTAGGTAAACAATGTCAATCTCTACTCTCTAAATATGACCACACGTTATTTTAACATGATATTATAAACTTCATACAATGATATTATAGTCTTTTACAAGGACCATATAAATTTTTTAAGGACCATTAAATCATGTCAGTACTACATAGGCTAAAAATTAAGGCAATATTCTCCCTTCTACTAGTGCTTCAAGTCTATAAAAATTAAAAACACAAAAAAGTAGAAAATACAGTTGTAGTATGACTTACCATCCTCAAATCATCATTTGTTATGGCACCACCCCTCACACAGTACAATTGATGAGCAATAAATTCTCACTAAGAGTCCATGGTAAACATTCTCTACTATATTTTACCTCACAAAACTAAAAGGTAAGAATAGAATGACTTTATTTTATTACTTTCACTTTATATAGTAGGGGAAATCCCTATACATATCAAGGTATGTGCATAGAGTTGGGGGAAAATTCTATGGACATTTCCCATAACACCATCATGATATTAAATAATGCAGTCACATTATTAAATAACACATTAATATTATTATTAACTAACATGATCAGGTTATTGACATTACATTATCATGTTATTTAAATTAAGATCAATAGCATGATCATGTTCCTATTGTTTTTAATATTAAAGCATGAAAAAATGTACATGGAATAAATCTTGGTTAATAGATTAGGCAACCACATTATTATAAAGTAAGAACATGATTGTGTTACTTTTGTTTTGTACATAAAAGCATGTAGAGATGCACATGAAGCCAATCTTGACCCAAAGCTTATATTTACCACTCTAAATGTGAAGTATAAGTTTACATTTATATTATTACATTTATTTCCTTATAATTTAAATTTATTTTAGTAAAGATAATAAATTAGGGTCACTCTACATTGGATATAGTTGGTCTCACAGCTACACACCTTATGATGTGGAAAATAATTTTTCAAAATCTAATCTAGTCATTACTTAAGCATTTTTAGGGTCTAAGTATTAAGCCCATGGATATTGGGGCATAAATTTTACAATTGATGTCCATTTTTGGTAAACATATAGTCATTTTTTAGGTTTTTTTGCCTCTCAAATTGATTTGTAACATTTTTAGGAGTCCTAGGTTTCTCAAAATTGATTTTTTCAAACCAATCAATTTAAACTTGATGCAAAGTGGTGTGATTGGGGTAACATAGGTCACACTTATGACTTTCAAACATTAAACAACCACTTTGTGTTAATTTTACTTTTTCATCATCCCTCTCTCATCCCTAATCACTCTCTCATCATTCCTCATTATCCCTAATCACTCCCTAATTGACCCTTAATGTCCCTAGTCATATCTAATCACACCCTCATCATCCTTTATTACTCCTTCATTGACCCTAATTATCCAATATCTTCCATAATCACTCACCCCTCATCCCTCATCATCCCTAATCACTCCCTTATTGACCCTCACTGTCCCTCATCATATTTAATCACTCCCTTATCATCCATAATCACTCCCTCATTAGATCTCACCATCCCTCATCATCCTTAATCACTCACTCATCATCCCTAATCACCACTTCATCATCCCTAATCACTCCCTCCTCATCCCTAATCACTCCTTTATTGACCCTCACCATTCCTCATCATGTATAATCACTCCCTCATCATCCCTAATCACTCCCTCATTGAACCTCAACATCCCTCATCATCCCTAATCACTAATTAATCATTACTTATCATATTTAACCACTCATTATTCACCCTTAATCACTCCCTCATTAATCCTCACCATCCCTCATCATCCCTAATCACTCCCTCATACTACCTAATTACTCTCGCATTAACCCTCACCATCCTTCATCATCCCTATTGACTCCCTCATCATCTTTACTCAATTCCTCCTCGTCCGTCCTCATCCTTAATCATTCCATCCAATACATTGATGGTGGTATTTTTTTTAGGTTTAATAATGATAAGAGCTAAAAGTGGAGATTTGAGTGCTAGCATTAAATATAAGGCATATTAATCAAAATTATGTGGAGGCAAATTTGAAGCATAAATATTTATTACCTATGAAAAAAATGGGACTATTAGAAATGATGTAATTCATAATTGAAGATCCACCAAAAAAAGAGTATCAAGTAAAACCACCATGGCACCAATAATAGGTAGTAAATATGAGGATCACCAAGATATGTGATTACCTGAAACCAATCAATTGCAATCCATATGAGGAAAGTTTAAGATCTGAATAATTACATTGAAGGCCTTCTATTTGTATGTATATTGAATTAGTCATTGTACCAAAGAGTGGGAAATTTTTTTCAAATGATTAGATTAAGTAGTCCAAGATTGGAAAGTGGTGCTTAATTCATAACTTCAATATTCAATCCAATGAATATTGTCATACTATGACCTCTCTACTTGCACATATCAAGAAGTGGGTACAAATTATCTATCAATATAAAAAGGTAAGTAGATAATAGATTATGAAGCCAATGATATGGTCGGTACTAAAAATATCTCTACTTCCCCCAACAATAAATTATATGAATTAAAAATATTATTCATTAACAAATGTAGATCAATGGTGAGATAATACACTTCATCATTTCCAATGGAAATTAGATGAATTTGATTTATCCTAAAGCATATTTTCAAAAATTGAACGTGAAATTGATACTTCATCTATAACCATACACTATTGTATGGTCTAGTGTAGGCCTTGAGAAATTGATCACCTAGTAGTGTCACTTGGTGTAAAAAATCAAAGTTTTTAAATATGCAATCCTTTGTGACATCTCACCATTAGAGGTGTGTTATATTTTAAATTTGATCAACCATATATTTAACATTGACATGTAGTCTATGAAGTAAATCCTTGAAATGTTGTGATAGATTGTTATGATCTGAAATACCATATCTCATAATTAGTTCATAAGCTTTCAGTCATTAGTGCCAGGAAGTGAAATAATCTTATCATTTCAAGTAATAAGTATACTCTCGATAGTAAGAATTAAATTTAATGACATATTTATGGAACCATATCATAGTGTGGTTTATCCAATAGTAACAAATATAAAATAATTGAACCATAAAATAGATGAATACAAGGATATCTTTCAGTCACCTAAATTAGTTCATATATATTGTACACTAAACAATACTATTGATTTGATACCTTAACTACCTCTACCTCAAACCCCTTTATAAAATATATCATTTCTAGAGAATGAATAGATCAAGTGGTAGATCCATGAAATCATGGATAATAGACACATCATGCCCAAATCATTGCCTTGAAAAGCCTAATTGTGCTTGTGCTAAAGAAAGATGGGACATGATGTTGTGAATCAATTAAAAAAGTATTAATAATATTAAAGTGAAGATATATTGTCCTCTTCTAAATATTAAGTAATTTTTTTTCCATATCCATGGTGTAGAAGTTTTTTCCAAAATTAATCTTAAGTTTGGGTATCATCATATTCATGTTGAACCCATAGACATTTGGAATATAGTCTTAAAAACAAAGGAAGGATTGATTGACTAGTTAATTATGCCTTCTAGGTTAACTTGAGTATCAAATTCATTCATCGAGATGTTGAAAAACATCTTCAAGCCCTTTACCTATGTCATTTTTTTAATGTACCTTGATTACATCCTAATATTTAGAAAACATGGGATGAACATCTACACCATGTTGAACTAGTGTTTCACATTTTTCATAAATGTATTTTTATGATAATGTTGGTTGAATATTTTGTCGATCAGCGTAATGATAAACAAAATAGGTCTGATCAGCCAAAGTAGAAAGATTAGTCATCCAAATGTGTAGGTTTACCACATCAGAAGAGGACTGATCTCTCCTCTCATCAAGGGGAGGTTCCCTATAGATAAGCTATATATATATATATAAATATATAAATAGAAAATAATACTCAGGGGTAGGACAAACCATCCATCTCTATTTTTTTAGAGATGATGCATGCAGATTAAAGTAAAAACTCAAGGGAAATGATAGACAATACTCCTCTTCTTTCAGAAGTACTATTTAGCAAACCAAAAGAATAGACCTGGTAGTAACAGCAAAATGTAATAAAGGATGTAATAACCAGCAAATCAAGATGCAACACAAAGTCTCCACTTGAATTGCTCAAGAGTAAGATATAAAGGACAATGAGGGTAAAAAGTCATCCCAAAGTCCTTTACACAGAAATGAAAAGAAAACACACTAAAGGCAATTATGGGGGCACAAAGTCTCTCCACACTTGACTCTTCAGGACACTTTCCTGACTGTTGTCACTAATTCTGCTTATTGAATTAAAGGAACAAAAAATATATTGAAGAAAAAGACATAAGAATAGTTTCCTCAACAACAAAGATATTATAGCACAAAGTCTGAAAAGTCGCTTTCTTATTCTAGTAACAAAATATGATCAGCAATCTGAGCTCAAAGTCTCAGTAATGCCTTACAATTTGGGCAGAGTTTCATTCTAATTGTCAAAAAAAAGATCCATTTTACAAAAGAAGAGAGTTCCTTATATGGCCTCTTCAAGAAAGACTTGGGAACAGTAATACATCATGTTGCATTGGAATCTATTAAGAAGATAGGCTGAAACTTAGGGGCATTTTACCCATTTGATTTTATCAATGCAAGGAAACAAGTCTCACTTATTGAAAGTTTGCAACTTTCAATGTCCACCTGGTGATTTGATCTTATCTTCATCGTTCCTCCTTTTCTGGTTAATTGAATCGAGTCCTGGATTCAATTTGCTATTTTGTTCCTTCCCCACTTTCTATTGGTCTTGGCCTTGAAATTTGTGAATGTGTTCTGGTCTATATGTTCAAAGGATCAATAGCTAGTTCACTATGTTGAATTTGACATTTTTAGGCACGTCATTCCTTTGACCTCTTTCAGTTTTTCTATTTGGCACTTTTCTAGATTGAACTTGCCCTTTCAGGCCTTAAGAAATGACCTATTTTGAGTTGAGAAGAGCCTCCCACAAGAGTATCTACCCTTTGGGTAGTCTTTGAATGGCCTTTGGGCTTCTTCAAGCATCCCTTTAGCTTCAGAAAGTATCTTCAAATTGGCATCTGAGAGCCCCCCGCAAGGGCATCTACCCTTTGGGGTCCTTCAAGAAGCTCTTTGAACTTTGGTGATGAACCAACTATTGAACCGTTCCATTGAACCACAACTTTGAACCATTCCATTGAACCAAGGCTTTGAACCCCTTATTGAACTTGCCTTTGAACCATGTGTTTGAACTAACCATTGAACCAAGTTTTGGTTCAACGGTTCAAACAAAGCCTTGAACTGATTGACAAATTATTTGATTAAACCAAAAGATAAACCAAAGCGTTGAACTACTTGGTTGAATCGAGACACTGAACCATTCCTATGATTGAACCCGCTATTGAACTGAAAGCATTGAACCGATTGAACCTGGAACTCATTGAACTTGTAGAAATGAGCCTATTTGCAGAGTCTGTAGAAACCAAGTTCATAGTTTTCTCTAACCTTGAAAGAGTCCATATATTTCAACCTGTAGAAGCCCATTGAACTTGACCTGCTGAGTCTGTAGATTTTTGAGAAGCTTGAAAAATGAGGAATTTGAATGCCCAAGACAAATTTTGAAAAGGGAAGAGACAATTTTGGTCTGTAAGACCAAAATAGTTCAAATGTTGTTCCAAAAATGAGTGATATTTTTAGGGGACAACAGCTGGCTCCAGTTGGGGAACTTCTATCAATTGCAAAAAGAATTGAAAGGAGTAAAATCTAGAATCTCCAATGTCTTCATGTTTACCATTGGGTTACGGAGTCATGCTACCCAGAAATGAAAGGCATCAAAAACGTAAACAAACAAAACAAAATAGAATTAAAAACTATACATATATACATATGTAGTGATCTGATACTTCAAGAGTTGAAGTGTTTCAAATGCTACCCATTGTGAGGTAGAGAAAAGAGTGTGCCATCTTGATATTTTAGCAGAAATCTATTTTCACCAATGTGTTGATGAATTATAAATGGGCCTCTCCAAAGGGAGTCAAACTTTCCATGCATCCCCTTTGGTTCTCTCTTTTTGTCCCATAGCAGGACTTGATCTCCAATATAGAAATCACAATTTTTGGCCTTCTAGTCAAGGAGTTTCTTTACCAAAATTTGATGAGCAGCAATCTTGTCTACCACCATGGTTTTTTATTCCTCCAGCTCAGTCAGGCACATGATTCTTTTATCAAGAGAGATTTCATATGTCTGATCTTCAATTGCCCTTACCAATTTCAAGGCTAGCAATTCTAAGGTGATTGGTATCTCAGCATTGATACCATAAAGAAGTTGAAAAGGAGACATATCAATTGCACTCTTTGGTGTGATTCTGTCTGCCCACAGAGCATCAACCAATGCTTTGTGCCATGTTCTTTGATTGTCATCTGCCAGCTTCTTGATAATAGTTACTAGATTCTTATTATTGGATTCAGCTTGTCCATTGCCTTGTGGAAAATAATCAGAAGAGTGAGAGAGTGTAATTCCATAATGAAAACAAAATTGTGTAACTTCTTGAGAGGTGAAACAAGCTACATTATCAGTAACAATTTTGATTGGAACTCCAAACTTGGAAATGATATTCTCTTTGAGGAAGTTGCATACAACTTCTGAAGTAGCATGCTTAGTTGGGATTGCTTCTACCCACTTGGTGAAATAGTCAGTTGTTGTAAGGACATAATCATGTCCAGCACTTGAAGATGGATTTATGGTTCCAATAAAATCAAGTCCCAATTGTTGGAAAGGTTCTTCTATGATCACTGGCTTGAGAGGCATAGCAGCTAACTTGGGTCTTCCAACAAATTGCTGACAGAGTTCACATTTCCTCACCCACTTATGTGCATCTTGGAAAAGAGTTGGCCAGTAATACTTGGCTTGCAAAATCTTGTGAGTAGTCACAGGAGTATAAAAATGTCCCCCACAGGCCAGATTGTGGAAAGATTTCAAAAGCCGACTTTGTTGCTCTTTATCTACACAGCGAAGGAATACTCCATCTATGCTTCTCTTGTACAAGCCGTTGTCCCACAGGACAAAATTGGTAGCTTTTAACTTGATAGTCCTCCTTTTTTGTAAGACAAATGAGTAGGACATTCACCATAAGCAAGGAAATGAGCAATACCTGAATACCACTCATTGGTAGTGGAGATAAAAAGGACTATTAGTGTCTCTTCCACTTTAGTTTCTTCACGTTGTGTGTCTTCTGGCTTATTGTCAGCAATTAATTCGCATAGGCCTTTACCCCTGATCAGCTTTGTCAGCTTGATGTCTAGATCAAACTCTTGGATCTTTGCAATCCAATTACCTCTTTTCGTGTGAAACTCCTATTGAGTTAATATAGTCTTGACTATAGTGTCAGGAACTAAGGTAGTAGTGCATGAATTCAGAATATAGAAGTGGAAATGTTTGACTGCTTTCACCAAGGCATAAGCATGCTTCTCTATATTTGAAAACTTCATCTCATGGGTCTTGAGAGGGAAACTCATGAAAGAGATAAGAGATTCCATACCCTCCTTGTCCTGTTGAACAAGAATTGCTGAAAGAGTGTTTTTAGATGCATAGCTATATATGATGAAATCTTTGTTGTAATCTAGACAAACCAATGTAAGGGCATGAGCAATGGTGGTTTTGATATCCTAAAATGCTGATTTACCTTCTTTAGTCTAGCTGAAGATGGTCTTCCCTTTCATCATGTTCACACTGTGTCTAGTCTTCTCAACAAATTTGAGGATGAATCTCCATAAGAAATTCACCTTTCTGAAGAAAGAATGAACATCATTCTTACTTTTAGGAAAATTAAGCTCTTGAATATACTTGACTCTATTTGAGTCAATCTTTATGCCTTCTTTGGACACAATGTGTCCAAGGAGTTTCCCCTCTGTTACTCCAAAAATAGACTTTTTAGGATTTAAGGAAATACCATTCTAGCGGTAGCACTCCAACACTTGTTATAGGTGGCATACATGATCAGATCAACACTTTGAAAAGACAGTCAAATCATCAAGGTATACCACTATGAATTTACCAATCTCATCTTTGAAAGCTAGATCCATAGCTCTCTAAAAAGTAGCACCAGCATTTATTAGACCAAAAGGCATTTTTCTATATGCAAATGTACCCCAAGGCATGGTGAATGCAGTCTTGTGTTGGTCTGCTTCACCAACTTCAACTTGATTATAACCTGAGAAGCCATCTAGCATTGATAACATCTCTGTACCTGTCACTGTTTGAAGCACTTGATCCATAATTGGCAAAGGATAATTATCCTTCAAAGATGCTTGATTCAGATTTTTGAAATCTACACAAATGCAAATTTTGCCATTCTTCTTCCTTACAGGCACTATGTTTGCAATCCATGTAGAATAATGGATTGGGAAGATGATTCTAGCATTTAACATCTTTTGTATCTCGGACAGAATAGCACTTGATATTTTTGGATTATACTGTCTAGATTTTTGCTTGTATGGCATTGAATCGGCCTTGAGAGGAATGTTATGGCAGATTTCATCTGGTCTGAGAGACTTCAAGTCTTCATAAGAATATGCTAAGACATCCATGTATTGATAGAGTAAAGAGGTGAACTTGAATCTTTCTTTAGGGGTACAACACTTACCAATATTGATCATCTTGGGATTTTCTTCAGTAGACAAATTCACTTGATCGAATCCTTGAGAGAAACTCGAGTCTGTTTGCTATTGTTTAATGAATCTATCATGTTTGTCAAATAGCTTTTCAAGAGAAACCAAGCCTTTGGGAATTTTGTTTCCTTTCAATTGCAAGAATTCTTCATTTATATCTGGGCTGGATTCAGACACAGATTCATTCTTCTGAGGTTCACTGCCTTCAAAACATAGTTGTTAAAAATTATCTTTTCATTCTAGGAAGGCAATGATTTGATGATCATCATTGAATACTTGCCAATGATCAACATTTTCAAGAACACTTGGTCTATAGACCAGCTCAATGGTATATCTGTCTTCTTTAAAATCTGAATGAGGAACTAAAAGAGTTCTTGAAATAGCAAGTGCATCAACTTTATCATTAGACTCTCTGGGTATGGAAGAAATGTTGAAAGCATCAAAACTTTCAATTTGATCCAAAACCAAGTTACGGTAGTGGCGTAATCTTTCATTCTTAGTTTGGTATAAGTTCCTGACTTGACAAACTATTAATTCAGCATCTCCTTTGGCATGAAGAAACTTGATGCCTTTTTCTTGAGCAACCTTCATACGTAGTAACAAAGATTTGTATTCAGCTGTATTGTTAGTGTTGCTAAACTATAATTTGTAAGATGAAGGGAACATATTTCCTTGAAGAGATGTCAAAACAATCATAGCTCCTAAACCGGTAGAGGAACAACTACCATCAAATTTCAAATTCCATATTTCATCTGATACTGACTTTTCTTTAGACTTTCCTTCATAAAAAATGGAGAATCCTTTTTGGTCTGTACTGCAGCCTACCAATTTTGTTGTTGTTTTTGTTGAATTGACTTATGAGTTGATACTTTCAAGTGTTTCATGCACTTCATCTATAGACAGAAAATAGTTACCCATACCTATGTATTCAAAAAGAATTTGAGCTTCAGGGGCTAATGTCTGAGTGACCACATATTTTGCTTCCTTTTCAGGGAGCAATCTCTTCATCATGCCTTGGACAGGGATCCTTACCTCAGATAGATCCATGCTTAATTCTCCTCCCACATCCTTACAAAAATTTCATCCAAGTAAAATGCCATAAGATGCTGGGACGTCATCCACCAAGACAGTCATCTTGATTCTCTTGTCTGGGAAGGCTGTAAATGCAAATTGGGCATCTGTGATTTGCCCCAGCAATGGTACTTACTTATTCTCCATGGAGAAACATCTCCCAAATGTCTTGGTCAGTGTGAGACCAAGGGATTCAGCCACGTTAGTAGGCATGACTTTATCTGAAGCTCTAGAATCAATGATGCAATTATTCAACTAATGTCTATTTATCAGCAATGAGACATAAAAAGGTTTAGTCCTACTAGGAGCAGTAGGGGGAGTAGTGACAAGGTTGTTCTTAGTGGGTGCATTTTTGGCAGCATCATGTGTCACTTTGGGAATCATTCATTTAATAGGGATGTTCTATTTTTTAACACATTAAACCAGTCTATCTAATTACTCAGGATGGGACTACAGAAATTCAAATTCAAACATTTGAATTTTGGTTCTCTTTATATGGTCAATGATATCAAATGTCTGGAATGAGCTAGGAGCAGAGGATGGGAGTTCATCCTTTTGATTTTTGAAAGGGGAAGGATTGGACGGCAAAATTGAAGTAGAAAGTGTAGGGGCATTTGGGGTACTTACCTTTCTTGAAACCATCGGGTCCTTTGGCTGAAAAGGAAGAGTGAATCCCTGCTTATCAATTGAAACTATTGGTTAAGGTCACTCCTCTACTTTCTCTTTATCAGCTTGTTGAGCTGATTGATTCTTAGACTGGGTGAATACAACATATGACCCCTCAACTGCATGGCCTTCACTTCTGGATTCATCCTGATAGTTCAGGAAACTAATATGGGAGTCGCCAGCTAATTCTTCTTCTTCTTCAGTGAAGAGATTAGCATCATCTTCAGGATTTAACTTGGATTGGAATAAAAAATTTGCTTCAGCTTCAAGATATCTAACTACCAAGTTGTTTGGAGGTGCTTCAAGGGTGAGGTTCCTCTATGGGGGAGGAAGGCAATTTTGTTCTCCCTAATTCTTGGTAGCATTGCCTTGGTATGCCTGATTCTGGAATGTCCTCATGGGCATATCTCTGTATGCAGGAGCAGATGATATCCCTTACACCATTTGCTTTCTGAGAGCTAGCATTTTATTTGCTAGATTTTGTACCATTGGGTCAGTAGTGACTATAGGGGAGTACTCAAAAGATGAAGAGGATTTACCTTTATTAGGGTCTCTCCTTATCTTTCCTACCAAGATAAGGTCATCTTCTACCTCAGTAGCTAAGTCTTGAGCAGTATCAAGGTCTATGTGTCTGGCCCATCTTAGCAAGAAACTCACTTCAGGCAATTTTGAGTTGATAAAAAAGCATTTGAGGTTTTGAGGTGTCGGCTGGGTGACCATGGGAATCATGTGCTTTAGCTTGTTGAACCTAGTAATAAAATCCTCATAGGATCATGAGGCTCTTTCTTCATCTGAGTGAGCTAGGCCAATAAGGCATGTGCATCTTCTATAGTCTTAAACTTGGCTTCAAATTTGTCTTTCAGAGTGTCCCAATCAGTCACTGACCCAGTTTGTAGGTGGTAGAACCAGTCTGCAGTAGCGCCTTGTAGTGTCTCCACGAATAGCCTAACTATTATGTCTTTAAATTCCACCCCTATTACACTACAAGCTATGCTGAAATTTGTAATGTGTTCATCAAGATGAACCTTCCCATCACCAAAAAAATTGGGATAATTCTTCCTTAAACTACGTGGAAGCTCATGCAGAGGTGGATTCAAATTCAGGGGACCGAAAGAATTACCCCAGGGTCCTTGAGCCATGATTTGATTATGCAACAGTGGGATCACTAATCTAGGTGGAGTTTGGGTAGGCAAGGCTTGACCAGCAGCATAAAAAGAAGCTCTGCCTTGTGTTGGTGGCCTAGTAGGGATAGGAAGAAGACTCCTAGTTCATCCAATGTGAGGTTGTGGAGAAAATAACTCAAAATTACTCTGTTGCACCAACTCAAAAGTAGGGTCAACAACACCTTGGGATTTTTGACTATTGGTATAATGTGGAGTTGCCAAATTATAGAACAAAAATCGGAAAAGAGCAAGACCTGCTTTAGCTTGAGGTTTTAGACTTCAAACTACACGCTCTTCCCCAGTGGAGTCACCAAAAACTATTGGCTGAATATTTTGTCGATCAGTGTACTGATAAACAAAATAGGTCTGATCAACCAAAGTATAAAGATTATTCATCCAAATTTTTAGGTTTACCACATCAAAAGAGGACTGATCTCTCCTCTCATCAAGGGGAGGTTCCCTATAGATAAGCTATATATATAAACAAAAAATAATACTCAGGGGTAGGACAAACCATCCATCTCTCTTTTTTCAGAGATGATGCATGCATATCAAAGGAAAAACTGAAGGGAAATGATAGACAATACTCCTCTTCTTTCAAAAGTACTATTTAGCAAACCATAAGAATAGACCTGGTAGTAACAACAAAATGTAACAAAGGATGTAATAACCAGCAAATCGAGATGCAGCACAAAGTCTCCACTTGAATTGCTCAAGAGTAAGATACGAAGGACAATGAGGGCACAAAGTCATCCCAAAGTCCTTTACATAGAAATGAAAAGAAAACACACTAAAGGTAATTATCTAGGCACAAAGTCTCTCCACACTTGACTCTTTAGGACACCTTCCTAACTGTTGTCACTAATTCTGCTTGTTGAATTAAAGGAACAAAAAATATATTGAAGAAAAAGACATAAGAACAGTTTCCTCAACAACAAAGATATTACAGCATAAAGTCTAAAAAGTCACTTGCTTTCTTATTCCAGTAACAAAATATGATCAGCAATCTGAGCTCAAAGTCTCAGTAATGCCTTACAATTTGGGTAGAGTTTCGTTCTAATTGTCAAAAAAGAGATCCCTTTTACAAAAGAAGAGAGTTCCTTATATAGCCTCTTCAAGAAAGACTCAAGAACAGTAATACATCATGTTGCATTGGAATCTGTTAAGAAGACAGGCTAGAACTTAGGGGCATTTTACCCATTTGATTTTATCAATGCAGGAAACAAGTCTTGCTTATTGAAGGTTTGCAACTTTCAATGTCCACCTGGTGATCTGATCTTATCTTCATCATTCCTCCTTTTTTGGTTAATTGAATTAGGTCCTGGATTCAATTTTCTATTCTATTCCTTCCCCGCTTTTTGCTTGTCTTGGCCTTGAAATTTGTGAATGTATTTTGGTCTATATGTCCAAAGGATCAACAGCTAGTTCACTGTGTTGAATTTGATGTTTTTGGGCACGTCATTCCTTTGTCCTCTTTCAATTTTTCTATTTGGCACTTTTTCAGATTGAACTTTCCCTTTCAGGCGTTAAGAAATGGCCCATTTTGAGTCAAGAAGAGCCTCCCACAAGAGTATCTACCCTTCAGGCAGTCTTTAAATGGCCTTCAGGCTTCTTCAGGCATCCCTTCAGCTTCAGGAAGTGTCTTCAAATTGGCAGTCGAGAGTCCCCCACAAAGGCACCTACCCTTTAGGGTCCTTTGAGAAGCTCTTTGAACTTTGGCAATGAACCAACTGTTGGACCATTCCATTGAACCATGGCTTTGAACCAAGGCTTTGAACCCCTTGTTGAACTTGCCTTTGAACCATGTGTTTGAACTAACCGTTGAACCAAGTTTTAGTTCAACGGTTCAAACAGCGCCTTGAACTGATTGACGAATTGTTTGATTAAACCAAAGGATGAACCAAAGCATTGAACCAATTGGTTGAACTGAGACATTGAACCATTCCTTTGATTGAACCTACCGTTGAACTAAAAGCATTAAATCGATTGAACCTGGAACTCGTTGAACTTGTAGAAATGAGCCTATTTGCAGAGTCCATAGAAACCAAGTCCGTAGTTTTCTCTAACCTTGAAAGAGTCCATAATTTCAACCTGTAGAAGCCCATTGAACTTGACCTGCTGAGTCCATAGATTTTTTGAGAAGATTGAAAAATGAGGAATTTGAATGCCCAAGACAAATTTTGAAAAGGGAAGAGACAATTTTGGTCTGTAGGACCAAAATAGTTCAAATGTTGTCCCAAAAATGAGTGATATTTTTCGGGGACAGTAGATAACATGATTAAATGTTCATTTTTCATGCAATATATAACATATTTGGGATATATTACACACAAAAGGATAGCTTGTGTGAACCTGACCAAGATTCAAGTCATATAGGAATAGGAAACATAATATAAATTTGCATCTGATTTAAATTTTATCAAAATTAAAAAATTATAAAAAAGGTTTGTGTTTAATTTATATCCTTTGAACCAAGCTACCAAATGTGGAAATTGAATAAATTTTCATCTAGTTAGTTACACAATAAAGATAATTTGATGAACTAAAATTTAGACTCTATTTTGTGTTCATACTTATGTTACTTGACTATAAATTTGGAAGATCATCCAATTCATTCATTAATAAAATTGACTATCGTAAAAGGGTATTGACAACATAACAAGTCCTAGAAACGAGTTAATTTATATTATAATGGATTAAACAATATATGAATGGAATCAAAGATGCATTTAGAGTATATACTTATGTTAGATGATGAGGGAATGATTAGGGATGGTGAGGGATGGTGAGGGTCAATGATGGAGTGAGGAAGGATCATGAGGGGGTGAGGGTCAATGGAGGAGTGATTATTGATGATGAGAGATGAGGAAAGAGTGATTAGGGATTATAAAGGATGAGGAGGGAGTGGTTAGGGATGATGAGAGATGGCGATAGTCAATTAAGGAGTTATTAGGGATGATAATCCTGACTAATTAGTGATGATGAGGGATAATGAAGATCAATGAGGGAGTGATTAGGGATGAGGAGGGAGTGAATAAGGATAATGATATATGATGATGAAATGATTAGGGATGATAAAGAATAAGGAAAGAGTGATTAGGGATGAGGAGTGATGAGGAGGGAGTGATTTGGGATGATGAGGGATAGTGAGGGTTAACAAAAGAGTGGTTATAGGTAATAAGGGAGTGATTAGAGATGACTAAGGACAATGAGGGTCAATGAAGAAGTGATTAGGGATAATGATTAATGATAAAGGAGTGATTACATGTAATAAAGGATGAGTAGTAAGTGATCAAGGATGAGGGAGGGATGATGAACAAGTGAAATTAACACAAAGTGGTTATTTGATGTGTGTAAGTCATCAATGTGACCTATACTACCCTGATCACACCACTTTAGATCAAGTTCAAAGTGAGTAATTTTCAAACTTCAATTTTGACAAACCCTAGGACTCTTATAAATGCCAAGAATCAATCTAAAATGCATAAAAACCTACAAAATGACTAAATTTTTACCAAAAATGGATATCAATTACAAAATATATGTACCAAAGTTCCTAAGTATAATACTTAGACCTTAAAAATGCCTAAGTATCTACTAGATTAGAATTTGAAAAACTATTTTCCACATCGTAAGGCATGCAACTATGAGACCAAATTTATTAGATGTATAGTTACCCTAAATTTTTATATTTACTAAAGTAAATTTAAAGTATAAGGAAATAAATGTAACAATATAAATGTAAACTTAAGCTTTAGGTCAAGATTGGTTTCATGTGCATGTTCACATGATTTTATATACAAATAGCAGTAATGTGATCACATTATTTACTTTATAATAACATGACTATGTTATCTATTAATATGATCATGTTATCAATGTGATTGAGCTATTTGAATTTGAGTTCAAACATTTCACCTTTTGGCTCTGGAATGGCTTGGATTATTGAGACAAAGGCTTGGACCTATCAATCTATAGTCAAGTCTGAGAGTCATGATAAAAAAATAGCAAAACTCAATTGTGATTGCCAAATACACTATGAATTTCAATGGTAAAATTCAAAAACTTAATACCATCGCAATGAGCACACTCTTCTCTTTCCAAAAATATAATTTTTTGACTAATTTAAGGTTTCAATTTATGTTTATTTCTAAATATACCTTTTTTAGACCACTACATGCCTCAAATATACTTTCCTATACATGTTCATGTAATTTTTTTCATTGATCCAAGTGCAAAAAAAGTTATATGGTCACAAACTAGGCCTAATTCTACACACATTCAAAAAATAAAAATGATTATTATTTTTTTTGAGGTAGTTAGGCATGTCGCACAAATGGCTATCCATGTTTTTGTCAATGTTCTGGATCTATTTACTTACAAAATTCATTAGAAAAATTACTTATTAAAAAAATATAAAAAAATATAGGTCATAAACTATAATATTTTATATAAATTTTCCTCAAAGGGTTTCAAAGAATATTAAACATTGCTCAAAAAATGGTACGCCACACTACCATCTATCTACTCCATTTTCTAAAAAAAATAAGAGTTATTTTTCATATTTTATATGCTTGGCATACTTATACTTAACCATTTTTTTGGAAACTATACTCTGAAATGCTACATTTCATGTTCTTACACCATCTTCAAATTTGAAGTGTAGATATCTCAAATTATCTAAAATTTTAGGAAAATCATATCCAAAAGTGAGCCCCTTTTTATCCCCTAACTTTTTTCACTTATCCATCATTTAATTCATTATTATAAATATCTTTTACATATTTAACTAACACCAGTGATTATACTTGAATTTATATGATACATTTTTTCATGATGTCACATGGTGATTTATGATGCATGTATTAGCAGACAAAGGATGATGTGATCTTAGATTCCTTTTCAATTTTAAATGCTCTTTTTATTCCTATTTCCAATCAATTATTAAAATATATTATTAATTAATAACTAATGGCACATTAATTATGATAATGTGAAGATATATGATGATGTTATGTACGATTCTTATGGATTCCTGAGAAGGAATGTTTTTCCTCATTTCTAGAGAAATATGTATTTTTTTTGTTCTCTACACTCATATATTTATGGGTAAACCATATTAAACATTTATAATTCTTATTAAATTTATAATTTTTATGTTTCGATGCATGCATATTATTCAAAATGATATGGGATTGAGGTCCCATTTTTTAAGGACTACATGATTTCAAATTTAATTTTTGATGCTCAGTGATCCAAATTATTTGTAAATGTGATGGTATATATGGTTTCAACATCAATCCATGTTTTTATCTCCTTAGATTCTATGACTAACTCATAAGACATCCACAACATATTGAGGGAAAATGAAATATATTGCTAACAATTAACTTTATCTTTAAATTTTACTTTCCTACTCATCCATTTCAATCCATTTTTGGTAGAAACCTAACATTGTGATGCAATTTTCATCATATCATTTTCTAACATAAATAGTGTCAAAAGTTTCATAAAAAACATGGTTCTTGAAATGATTTTCATACAAACTTGAAAGGGTCATTTATTTGTGTACTAAAATAAATTTGATTCATGTTTTGCTATGATTTACATCTGAGTGTTCATCAAAACTTTAAATATATATATTTTTAAATAATTTTCATTTAATTTTAAGCTTCTTGATTTGAAAATGGTCTAACACTCTTATGTGGAAAGGTATAATTTAATTTGTTTCTATTTTTCAAAAATTTAAAGTTGTTTATGACAAATAAATTAATTGACTAGGACCCTAAACTATAATCCTTGTATCTTTGAATATTAAACTTATATCTTAAACCATGAAACTTCAATATTAAACCACATATTTTGGGATGAGTCTCAATATTTAAGAAGAAAACCTAGGATGTTATCTGTACATTGATGAGTTTTTATGTCTCTATCACACTATCAATCACCATAGATCTAGATAGGATATTGCTTTGTTTATATTAATTACTCATTTTGATCAGTGATTCATCCTCTAAGTGGTAAGGGAGTACCCTTTATTTAATAACCACCACTTCCATCTTTGCATCTATGAATGTAAAGAAAGCTAAAGTGAGAAAACATAACCATGGACTTGAAACAAGTGAAGAAATTCATCCCAAAGGTCTTCCACAAGGTAGTGTTGATGACTTTGACTCTTTATTACCTGATGTTATTCTAGACGTGCCTTAATTTGACAAATCTTGTCATTTATTTGAGAAATTTACTTTAATTTATTATTTTTTTAGTTGAGTCCCCCCAAATAGACTTTTTAAATAAGGGGTTCACAACCACTAGCAAAGACATGGTGTGAAACTTGAAGGAGTCCAAAATCCTACAAATGGATTTTTTTTTGTTTTGCTTTTCTAACCCAAAGCACTAAAAACATATTATTAATCATGGGCCTTGGTTCATTTGCAACACTTTGGTTGTGTTTTCTCACTGGACTCAAGAATTTCAAGTCTTTGAGTATGCAAAATTAAAATTCCCCATCTGGGTTGAATTTCCTAGCTTGTCGCTCCCCCACTAGGGTTTTATAGACCAGCTCATAAAACCCATAGGGTGTTTCATTTACCATGAGTAGAATAAATTTTATATGGTTCGTCATCATAAGAGGGTTTGTGTGGAAGTTGATTTTTCCCATGATTTGAAATATTCTATTGATATATAAATTGTCTCTAACCATTTTTCATAGCATATTTTGTATATCAACCTCCCAAACACTTGTTTTTGGTGCCAATCCTTAGAACACATGATCTGGGAGTGCCTTATGATGGTTCAATGCCCCCTACTCTGGAAAAAGGTAGATCTCAAGCCAAATATTATAATGGAAATAATCATAGTTGGATTACCATCACCAATAATAAAAACAACTCTTCCAAAGGTGGTGGTAGGCCACAAAATTTATCATTATCACCTACTAGTAATAATTCTACATCAACTTCTATTGGTAAATCTACCTTACCCACCAAATATTATCCTCCTCTTGTGCATATATCACATGTAGTGGCCTTGCTATTTGAGACTCCAACCTCGGTGCCATGGTCACAACCCTCTCTTAGGGTGAGTTCCCCTAGGAAGACAAGAGCATGGTTACTTTAGACCAAAAATCAATATTATGGCACTCTAGCATCCCTTCTCCATCTCCTAAAGAGGAGGAATAAATGACACAAAAGTGGCATCCATTTAGAATGAATGACTACATTACCAATAATCTTATGTATAACAAGTTTGTTATGATGGAAGGACTCTCAGAGGATAATGGCATGCACGTCGATCCTGTCCAATGATTATGTACTCTTAGAATGTTTGAGGTCTACTAATCTACCATATAAGTATGTGGTTAATAATAGTTGCTAATTTTTTAGTAACATGAAAATTATTTGTTTACTAGAGGTTAAGATTTATATCTTATTTATTTAGAATACAACATGGATCATCTGGCCTGGGGCCATTTGTTAGGACACTGGGCATGACATTGGGCATGGTGGGGCCATCATGTTTTTGGCTCCATAGCTTGCTTAGAATATTATTTCTTGGGGTTCAGACCCCACCCATTAAGTGGTGTGGACCTTTTTTGATTTTCACAACCTCATTATTGGATTGGTCAATTTATATTCCTCCAATCATGTTGTGGAATGGTCAACCATGTGGATATGGTTGGCTAACTCTCTCTTAAATGCTCATTGGATCCTCTATGGTGACTTTAACATGGTGGAGTCAGTAGAGTACAAATAATGGCACCTTCCAATGTGATTGTGTGTTGGTGAGCATGAAGTATGGTTTTATATGCATAATAAGCTCAAGGTTTTTTCATCTTAACCATCAACAAAGGAAGGATTCAGACTCTCCCTGGTTTACCTTCTCTAATTTCCACCAAGGTGATGATAGAGTGATTCAACATCTCGATAGAGCTCTGCTAGTTGAGCAAGATCTTTTTTATTTTAATATGGTCAAATATAGGCCAATTTCTATCATTTCTAATACTTTTTTCTTAAATCATCACCCCATTTACTTTAAATTTTAATGGAATTATTCTCAAATCAAGCCTAATTCCATGTAATTCTATCTCAGTACTTCCTACCTTAGTAGGGCACATTGTTAGAATTTAGAACTTAGTTCCTTGACTAGAAGGAGGTACTGGTTGGATTCAGTGGTGGTCTAAGGATCTTTCTCGCACTTCCAAATTTCTTCAAATTTATGGCATGCAAGCAACTATTTTTAGATGGTGTCTACACAATGCTACAAACTAAGTTTATCTACACCTCACACAAATCAGAGTAGGTACCATTTAATGTCCACATTGAAAGTCAAGTGTCACATTGGAAACACAAGTTCCAAATTGAGTATGCACATAAAGATAGAGGAGCTCAACTGAGATCTTGTATGCATTGGATAAAAATTGGTGACAATGTGTCCAAGGATTTTTTTCCCTCCTCTGCTCTAAGAGAGCTACTGATAGAATCAAAGCTGTTAAGGAAGGAAATGCAATACTTAACAAACTTAAGGAAGGAAATGCAATAAAAAGGGAGGTGGCTCTCCTTTAATGTCTCTCGGTTGTGCCCTGCAAAGTCTCCAATTCTCAAAGAATTGATTATGATAGGCCTTTATCTTTTAGTGACCTTCATGAAGCTCTTAAACATATGGAAGTAGACAAAGCTCCAAGAATTGATGATTTTTCATGTGAGTTTTATCAAACCTTGTGGGACACTGTTGGTCTTCATCTACACCAGGTGTATTCGAAAGTCATTCTAACCACTTAGTTGAGAACCCTTATTAATCAGGGTAACATTGAGTTCATCCCCAAGGCTAGTGATCCTAAAATTATCAAAAATTAGAGACCTATTACTTTTCTCAATGTCCCCTATAATATTATTGCCAAATATCTATCTCTTAGGGTGAAGCATATTCTCCCTTTAATTATTCATAGTGAACAAACATGATTCATACAAAATAGATTCATTCTGGATAACGTCATCATTGTCTAGGAAGGTATGGAATGGGCTAGGATTTCTAATCAAAAGGTCATGCTTATTAAGATTGATTTTGAAAAAGATTATGATTGCATTGATTTTCCCTTCATTCTAGCCATGTTATAGGCACTTGGGTTTGGTTCAAAGTTGGTTCAGACTATTAATATGATTTTTTAGGATGCATGGGCTTATATTACTATTAATGTAACTGAGTCTTATCTATTTGAACTGCATTGCTCTATTAAGTAAGGTTGTCCTTAGCCCCTTCCCTCTATGTCTTGCAATAGAAGGATTTATCTATATTCTAGCTAAGTATGTTACCATAGATTTGGTGAAATTTATCCCTCTCCCTCAGTCTGATAGACAACTTGTAAATGGTCATTTTGTGGATGAATTCTTTCTCACTCTCCAAAAGGAAGAAGAATCCATTAAGAATGCCATGGAATGTCTACACATATTTTATTTGGCTTCAAGATATTTTATTCAATGAAGGATAATCTAATGATATAGGAATTCATTGGGCCCCAAACTTCCTTGGCTTAAGGAATTTTAATGGCAGTGGATTCTATTAGGAGTGCAGCTTAAGTTTTTAGGCATTCTTTTTTCCTGTTGAGCCCCTCCTTCTGATTTATGGTCATATGTGGTGTAGAGAGTTGGAATACAGAATCCTTTTGGATCACTAAGCTTCTTTCTTCGAATGACAAGATTCAAATCTATTCTAAATTATGGGAAGCTATACATGTGATCATTCCTCTTGCTGGACCCCTTCTAATGTTGTCTAGAACAAATTAGAAAAGCTTCTAAGGGATTTTATTTGGGATAATTATGAGGGACATAAGGGCTTCCAAAAAGTTGCCTAGAATAGTTGTTGTCATCCCAAGGAAGCTAGGGGATTGGGTCTCCTCAATATTAAAATCCAAGGACTTGTTCTTGGGGCCAAATGGATAATTAGAGGTATTTATAGGGATGAAACCTAGAATATTCTTCTCTACCATTGTATTTCTCAAGGTCTCCCCTATGGGAGGAAAGCATGGCAAGGCTTGGGGATTCACTCCTTATCACCCCAATTCCTATCAAAATTAAGGGTTATTTTATAATTCAAAGTTTATGAAAGGCTTAAACCTCACCTTAGTTAGGCTGGTGAAGGGCTCAAAAATGGCCTGTCTATTAACACTCAGTCTCTTTGGTAGTCACCTTATCTTAATTTTCATAATGTTACCTTTGCCTTAGTCCACTGGGTTAAATGGATACACCTTTTCATAAAAGGCATGAAGGTTATCAGTGATGTCTTTTATAAAGAGAGTAGGGTTTGGATTAATTGGAATCAACTTTAAAATAAATATTAATTAATAAATTCAAATACAAAGACTATTTTAGAAATTCAAGGCTCCATACATGATGAATATTTGCATAAAATTGGAGTTAATTATTTTGTTCCTTGGTGGAGAGATCGGCATTGGCCTATAGCCACCCCCTTCACCTAATATTCTCCACAATTGGGATATAAATTACTTGCCCATCAACATATTCCAGTTGATATGCTCAATATCAAATGGAATCTTCATTCCCATGACAAGATTTAGGCTTGGCATTTTTGTACAGCGTGGTTTGCTTCTATTGAGCCCAAAAAAGCTCATTTTTTATGGTGCCTTCTTTACCAAGGCTTGCCTATGGGTGACTATCTCAATCAACTAGGTGTACCTAATCCCATCTGCCTGGGTTATCAGTAACCAGATACTATTAAGCATGTTTTCTATTTCTTCCCACATTCTCAGTCTACATGGCATTAGATCCACTCCCTTTTTTAGCCTTTTTGTCCAAAAATCTTCATGCAAAAGATGGCTCTCTTAGGGGACTCAAATTTTTTGCCTACAAAATATAATTGCTTTTGGTAGATCTCTCGAGCAAACATTTTGTTTAAAATATGGAAAGATAGGAATTATGTTTGCTTTAATCATGATGAGCTAGAATGTAATTTTTCTATTTATAACAAAATTATTGTTATCTCTAGTATCACTCTTCAGATTCAAATCTAAATAAACAAGGTCCATTTGGAGCTCAACCACCTCCAACATTTTCTTAATCACTGGGAAAATACCCCATGTGTGGTTAACCAGGAACCTACTAAACCCCCACAACATCCTTTACCCCCAGGAGATGAGGATGTGGGCCAAAATGGTAGCAGTCCAGACCCAGAGTATGAATTACTCTCCACAACGATCACCACCTCTCTAGCCTTCTCCTCATTATGGTGGTCTGAGTGGTTCTTTCTGATCTGAAGGTGATGGTTGGGTTTGGGGATCTCCTCCCTTGCTCCAAGATGGTAATAATAGAGGTTGGTTTCTACCTCCCCAAGGCAAATTCCCACACCTAGTTTTGGCTATTTCCCATACAATAAATCAAAATGAGACTTTGGAAGAGCAATAAAACTCTGGTTGGAAGCCCTTACCTACTGATGAGGATCCTCCTACCATGGGAGGATGGGGTGATAAGCCTCTGGGTTCATGGTCTCCTCCACCTCCCCTAATGTCCATGTTTGTTGTTGTTTCTTAAATGTTCTCATTAATGTTATTTGCACTTTGGTTTCTTAGCTTTGATGGTAATTAATGTGATGTAATTTTTTGGTGTGGTTATTTTGTGACTACTTTTCTAAATTTTCTTTAGTGATTTTATTTAACCGTTGGTGTGAATTTCTCATGGGGTGTGATTTTTCCACTCATTTTTTATATGATTAGCGTTGTATCATATCTTGTTTTATATTAATATATAGGCACTTATCAATTAAAAAAACCATATATTTTAAACAAAAAATTGAAATTGGACCTAAAAATAATGCCTATCACTCTTAATGTCTATCCAAATATACATTACCTCGAACCTACACCTTATACCTAAAATAGTGATTTAATTTTAGGAATTATCAATTTTATTTTGTGTACATTAATAAAAAACACTCAAATTATCTATGTTAAAATAATAATTAATCCTTAAACATAATTTATCTCTACTAATAATAATTTCTAAAAACACTCAAGTGATTGCATATAAATCCATAATAATATGTCAATTTTAATACTAATAAAAAATGTATTAACTTGGCATGTTATAATAATAGTATAAAAACACCAAATTATCTCTAAGGAAGGTCATATAAATATTCTTATATGTACCAGTAGTAGTCTAATAAGGTTTATGGTTGTTTTAATGTGTGTTTTATGCATTAAATATTAGGTGTAAATGATTGAGATGATGTGGTTGATGTAGATGGAGTCAATGCTACTAAAATATGTTGAGTTGATTTCCCTATTACAGGTAGAGTTAATGTGATTATTTGAGTTGGCTTCCATGTAAATACTAGAGATGGAGAGTGGCAACCATGATTAGAATTTTTTTTTACCATGGTTAGGATATTTTGTATCTCTAATTGAGGTGTGAGATGTTATCACTCTCGCAAGATCATGTTCTTTGATCATACTTATGCCAAGTTTAAAATAAGGCACCATTGATGTCATTTAAAAATACTCAACTTTTATCTATATTTTATGGTAAAAATTTTGACTTCTACATAAGAAAGAGTTATCATTTGTATTAATTGTAAAAACACTAAATTACAAATATATTTCAAATCTAATA
Organism: Torreya grandis; assembly: GCA_037957365.1. Classification (NCBI taxonomy): domain Eukaryota; kingdom Viridiplantae; phylum Streptophyta; class Pinopsida; order Cupressales; family Taxaceae; genus Torreya; species Torreya grandis. The sequence continues at coordinate 2,520,167 of JARHVA010002381.1, read as the reverse complement.
TTAAAATTAAATATGATAACCAACTTATTCATCTTATAAAAAGGTTTAAAATATTTTAATGTGTTCATTGCTTCTCCTTGAATTCAAAATATGTATTTTTTTATCATCTCTTACTTAACTTCTTAATTTTGAAAATTTTACCTTGTCTTCCCTATTACTTCTATCTCTACCAGATCTCATTCTTAGTGGTAAAGTTTCCAAATTTTGACTTTTTTAATAAATATATTGATAAAATAAATCCTTCACAAATATTTATGCAAATTTCATTCATAAATATATGGTCATTTCTATCATTATGGGTTTGTTTTCAAGCAAAAACAAGAATATTAATGTAACTGCATTTATGATATGTAAAATACACTTTATAAATAGTCTTATATCAAAATTTATGTCAAATATTAAATATTATATTATATTATATTTTAAATTAAATTTTATGATTTTTCAATTTTAATCATAATTAATTATAAATTTACACATTTAAAAATTAATAGAATAAATTTAAATTATAAAAAAATCTATCAATTAAAATTTTAATTTGTTTAAAATAAAAAACTTTGAATTACAAAAATAATTCCAATATCTACATTTATTATTCATTTTGGAATAAAATAACAATATGATATTGAATATATTAAGAGCTTCCCTTAAGTCTATTTTTTTTTTAAATTACCTCTTCATTGAGCTTTTTGGCTACTACAAAATGAGCTAGTTTTATGCATTCTCACTTAATGTTTTCTCCCTTTATGTGAACATGCACTCAAATTATCCATATTCACATATTTACTCTACTATGTATGAATTGGATGTATAATAAAAATGAATAGGATGTATAATAATTTATTATAAAAATTTATTAAAATTGTGTAATTAAAAATATGCAAATATAATCTATAAATAATATGTAATTGAACCATGTCTAAGCATAATGTTAATTTTCCTTGGGTTGTTCATGATAAATTACAACTTTATTAAAATAAGTTTTAGTGAGGTAAATTTTGATAGATCACATCGTTCACAAATCTCATAACAAATGCTAGATAATGAGTAATTGGTTACATGTTATATGTTTTCTATTTATTTACATCAATATAATTGACTACTTAGTACCTAATGACTAAAAGAATATTAATGTGATTTAATTTAGGATATGTGAATCCCATGACTTTTCAAGTGCACTCAATTAGGATGAGACTAGTATATTTTGTACCTTATAAGTCTCTATGCAAGTGTTAGATAATGATACTATTTCAATTAATGTGGTCAAATGTGAAAAGGCAATGGTTACAATAATATCAATATCATTAACATATATTAAAAGTGCATTAATTTTCAAGTGCACTCAAATAGATTGAGACTGATAAATTATTTTCTTGAAAAATATTTATATAGATGTTTGATAATGATCAAATGGTTACATATCTAATAGTATCTATTTATTTCTATCAATATAATTAATATATTAATAAATGATGACTAAAGTTAATGTAACTACATTTATAATTTGAAAATTATATGAATTTATAAGTGCACTTAAGTATGTCAAGACTAATAAATCATATCCCTCTAAAATATTTGTATGGATGTTAGAGATTGATCAACTAGTTATCTGCCATGTGTTGTCTTTTTGTTTCCATCAATATTGCTAATAAATCAAAAGTGATGACTATAATAATCTTAGTGTGATTACATTTATAATATGTGAATAATATAAACTCAATTATGTTGATATAAATAGAACATGTACCTCAAAAGTATTTATGTATATGTTAAACAATGATCAATTAATTACATGTCAAATATTTTCTATTTATTCCCATCAATATGGTCATTTTTTTAGAAAATGATGACTAAAATAATCTTAATGTGATTGCATTTAAGATATGTGAATTATATGACACTATAGGTACACTAAAGTAGGTTGATGATGATAGATTATTTTTCTCACAAATATTTATTCATATGTTATAAAATGAACAATTGATTGCATTCCAAATATTTTCTATTCATTTCCAGCAATATGTTTAATGTGCCACCAAATGTTGATTGTAATAATCTCAATGTGACAAAATTTAGGGTATGTGAAGTACATTAATTTTTAGGTTCACTCAATAAGAATAAGATTGATAGATTATTTCTCTTATAATTTCTATGTAGATATGAGATAATGATCACTAATTGTATGATAAATATTTTCTAGTCATTTCAATCAATATGATCAATGTTTCAAATAAGTTATGATTACAATTAAATAATTACCTTACATTTATGATATATTTAGTACATAAATTTATAAATATAATCAAGTAAGTTGAGATTAATAAACTAATTAGGTACATTTTAGATGTGTATACTTCCAGTATTTAAATTCAAAATTTAAAAACTTTACCATGCATCATATCTTATTTAATTTATAGTTACTTTCAACATCTTCAACTTTAATTATAGAAACATGGTACCCCAAAAATTAATAAATGAAATAATTGAAAAGGGTAAGAAGAAGCCAAAAAAAATATATATGAGGCTAACATGTAAGAGGAAGATGGAGAGGGAGAGATAAAAGAATATGAGGAAGATAAAGATGAGGGAGAAGGTGAAGGTGAAGATCTTTAGGATGAAGGTCATATTTATTTTCCCAAATCATGTGATTGAATAAAATTATGAAGACATGGAAGGTTAAAATAAATGGTAACACTATTTCTAATATGATTATATATTGTTTGAAAATAATGATAACCATAAGAATAAAAATCTTCAAATATAATTACACAAATATGATTTTGAAAAAGTTTTATAAAATATTATTAAATAATACTATAATTTACCAAAACAAAATTAAAAAAGTAGTTATATTAAATTAAGTGGTAAGAGTGGATAAGAGAACCATGTCACCCAACACACTAGTCAGCCAAAAGGGAGATGGCAATCCTTGTAGCTTTTTGTAATAATTATTCTCCATTATATATCCATTTAAAATGTTGTAACGTAAATTGTTTTATTTTTATTTTTATTTTTTTGTTCTTCAATTTCACATTTTTAAACAATATCTACTTTCTAAGGAAACGATTGATATATTCAAGTTACAAACTCATTTAGCCATTATCTATTTATGTTAGTTTATATTTCCTCTTTTTATATAAATTATTTCTATATAAAAAGTTTATTGTGAATAATATTTAATGATCAACATTACTTATCACTTATTTTAACATGTGAATTTTATAATACCTCTTCCATTTAACCACCTAAACATTTCTATGGAGATAGGTTCATTCAAATTATTAAAATCTATCAACGTAATTTAAAAAATGTAAATATTTATTTTTTTATACTCTTAAAATAATTATATTCTATTTACATAAATTTTATTTATATTTATATTTTTATATTATTGAATAATATTGAATATATCATATCAATTAAAAATATCATAAATATGAATTGTTCCCCCAAACAACCCAAAAAAATAAAAATAAAAATCCTAATATTATAGAAATCTCCCAAAACAAATATGTAAGAATAAATGGAAATAAGTCCATAAACTCAATTACACATTCCTACAAACATTCCCACAATTCAATGTAAACAATGGGAAGCGATCAACCCAATAACACTTAGAAACCCCAAAAAAATGAATCAAAGAGTGCATAATTCGAGTTGTATTTTAAGAATAAATAAAAGTTATTACGTATTAATATTTCATAATTTAACATAATATTAATGAAACATAGTTTATTGCATTTAACTAGTTTTTTTTGCTAGCAGAGGTAATAATATAAGGCACCCAACATGAGTGGTTGGAAACAAAATTTATATTTTTTTGGGGATGACTTCACATGTTAAATAATTATCTTTCAATGCATATGTTGAGGGGAAGAAACTAATGCTTACATGAAACTTATAGGGTTTATTTTATTAATTAAAATATTTTTTAATATAAAGTAACTATATAAAGTTTGGGGATAAAAAGGAGATTATTTATGGGCACGTTTTTCTTGAAAATTAAGAAATTTGAATTTTTGTAAATAATTTGAGATAGCTACACTAAAAATTTAAGGATGGTGTAAGAACATGAATTGTATAATTTTGAGTATAGTTTCCAGTATTATTTTATAATTTTTTAATGAATAGTTTTTTTAATTAATTTTACAAGTAAATAGATCTTGAAAACTAACAAAAAAATGGATAATCAATCATGCAATCTTGCCTAACTGCCTTAAAAAAAATGAAAACTAGTTTTTTTTTTAATGTGTGTATAATTAGACCTAATTTGTAACCATATAATTTTTTTTCATTTGGATCAATGAATAAAAATATACACAAACAAATATTGGCCTAAAACACTATAGTTAGTTGCCCTTTTACTCTTCGCTTGTGGCACGCTTGGTGGAACACATGGAGATGTCGTTGCTTGCATGCCTCCTCCCTGGTTGATTTCTGGTCTAGATTGGGCAGACCGCCCTATGAGGCTCATTTCCTGTAGGAGGCATGGTATGCTGGACCAATCTTTCTATTGTGGCAAGTATGGCTGGAGATAAATCGTAGAATTTTCAAGGAAGAGAAATTGGCGCTCCAGCAGGTGTGGGGCAAAATTATGGTTATGGTCCAAGAGACGGTGGTAGCTAAGAGTGAAATCGTATTGCCTCTGGAGAAGGGTGATGCAGAGCTGGTTGAGAGACTGGGCTTATAGGATATCTCTCTGGCCTCTGCTTACATCAAATGCGGCTGGAGCGGGAAGCAAAAAATTCATAGGCAAGGGAAGTGGACGCCACCCACCACAGGTTTTTTTAAAATTAATACTGACGGATCTTCTAGAGGTAATCCTGGCCCTGTCGGGATTGGGGGAATTGGTCGAGACTCCTCCAGATCTGTTGTTTTTATTTTTTCAGTCCATATGGGAGAGCAGACAGTTAACATGATGGAGGGACTTGTTGTTTTGTATGCCTTGAGGAGAGCTTATGAGTTAGGCTGGTGAAAGGTACAATGCGAAGCCGACTCGCAAATTTTGATCAATATGCTCTTGGAAAGGAGGATCACCAATGTGAGCTGGCAACTATCCCTGATAGTGCAATAGATATTTCAAGTTAGCACACTTATGGAGTCCGTGTCTTTTGTGCACGTTCCTAGGGAATGGAACGGAGTGGTAGATTGCCTGGCAAAATGGGCTTCAGGGGAAAATGATGGGATGAAGGTGGACGAGTGGGCATTGCTGCCCGATGAGGTGTGTCAGAGGTTGGACTAGATTCTTAGAGAGGACAGAGATGGGGATGGAGAATGACGGTTGTTGTTGGTATGTTTTGTAGTTTTTCTTGTTTTTCTCTATTTTTAGTGGCTTTCGGTGGAGTTGTTGTGTTGTAAATTGGCTTTTTCTGATTAATAAAGTTTTTACCCCTTTTTTATTAAAAAAACACTATAGTTAGTAATCAACATAGATAAAACCTTAAAATAGTCCAAAAAATTAAAAAAACATATATTTATAAAAAGGAGAATGTGTTTGTCATCATGTAAATAATTTTATGAATTGTATCATTAAAAGTCATTGTTGAAGTTTATTTTTTCTTATAACTCTCAGATTCGGTTGTGTTGATAGGTCCAAGCCTTTGGCTCAGGAATACAATCCTTTTCCAAGCCTAAAGGCTTGGGTTTTGAATTCAAACTCACCATAACATATACCTGTTATAACATATACACATTCTATCACATAAACCTTATTGCATTTAAAAATTCAAATTGAAAAAAAATACAGATTTTAAATACAAAATAACGAGTGTGCGTATGCATTATCACCACTAAGTCTAGTGGTAATAATGCATAGTTGTTATGTTATATTTAAGTAATAAGTGGATAAAATGTAAAATGGGGATGCATTGGAATGTGGTGGGAGGGGAGATGTTTACTAAAATAAATGTTAAGTATAAGTTCCCTTATACTTTAAATTTATTTTAGTAAATATAAGAAACTAGGGTCACTCTGCATTTGATAGAGTTGATCTCACAACTGCATGCCTTACGATGTAGAAGATAGTTTTTCAAAATACAATATGGTCACTACTTAGGCATTTTCAAGATCTCAATATTGAACAAAGGTATTTTAGGTCATAACTTTAATAATTGGTGTCCATTTTTGGTAAACTTATAATCATTTTTAGGTTTTTGTGCCTTCCATATTACTTCTTAACATTTATAAAGTAGTATGTTTGTCAAAATTGAAGTTTACAAACCACTCAATTTAAAATCAAGTTAAATTGGTGTGATTGGGGTAGTATAGATCACATTGATAACCTATACACATCAAATGACCACTTTATGTTAATTTCATTTGCTCATTGTCCCTTCATCATCCCTAATTAGTTCTTCCTCATCCATCATCACCCATAACCACTCTTTTCATTCCTCATTATCCATAATCACTCCCTTATTGACCTTCACATACCTTATCATCTCTAGTTGTTCCCTCATCATCCCTAATCACTCCCTCATTAATCCTCATCATCCCTCATCATCCCTCATCATCCCTAATCACTCCCTCATTAAGCCTCACCATACCTTATCATCCCTAATCAATCAATCAACATCCCTCATCATGCTTAATCACTCCCCCCTCATCCCTCATAATCCCTAATCACTCGATCATTGACCCTCACCATCCCTCATCATAATTAATCACTCCCTCATTGAACCTTACCATCCTTATTCATCCTTTATAACTCATTAATCATCCCTCATCATACAACTCCCTCCTCATCCATCATCATCCCTAATCACTCCCTTATTTACCCTCACCATGGTAGGGTATCACTATGTTCTATCAATTAAAATACTCTATAAGGGATAGTGCTTTGGTTTATAAATTATTTAATAATAATTCTCACCCCCAATAATTAATCACTTGGCCATATTTAGGGGACTAATATTTGGTCTTATTTATCCTTGGGGTAGTAAATTCCAACTAGGTATAAGGTATTTTCTCTCTACCCTACTCAACACCTCACCCTTTAGGTGGACTTACTTATATTTAATAGTTCACCTTGCCCTTCAAGTGGCCATTTTCATGTAACATGATTGGAATAAATGCGTAGAGTTATAGTTGCACTATAGATCGAATTGTAACATGACTCTATAAGATGGGTAACATGAGTAACTTAACTATATATGTAACATGACTATATAAGATGGGAAACATGAGTAATTGGATATGGTATATGTGAATTTCTATATAGTATATATGCATAACTTGAGTATGGGTCTTATTATTTGACTTACATTCTTCTACCAGTTGATTCCCTATATCCCCTCCTTGAATGTTTAAGTTGGTTATCAACTGGGTTATTTGAGCCTAGATATAATATCAAGCTCTATAGTAGACGGGTATATTGTTATCTGAGTGTCAACTATGACTATTAATGTGCTTGACATGGCATTTATACAAATAGAATATCCAATTGGGATTCTTAATTTTATCCATAGTGGGTGGGTTTTAAAAGTTTTAAAGGAGGTAGGGCCTTCATTCTATCTATGGTAGTTGAGGCCTCTTCTTCAGGCCCAAAAAACCAAGCATATAGTATTTTTTGCCTCCCCTATGTATGATAGACTAAAATCTCATGTGGTTTGATCCCTGGGTCCCTCCCTTCCTTGTGGGTCTATGTATCGATTCCCCCTCATCCTCTAGATGTCCTCTCTATCTATATGGGATATAAGCCTCCCAGATAGATAGATCTCTATTTATATCTAGATAATTAAACACTATCTATTTGTATATATATACATATATCAATTAGGGGACAAACTATAGGGCTAAAATCAGAAGGACTCTGGGTAGATGGGTTTGTTGCACTCCATCCTATGCCTTCATTATCAATCTATTGCTCACTAGGTGGGAAATGCTCCATTGGTCCCATATATAGATAGGGGGCTCCTTGAGGGGAGGAATATGATATATGTAGTTCATGAGAGGTGACTATTACTACACTACAATATAGGTTGTACTAAAGGTCATTGTATTATTTTAAGTGTTTTTTTGTGTGAATATTGATTATATAGTGTGTCATATGCCCATTTATCTCATAATGAGATCATTTTGAGTGATTATCAAGATTCCAAATAGATGGGTGGTTTTTATTTTACTTGTTATTTTTTATTAAGGGGGGAAGGGAAATACTAAAGGTTTGAGTGTTTAGAGAGATAGGGTGTAAAAAAGTAGGCAAATGTATATATGGGGGATGGTATTTTGTGGATTGAGGGTGGTATCTATATATTAGATCTATATCCATATCTATACCCTTCTTGTGGGATGTGTCATGAATCCCTTGACTTTAAGATATTGTGTTATGTTTGATTTTAACTAGTGTGAGTAGGCCATGTCTGATATCCATGTCTATTATTTCATGACCATTAATATTTATGACCGAAATGGAATAAACCAAAACAGGTGAATGTATTCCCCAAAAATTTCACTATCTCTAGTTTTATTTCAATGAAAATGAATATTTTGATAGAAAGCACTATCTTATATATAGAGCTATATAATTTAGCTATTCTAGATTGGGCCCTCAATCTAGATGGTAATTGGAGCCTACCAATTGATTAGAATCAACATGTGGGCCATATATCTATACGGGGATCCCACTATAAAGTAAATTGGGACCTTTCCATTTATCTATATGGGGAGCTTACTGATAAAGAGAAATCAACCAGATATATTGGGCCTTTTATCTAAATGGGATTGAGCATATAGATAGTCCCTCGAATTTGACTAGCTATTTTATATTAGACCCTCTCCCTCCCCTTTTATTTTCTTTACTTTCCTTTCCTTTATCTAAATGTGTATTGGGATGGGGATCCTACCAAGTTAGATTTATAAATATCGACATGACTAGATATGAGGCTATATATAGTCAACCAAGCCTACCAATAGATTGGGATAGATATAGATAGATATGTTTGATTGGGATTAAGAGAGATAAACTTAATATTATCGATTTGGATTGATCAATTATGAGGATATATATAGTTGACTAAAAAAACAAAAAAAGAGATGATATGATATCATTCTAGAGTGGGATAAGATAGAGTGTAATTGAGCTACTATGAGGATAAGACTATATGGAATATCAAGCTGAGGAATTGATCACCTAGTTATCTATATAATTATAATAGTAGTGACCTACTCCTTCATATAAAATATAATATTATACTATATATGTGATATCTCTATCTATAATTTAATTATATATCTCCCCATCCAATCCATAGAGATTATCTATTTGTTCAAACCAACCATGTCTATCTATGTGACCATGCCTATCTGTCTAACCTTACCTACATCACTAGTCTTAGTTAGGCAATTTTTTAACTACATGGGTAGGGTACTGCTCTAGTATATGAAATCCAATACTTTATAGGGGATGTGCCTACACAACCTATATCTAGATGGTTTGGCCATGTTTATAGATAGGTCAAATTAGGGTATTGGGTATTATATTAGGGGAGGAGTAGGTGGTGATTAGGCCCTCCACCAAGATAGAGCCAATTTAACTCAAATCTATATGACCCTCCTTACTCAAATAAAATATAGGTAGGTAGGGAATACTCAAGTAAAATAAGGTAGGTAGGGCATATTCAAGATCAAGATATGGCTCAGTGATTTAGGTAGGGCACACTCAAGATCAAGATACAAATCAGATATTCAATCAGGTAGGCCATACTTAAGTAGGTAAATTAGGTAGGGCATACTTAAGTAGGTAAAGTAGGTAGGAAATACTCAATTGTATAAATATATTACATGAGTAACATGATTCAAAACTTCATTTATCATTCTATTTATCATGAAGCAAGCTTCCCTTGCCAATAATAGAATCTAAACAAGTAGAGCATAGCAAATTAGGTAGGGAAAGAATATTTTCAAGCTATAAATCAGGAAGCAAACTTCCCTTGAGAGCTAAAAATCTATCCTAGAAAGGGAAATTAGGTATGACAAGAAAAAATCTATATATCGATAAGGAAGCTTCCCTTGCCTTATTGGGTAGGGCATAACTAAATAGGTAGGGTAAGAATAAATCTATATATTAGAAACTAAGCTTCACTTGATAGACATTACTTAATCTAGAAGCAAATCAAAGATAGATACCAAGAAAGAAAATTTTCCTTTAAAGTTGTGCCTTAATTCCTTGATATCCATCAAGAAAGAAAGCTTACCTTGATATGTTATAAGGTGAATCAAAGTTAGATATCAAAAAGAAAAGATTCCCTTGCCCTACTCCTTGGTATATATGAAGTAAATAGGTAAAAATTACATTGCCTTAATGGGTAGGTAAAGTTTGAGATTGGGGTAGGTAATTTAGAATGGTTACCTATATATATCTATAGTGGGGGTCCCATTCCTATGCTATCCTTTGGTATACTATATAGGGGATCAGGGAATACTCATAGTATGGAAAGAACCCAGTTTGGTCTTTAGGGCCCACTAGGCCAAGCCCAAACTCTAAGTGGCTCCTCCTTGATACACTGGATTAAGGCATATCCAATTCATTCCCTTTATATATCAAGTTGGGTATAAATTAGGTTGGGTATAGATTGAGTTGGGTTGAGAAACACACTCTATCAGTTATTAGATTGGACCATACACAATTGGATTAGTGACCACCTATCTAACTATATACATAGGCATGGATCTCCATATAGATCTTTGAATCCCACAAGACAATCAAATGATATCTTTAAGTTCCTTATTTGTGTGAAAGAGGATGAGTGAAAGAAGAGTTTATTTGGGCCTTATTTTAGTGAGTAAAATTTAGAATTGGATCATAGTCAAATAAGGCACAAGAGGGAAGTTATTGTACCAACCATCAAAGAATTTAAGGAAGTGATTAAGGATGACGAGGTGATGCAGGATAATCCACAATCTTGAGCAATCTTACATCCAAAAAAATAGAGTGTATTCTCATTTTCATTATTTGATTTTTTATCTAGGTTTTAGTGTGATTTTTTGGGGGAGATTACTTCTTCAATGTCCATTTTGTCTATTATCCTCATTTCTTGTTTGTGTTGGTGCTTGCAACTTTGGATTTTAAAATTCATTCATACACAATTGTGTTTATCTTGGAGTTTTGGTTGAAAAACTCCACCTATTATGTTGGTTGGTTTGCTCTTTGGTCAAACATTGTGACTTGTGCCTTTTTTATTCAAATTTTATTGACTAATTCGGTCTTGGTGAAACATTTTTTTCACTTCCTATGTTATTTGATTCTTTTTTCCATGATTGGAACTTTGAATTTTCTTTATGGATTTGTATATTTTGCATAATCCACAATGTTATTCATTAAAATAAAAATCACATGGGTCTGTAGATACCTTTTGTGTTACTTGATAGTGGTAACCAAAGTGGTGAAGCCTGCATAAGTCTTAGAAGCTCCTTGTTTTATCTTCTTTGGTGATTGGATTTGTTCCTTCAATGGATTTTCTTGACGACCCAAGTAACAATTGATTATGTCGTTTGGGAATAAAAACCTACATAAGTTTGTGTTTAAAGACAAGTCTTCAATCAATGATTGATCTAAGATTAATTCCATACTAAGCCTTAAATATATTGAGTTATTTCACATAGTAGTATGCATCAAGGTAAGCCATGCCTAGGTCTTTAAGAATCAACATGGTATTTGATTATGTTGTTCAAATTTTGGAATATCACAAACATATTATATACACAATTTTTTTTGCATAATGGTAAATTAATTTTTTAAATCCTGATGGAGTTATGAGTAAGGATAATGTTTTGATGTAGTGTTATACATTGTCTAGAATTGACTAGGTCTCATGCTTATTCAAATTGGATCTTAGCACCCAGATGAAACTTGATAGGTTTTCATTGTGTATAATACTTAAAATCCCAATTTTGCTTTCTATTGAAAAACATATACATTGTCTTTTATTATGCTCCATGTAAAATTGGATTTGAACCACCCCTAAGTGAGTAATAGGTATGGTTTTTCCTTTGTCTTGTGTGGTTTTAAAAAATGCATGTGATGATCTTAAAGCATTGGTGGAAGACAAAGGGATGGGATGCTGATTTAATTGGATGCCCATTATCATAATTATAAGCAAATAGACATTTCATTGGAGGGGTCAGGTTGAAAAATAGAGGAGAATACCAAAATTGCCTGAAATTTTGATTGTCTTCATATAGGAGGTCTGTTAGACTATCATTACAAAGGCAGAGGTCAGTGTATGACATGTAAATGTTTGTTTATTATTTTCCTCCATGTTGTGCATATAATAATCCCAATAGTGGCATTGATTAAATCTAAATTATTCTATATTAATCCTAACATTTTGATCTCTTTTATGTGAACATCAACTATTTAATGAAATGCATGTGTGTCTATTTGTGTTGTTAAACCTATGCAACACAGGAGTTAATGGAAGGCCTTAAATGGTCTCCCCTTCTTTGTGTGTGCACCATGAAGGATGAGGAGGGAGTGAGTAGGGATGATGAGGGACAATGAGGGGAGTGGTTAGGGATGATGATGGATGGTGAGGGTCAATGAGGGAGTGATTAGGTATATTGAGGGATGAGGATTGAGTCATTAAGGATGATGAGGGATGATGAAGCAATGATTAAGGATGATGAGAGATGGTGAGGGTAAATGAGGGAGTGAATAGGGAAGATGAGGGAGTGATTAGATATGATGAGGGATAGTGAGAGTTAATGGAGTGATTAGGGATCATGATGGATGAGGAGGGAGTGATTAGGGATGATGAGGGATGATGAAGTAGAGATTAGGGATGATGAGGGATAGTGAGGGTTAATGAGGAAGTGATTAGGGATGATGAGGGATGGTAAAGGTCAATGATGGAGTGATTAGGGACAATGAGGAATGAGGAGAGAGTGATTAGGGGTGTTGAGGGATGAGGGAGGGATGATGAGAAAGTGAAATTAACACAAAATTGTCATTTCATGTGCTCAAGTCATAAATGTGACCTATGCTACCCCAATCACACCATTTTGGCTTGAATTCAAAGTGAGTGGTTTGTAAACTTTAATTTTGACAAACTTGGAACTCCTATAAATGTCATCAAGCAATCTAGAAAGTATAAAAACCTTTAAAATGACTGTGTTTACCCAAAATGGACATCTATTACAAAAATTATCCCCTAAAATCCCTAGGTTCAATAATGAGAACCTAAAAATGCATAAGTACTGACCAGATTGGATTTTGAAAAATTATCTCCTGCATTGTAAGGTGTGTAACTGTGAGACCAACTCTATCAGATGCAGAGTGACTGGGTTTTATTGTATTTACTAAAATAAATATGAAGTATAAGTTTACATTTACATTGTTACTTTTATATTCATTATACTTAACATTTATTTTAGTAGACTAAACCATATGTCCATTCTTATATCTCTTTTTTTATTTTTTGTTCAATGTGAAAGGATGCACATGCCCCTTCCAATTCTCTTTTTAGTTATGATAACATAGAATGTACACATTATGTGGTCATAACAAATATGTATTATGTTTTCATAATGCATACACAATATGGCACAGGAATCTTGAGCCTAAATTCAAATAATGTGTACATGTTATGGTCATAATGTGTACAAGTTATGGGCATAGCACATACGTGTTATGGTCATAACATGTACGTGTTAGGGTAAATGTCCACATAATTGTCCCCCAAATCCATGCACATAACCTATAACAAAAAATAATTTATAAATATTTTCCTTTATCAAATGTAATACTAAACTTTCAATGTTATATCCCTTTTGTAAGGGACATCGAATTGTCCACAAAATAAGATGAGGAGGAGGATGTCAAGGACAAAAATAATAGAGATGATGAGGATGGGGATGTGATGATGATAATAATGACTTGGAAGATAGTGATTAACCCTCTATAAATTTTATTATAAGTTTAAAAACTTTGATACCATTTATATCTTGTTAGTTGTTGCACTTAGAAAACTATTTTTAGTAACTTTGATTTAACAACTTCAGTTATTATCTTTTATAATTATTTGACATTTTATTATTATGTTTATATTATAGATTTATTTTTTTGATATTATTTTAGCATTATTTTTTATTTTCAAATTATTTGTATGTCATATAATTAATTAATTTAATTTCAGTTATCTTTGTAATACTTATTATTAAAAAATTAGTGTTATCTTTGAATTTAAATTTATTGCATCTCATATAGATAATTATTTACTCTTCAAATCAATTTTAAAATATTTTTTAAAAACATGATATGTTCTACAATGATTTTTAAAAAAATTAATTATATTTTTATATTGTCATTTTTTAATATTATTTTACATTCAGCCACATAATTAACATCACAATAAATATTATAATAATATCAATAATAGTTAATATGATATTTTTTATATAATATGATATTGTTGATTGCAAATGCCTCCTCCACTCTTTTTTTTACTATCTCCCACATTTTTGTGAAGGTAACAAGGTGGTGGACACTTTGGCAAACATGAGATTGATCAGCATGGACCTAGCCATGTGAACAGTACCCCACAACTTACTCCCCCCCCCCATATAACCCTTGATTGATAATGATTAAAATCTACAAGTGTCATAGGCTTGTAGAAGATAACTACATGGGAACATTAATCATGATTAGAAAAAGGTGTAATTTCACTTTGTGTCATGATATTAACATGAATTTTAAAATTAATGGTATAATACATCATTTCAAAAAGGCCTATTCAAATGGAAGGGGAATAAAACAAAACATTAGAATTTTGACATGCTACTTGGCCCACAACAACCCTCAATGCAGTTGTAGAAACAAAAGCAACATCATGGGGGGAGACAGGGACTGTTATAAACCTATATCATGTACTGAAGTCCACACCAACCACAAAGTATGGAGGAAGTTGTGGAAGGGAGGTTTAACTAAGTTTGTTCTATAGATAAAAGGGCATGATGAGATTCTTGTTAGAGAATTTATGGTAGGATGGAAGAAACAGTAGGTGACCTTCAGGGGGGTTATGGTGGATGTTTCCAAGGAACTCATAGGGGAAGTTACTGGCATGGCATGTGAAGGCATGAAGGCCTTCAAAGATAAATGGTGAAATCAAGAGCTAATGCAAGCATTATTATAGACTGATATAGTCTACCATACCAGCAAAAATGGCTTCCCAAGGGTTGACCTTCCATGAAGATGGCCTAGAATCTTCCTACAGATACTATGATACCTTACTCTTGAAAGGAAATTCACCCATGTTTTCTCACATCACTTCTTACTTTTGAACCACTTCAAAGGCCACAAGATTAGCCTGTCATACTATTTACTCATGTCTCTCAAAGTTACAGTCTTAACCTTTCAGGAAAAATACTCAGTTGATATAATCCATAAAGGATTAATCCTTCTTCTCATTAAATGGGAAACACCCATGAGAAGCCAGGAAATCCACATGGAAAAAAGTAGTAAAGAGAAAATATATAACATGGACATTATTATGGAGGGTAGAAAAAGTGACACCCCCCATTCTACCCACTTGACTCCATGGGAGGGAGGGAAGAAGGAAAAGATAAAGGCTTGTGACTAATCTCCCCCATAAAAGAGATATGGTAAGAAAGTGAGTAGGAGCCTTTAGTCCCAATAGGATGTGGAGAACCCTAATTTTGAACTCCATGAGCTCAAGGTGGTAGAGGTTTGGAGGAGGGAGGAATACCTAGCCAAGATTATGGATGGCATCGAGTAGAATCTAAAAAATTTCCATGAAAACTTGTAGAGACTAGGTAGACAGATGGTATCATATATGGAATATTTAATTAATCTTAAACAATAAACAGTTGAGTTGAGGGAGGGGACTAGGGAACAATAATTGGAAGAAGGGGTAAGCTTGAGGGAGCCCCTAAAGGCAAGGATATAATCACCATCACCCTAAGGGGTCAAATCACAAATAAAGTCAATCCATCAACAAAAAGGACCAGAGGTATAGCAAAACATAGGAAAAACATGGTGGAAGGCCAAGGGATAAAATGAGAGGAATGTTGAGCAATAGCACAAATAAATAAGTGGGTGGTAGCAAAAATGAAAGTCAATCTGAGGAAATTTATCGAGGGTTTTATCTAGTTAGTTTTGGTAGAGGTCTCTTTTTGTTGAGTTTTGCTAAATTTTGCGTATATCAGGTCGTGTTGGCCTTGTTTCTTCTTGTCTTGTTTGTATTTTCATACTTAACTATGGTTTTCAGGTCCTTGTAAAACCTGAGTTTAACTAATCAAATAAAAAAATATTTTCTATATAATTTTTCATCATTTTTTACAAAATCAATGGAAATCTTATAAAAAAATCATGAAAAAATGTCCAAACACAATAATAACACACATTGTGTCCATGGAATTTGAAAAATAACTTCCTTCTCATGTAATTTCGAATTTTCATTGCTAGAGAGAACATTATAAAATTTTGAATTTTTTTGATGCAAGTAAATGTTGCACATAAATTATTTTTAATTTTTCCATTACAACTTCTGATGCACTTTGTGTTACATTACATCAAGCACAGGTTTAAAATCTCTAGTCTGCTTTGACAGGAATTTTTTATGCAAAAAAATGTCATTGAGAATCAAAATTTTGTATTGAAATGATTTGACATGAATTTTATTTCATTTTTTCTCAATTTATAAAATAAATGATTTATTTTTCCCCAAGATTTTTATACTAGTGAATGTAGAATCTCAAAAATAGTCCTTTGATATTTATTTTACATTATTTTATATATATTGTGCACATTTATTTATGTATAGGTGAATGGCTCGAATTAGAAAAGTATTTAATTATTATTCTCAATTATGAAGCTTGAAACTCCTTTTTTGTATCACCGTGCAACCTCCATTTAAACCATAAGCTTATCTTCTCATGTTTTCTTGAATGCTCACACGATTTTGACACTTGCAAGTGCCATTTCTACAATACTGACACTTTTTATTGTGCCACCATTTAAATAGGATGGGTCAGTTCGTATTTTTATCTTTTCTCATTTATAATCATTCACAGTTTGTCATGCACACCAATTTCTCCAAATTTTATATTTAGTCATTTGTAAATATACAATCGACAGGTTCATTCGATTACTAAACAATTATCAAGTTCTCATGTAGCATACTCTTGGAGAAATTTGTTGGCATTGTTATTAATGTGCAATTTAAGTTTATTTTCATGTTATTCTCTATGTATAATTTGAGGGCTTTAAGAAATCAAAAGGCCTAGAGTAATTTTAGTTGAAGATATCCCCAAATCAAACCTTTATCCATTTTTAGTCTTACAATATTTTCTCATTTTAGAAAGCAGAAATTAAATTTAAAAAATGAGAAGATTGGTAGATCAAAATCAGGTGCACATGATTAGATCACCCTTACCAAGACCATACAAGTTGACCAAGATTGTCTATAATATGGTTTTTACACTATTACATGATGAGAATCAGATTAATGGGGTGACATGTCAGGATGGTTTTAAATGTGTATAGATATGTTTAAAAGTGACTCAAAATCTCTTATAAAAATTATTTTAAAAACTAAGAAGCTTTTATTTCTTTATATATTTAATTCTATCACTTTACATGTTTAATTAAATAATTAATTAAAAATTACTATTTTTTACATATTTTATAATATTTATTTATGATAAGTTTTTTTTTTTATACATACAATTATCTTCTATACTTTAAAAGAAATATAATCAAAATTTGTAATGTAATTAAATATTTATATTATATTTTAAATAATATTTTTAATTTAATGCATGCTTCTTTAGTGATTGAAGTAATATAAACATATATAATTGATGAAGGCTATTAACAAAACATAAAAAGTATACTATTGTGGAATGGCAACCATTAAAAAATTAAATCTATTTGAGAATTTCATTTGAAATATAAACGTTGAAAACTAGTTTTATTCATTTGTTTCCATGCATTATTTAACGTCCTCAAGAAGTATTTAACATTGATTTGGCCCATAGAATAAATACAAGTGATTACATGTTTATATTAATTTATGGCTTGTTAAGTGTGGGTTAGGTATGAAATTAGCTTCTTGAAATATTATTTTGAAATGCATAAAATCTTTGGTGTGTTATTTGTAGGTGTGCATGCACCACATGATAGCGATTAGACTTATTTATGGGATGTTATTATAAGTGAGTGTAGATATAGAAATTAATTTGTAAGTATCCATAATATATTATATTTATTTTTAAAAAATAAAAAATTTAAATTTAAATTATATATGTAAGAATAGAATAAATTTAATTAATATAAATATTTTAAATATGTGGAGTTATTAATTTTAATATTTTTATTTTAAATTTTTTATAAGTTATATTGATTAATAATTTTATTAATTTTTTGTCAATTTTTTATTGGTTAGTGTTAAATGTGGGATCAAAACAATATTTTTGAAAAAAAATGGGTTCCAAACTCTATCATATGATTGAGATATTATGATTTTGAATTAATTTTTTCAAAAAAAGAAAAATAAATTAAGTCACAATTAAATAGATATCAAATTTAACGTAGAACATAATTGTGAACAACTTACTACATTAAGCTCCACCTCCATTGCTATTATAAAACATGTATAAAGGTAAATGTTGGTCTATAATATCTTTGTAAGGTAACTCCTATGATTCAAAAGAAATAAAGTTCTTTCTAGTTTTCAATATATTAACAATAGCAATAACATAAGTGGCTTCATTATCACATGGAAAATTAGAATCACATAAGGCTTCACAAAGTATATCTTTGTAAATATTTTACCTTTTAAGTAATTGTAGAATACAAATTTTGGTATGTGTATTATTAAGTTGATCCACTAGATTATAATACTTAAGTACTTAGATCTGATCTTAGAAGGAGGAGGGGGAAGATTAGAAGCTTGATGAGGGATGTGTTGGTTAACACCATATTGAATTTCAGGGGAAGTAGGAGGGATAGAAACATTGTGTGGCCTAACCCTCTGGATTGTTATGAAATCTATCTCATAGTGAATCATCTTACAATCAATAATATAAAGGTTTTCACTAAGAAAAGGGAAGGTAAAGCTATCAAATGAAAGGCTATTATCACATAAAGTATCATATATATCTATATCATGTTTCAATCCATAAACTAATATTTTACTGAAAAAAGAGAAAAAAAATATAAAATTTTTGATAAGCATTTGCATACCAACTATATCATCAAGTCTAAGAATATGTACAAGTTATAAACCCCCATGCCATTTTAGAAATGAATGTAATGTATAAATCTTATGTAATATATAAATTAAACTATAACGAATTAAATATTTAAACTATATGCACAATTTTTTTAAATGCCTAATCTAGATATATAAGAACAAATTAGACATAATTATTTATTTTAAAATTAAAAAAATAAAAATAATGTGAAGTTTAGAGATGCATCTTAAATATCTGGATATTGGGTAATAGTCTCTATAATATGAGAGTGGAAATAGTGCTCAACCACAATCATAAAATCAACCTAAAACTTGGAGATTAAAATGTTATATAACAATTTTTTAGAAAATATTTTCTTTTCAATATTATGGATTTTGGGACCTTAAAGTATTTAACTTATATGATGTATAATTGTCAAGTTCCAAACCTAGTAATGTCCTAACCCATTAAATTACATTCTTAAAAAATTTAGGTAGGAAAAAATTATTCTGAAAATTGTGTTTATATGCTCTAGGCCTTAAAAAAACTCACTCGGTTTTATGGACCTTCACTTAAATTATGAGAAAAATTAACTTATTCTACTTTTTTCTAATTGGGAACCTAGATCTAAAAATTGTAAAGAAAATGATGTAATTTAGAGCATGTGATGTTAAGACTGCATATATAGGTAAATAAAAAAATCTACCTTATATTAATTTGACAAAGTGTTCATGAGAAGTTAAAATATCATTATTCAAATATTTACAAAGCTCAAGCTTATAAAAGCTTTCTTGGTAATTACTCTACGAGAACCCAATGGATTCAACCACCAAACTATTTTATAAACTTATTAATTAATAAACCAATTACATTAATAATAAAGTAAATACAACCTTTAGATCATCTGACTCAACAAATCCCCCTTGATCCATAAAGGGGCATAAAAAATGATTTGGAGTTATGACAAGGAAGTTATCAAAAGTCTATCACACCTGTAACGGGTACATTGTACATTGTGGTATTGATCAACCAATGTTGCTTCTAAGAAACATGTTACCCAATGAGTTGTTGTATGAATGATGAGCATGATCAAGGCCTACTCATCTCCTTTGAATATTTTGTATCATACTATAGTATAACACAATCAAGGCATGTTCAACCACATCGATCCACATAAGATCTCACACAGAAACCCATCAAGTAATTATCTCTTATTATATGTGACACATCTCTATAATGCTGCTAAAAACTCAACTACCAACTCATACAATCATCAATGGCTAATCAAATGCCAAGTAATATCTTCCCCCACTATCAGGTAAGAGATGAAAAGCCTTTGCAGTGAAAAACCAAGTCTAAATTACTCTATTTGTTATTCATCAAAATTATTAACGAACTTAACAAAACCAAAATTGAACTGAAAGCAACACCAAACGAAAAAACACGCACCACTAATACCAAAAATAATTCAAGTATTTTACCCAAACTCTGAGCGAATAGTTAACTAGGAAAGAGGAATTATCCTCTAGCATTTGATGGATCATCTAACCTCCATTGGGTTTTGGGACTCTATCGACATGTCATAATCATAGAGACTTGTGAACTCTAAAGTGCAATTGTATCATTTCCAACAGCACGAGCGATAGAAAATATTGTTGCACTAATGGTTCTTAAGTACATACTTTCCATTTTCATCTTCCAAACAAACGTTGGGTGTTAGATTCCACTGATAATGCACCCACTATACATTAAAGCATTTTGTTTCTTCATTTTAATACAATTTTCTTAAAACACATATCTGGATACTTCAAATCACATGAATAATAATTCTAATGCATTCAAAACATCTCAAGACTTAAGAAACAATTGGTTACACGATTACTTCCAAGGAAAAACTTAACTAGATGCAAAAGTCTCAAAATGATATACCCTTGTCTCCGACATCACTCATTTTGTAACCACTTCAAAAAAAACAAAAAAATATCTAAAAAAATTCTTTAAATTAATTTTAACAAAAAAATAAATTAATAAGATTTGAACCTTGAACCTCTTCTTTACATACGTTTTACGAAATAACTCAAACGAAACCCTTTACCATCATTTGTAAAACATAAAAAATATTTTATATATAAATTGTTTGTGTGAGTGTGCATAAAAAGCCCTCAAACTCTAATCTTATTAGAGCTTCTTCTTTATCATAAATTATGATTTATTATATAATATACTAAAACGTTGGTATATATTTTTATTTCATACAAGTTCATCTAAAAAAACCGTTGCCCTTTATTTAATGATAAATAATATTTTTCGATAATCATAATATTTTATGGATGGCAACCATAAAATGAAATCTACAATATAAAAGTAATATTTAAACAGTTAAAGACTCTTAAGTATTTTCCGTTTGTTTCCATGAATTCTCTAAACGTGCCCCAATACTTTATTGATGTAATTCTAGAAGTATATTTATCCATAAATAATTTAATGCTAATATGGGCTGGTTTGGCTTGTTAAGTGTGAGTTGGGTATAATATTAACTTCTTGGAATATTATTTTGAAATGCATAAAATATTTGGTGTGTTATTTATAAGTGTGCATGCACCACATGATAGCGATCAAATGTTATTCTATTTAATTGTTTTTGTTATTGTAGATGAGTGTAGATATAGAAATTAATCTGTAATTAATTAAGTATTTAAAATATATGTATAATTATTTAGAAAAAAATATTACAAAAAATATATGTAAATTATTTATATTATAATGGAATGATTCGTTTATATTATATATGTAATATGATTCATATTTATTCATTTATTTGGGGAAACTTGTTTTTATATAAATAAGGGATATGGATATGACATTGATTCATTATGGCTATATCTATATTTGATGAAGTGGGGTGGAGTAATTGGTCAACTTGTTAGGCTCATGATTCAAACACTGTAGGTTCAAACCCTGCACACCCCTCACCCTCCTCAAATATAGATAAGGATAGGCAAGTGCCCACATATAAATAGGACCCCTCAATTAATATAATATATTAATTGAGTTTTCGTCTATAGATAGTGGGGCCTCGTCCTCCATAGATATAGATAGATAGGGGTGGTCGAATGCCCATTTATAGATAGGAGCCCAAGATTGGTTTAAAAATAAAGTGCTCAATTAACCATATATATATATATATATATATATATATATATATATATATATATATATATATATATATATATATATATATATATATATATATATAATGGCACCTTTGCCCCTATAGATTTATTGATATCAAATATATAGCATCAATCATCAAGGATTGATACATGAGTGATGCGTGGACAATTACCGGCAATTGCCCTTATGCCCTTTTTATATGTATGGGGCACCCCTATCTATAGTTGACACTGAGAGAGAGTTCCCATAATAAATGAGGGGCACTCGATTAATGATTGACCTTATCTATATATTTAGCAAGGCCACCACATAGAGATTAGGGGGCTTGATTGACATATCTATATAGGGGAAATTAGGGGCCCCACATTCTAGTGAGTGATGCAAAAAATTTCCCTTATATTTATGTAAGGCATAGATAATATATTAAGTAATTGAGGGATGAGACCACACTCGATTGATACGTTGAATTGAGGGATGACTATTGATATAGAAGGGTGATTATGTGATCAAGAAATGATTGATGGGAACTCATACCCATCTTGGGGAGTCAAGGATTTACTAGGTTGTATTTTACTATATTACATAAATTTAATAGATTATATCAATCACTCTATTCTATTTTGGAAGAACACCAATGATTATTGAGAAGAACACCAACGATTATCGGGAAGAACAAGGGAGTGACACATAGACCATTAAATGTTCAATGTGGAGTGCACAGACCATACCCAAGTTTTTCCATGCCAAATTTACATTGAAAGAGGGGGTCAAGATAGAATAGTCAAGCTCCAAGAATAGTGTATAAACCATATCATGATGTAGTCATATAAAATGTAAAAATTGGTAACTTGAGTGTGGTTTGTGACACCCAACCCATAGGTCTCTCTTACTTGCTCTCATGACCCTCCTAAACACCTTTTCTTTGATTCCTAGTCATCCATAGCCCTCCAGATAGTAATTCTACCTCCTCTAGGTAGCATTTCTAGTGATGATTCCATTCTCCTGGGTCTCATTCCTTTAGGACAATAACACCCAACTTGGACTATAATGTCGGACCCTAGAGTGTCCATTTTTGACGCTCTTATCCAAGTGAATTTTTACCGCCAATAGTCATTTCTTTTCTGCTCCTATCCTCTTTATCAGCCTAATGTGAATACACTCAACCCATGACCTATAGATCTCTATAAAATCCCATTTAAAGTTCATTTAGAAGGGGTTGGCAAATATCACAAAGCAAGCAAGACTACTAAGGCATACTTCCCTATTCTCTGCATACAACCAGCCAATATAACTACAAGCTTATTCAAACCCTCACACTAGTCCCTAGCCACTTCAAGCACACTCAGTTTAATATTTTGTATCTTCAAATACACTATTGCACAAAGCACATCAAGTGGGAGAACTACATATGGCTTGATCCCTCTTCAAAGTATTGGTATGTAGGTAGTGTGCCCACACAAGGGGTGTGGATACATGTTTAGTACATCTTACACACACTAACTCCCCTCCCTCTTTTCAAAATTTTGTCAAAGCATAATGGAGTTTAGGGTTTGAACACTAAATCAGCTCTACAGGGAGTTTTGCAGACATCTAGTAGTTGAAATTTCACAGGCAGGCTCACACAAACATAGTGAACAAAACCCAGAAAGCTCAGCTATCTTAGACAATAGTGGAAAAAGAGGACTATAGCATCAGACCCTAGGGTGTCTTATTTTGGTGCTCTTGTCCTTTCATAAAATGAAGGCCAAATCCTAATTTGTGACATTGTCCTAGTCTTGCACAGTGAATTTCATACCCTACAACAACCATCTCAATTAGTTTCTAGGTAAGTCTTATTTTCTTCACATTTATTGCTATTTATAGAAAGGTTAAAATTAAAATTAATTTATATAATAAGTAGCTTAAATATTGTAATATTATTTACTGATTAATTAACTCAAATCTTTAACTAAATTAAGAATAATACACTAGTATTCGTAAAACTATTAAATCATTTGGTGAACTCGACTTACTTCATTTATGCATAAAACCCTAGAAACCCTAGGGTAAATTCCTTATTGATTTTTTCCTATATTTTTTTTATTTTTATTGAATATTTAAATCAAAATCCTACATTTAAATTTTTAAATTTACCTTAGTAATTTTAAAAATAATTTATTACAAACCCTAGTTGAAATTTACTAGGCCTTTTTTTGTATAAAAACCTTAGAAACCCTTGGAATACTTTCTTGCTAATTTTAGAAATATTTTCTAATTTTTTTGACTTGCATATTTAAATCAAAAATTCACTTCAAATTTTAAAATTCTATAGTAATTTTAAAACAATTATTTTCTTCCAAACCCTAGTTGCATATACTAGGTCCCTTTGTTTGCTTGAGGTATCACCTTACATCTCAAATCAGATTTCACATAATAACAAAAATAGATCTCACTTATTTTATAAAAAAATTATTGCATTTCTTGAAAATAATGAGACCATACTTGGTCTTATCATGTACATGAATGACAAAGTTTACCATATGTTAATACAAAGCTTCATTCTTTGCATTTCATGTGTACTTCTCATAATATGGGATGATATTAAGAAAATCAGTGCTAAATATGTTAAGATACCTATTACTTCACCTCCCTTAAAGCCTTTATCCCATGCCAAGCTATGTTGCATGGTCTATTTTTCTCTTTCCTAGGTCACTACCCATCACCAGAGAGCCCAGTTGACACCCTTCATCCCTCCACCACCTCAACCTATTGATTATGCATGCTCTCTACCCGTTGCTACTACTAGTCCTATATAGATAGTAGATAATGCAGTCAAAGTTGTTACTCAATGACCCACCATGCCTCCTCTGCCTAGTCAAGATCCATGCCACCCTCCCATTCTTTCCCATCCCAGGCCCAACCCACCTGCACAAGTAGATCCACACAAGGCATATGATATTATTGATCAGTTGAGAAACACACCAACTAAGATTTCCATGTTAGAACTACTTCAAAAAGCCAATGTGTTTAAGGACATTCTTTATCAGGCACTCACTCAGACCTCTATGCCCATTGATTCAGAGCCTTCTTATTTTGCATCAATGGTCAACAAGATAAAAACTATAAAAGATGTTATTTATTTTGATCATGATGACATGCCATCTCAGATAGTTATTGATCAAAATTTACCACTATTCATACAAGTTCAAGTCAAAACTAGTGCAGTTAAGAGATTTCTAGTTAATAGTGGTTCGGTACTCAATATATGCAATATTACATTGTTACAGACCATGGGAGTAGATATGGAATACATGCAAAAATCATATAAGAATATTAGAGGGTTGGATGACATACCACGACAAACATTGGGCACCATTAATTTGGATATCATGGTAAGGCCCAAAACCCTCTCTACATAGTTCCAGGTTATCCCAAGTACTCTTCATTATAATATTTTACTTGGATGACCTTGGATACATGCTATGGGGGTAGTTCTTTCTACTCTTCATCAATGTTTTAAGTTTCTCCATGAAGGATACCTATACACATGCCCAATAGATAACCAACCATTTTGATATTATCATATTACAGAGTCATCTTCGACTATTTCACTAGATGAGACACCTCATATCATAGTTCAGCCACCACCTCATTACATTTCTCTTGATCAGATGCATACATATGAGGTTAGAGAGACTAGCACATCCCAAATTCTTCCACTTATAGTTGTGTCCTTACCTCCATATATTTATCCAATCAGAGCAGTTTCAGTCATTATAACTACTCCATCATTTACGATTTCTACACCTATTAAAATTATACAAACACTGACAATAATTCCAGTAGTACTAGTTGATTCTATAGATCTAGTTCTTTCAATATTATAGATACTCTCACAACACCGTGATAATCTATTACTATAGTTTATGAGACTCCCATATCACAGTTACCCCTTTGTGGTAAATTCTAAGTTGTTATATGTACATCATAGACCTTGTTATAGTGCAAGATTTGGCTACTAAGGTGGAAGATGATGATACGACACCCACACTTATAGATGATTATTTATGTGGATTGAGATTTACACCAGTTGGCCCAAAAGAGTATTGAGATGACTCTAGAGCTCTCATTTCACATCCTACATCACTCTTAGCATCTTTCACTACACTCTTAGGATATACTCCATACTCACAGCCATAGACAGATCACTTGGAACATATAGTTCACATGGTTACCTTTATAGATATAGAGCCAATCATTCGGATTCAGACAAGCAACACACAACATCAGCCATAGATTATGCTATAAGGGTTAATTGATCATGGATTAATCACACTACTTACAGTATGACATAAATCTATTAGTAGATTATCATAGTAGGATGGTCATCCTTTTTGTCTTTTTCATAGGATCACTAGCCATGATACAAACTCATGTACAACTTTAAAAAAAAATTGGATAAACTATAAGTTCAAGGTATTATTCAAATAACATCACCACCAGCACCAGCTTCACCACTTCCATAGAAGCCATATATTACCAGATCTAAATATCTCAGATGAGAGTCAACATCTTCACCACTAGAGCCACCTTTAATTCACCTTCATCAGGATGACACCATGTATATAGAGTTTATGGCATATGATGATGCTTATGATGATGATCTTGAGGCATTTGATGATGGTTATGATCCCTTCCTCCATCTTTTTCCCCAGTGGGATTCATCCTTGAACCCTTTACCCTCTCCAGCCTAGTCTTTTATGTCATTGTGTACATATTGATTTATTCATATGCTTGTAAATAGCTTCCTTTCCAATTACTTATACATAGTTTTTTAGTATTTCTTGTAACACAATCTTCTCATGATTGATTGTACATAGATTATATTTCAAAATACAAAAACAATACAACATTTCAAAAATATAAAAACAATACAACATTTCAAAATCTAAAATCATTCAAATAATTCAAAATACCGAAAACATTTGAATTGTATGCATTCTCCATGCTTTACATTTCTACTACCATGCTAGACTTACATTTGTTGTTCTATGCTATTGTTTGCTGATTTATCTACATTACCATGCTTCACTTGATCTTCTTTGAGTGCGTGCAGTGACATCTAGATCCTTGATTGCTTCACTCTACCCATTTAGGGGGCACCGTACTTCTACATTCAAGACACATATCGATATATCTACCCATTGAGGGCATCTTCTACATGATTACACCATCCAAGTTATGTTATTCCTATACTACACACTTTAGTTATCATGTTAAAGTACATTACTTATTAGTTTACACAAATTACTCTATAGACACTCACTAGTATATAGCACTTGTGTATTTCTTAGTATATACCTAGACTTGTACTACATGTCTTGCATACTTTCACTTCTCACTTTGATTACTTATACGTGATTGTATTTTTTAGTATATTACATGTCTTCCTTTCTTGATTTGCATAGCTAGATGAGATTCATTTTTTAGTTCCTATTTTGTCTCTTGTATGTGCCTTAGGACATTTCTATGTGATTGTGGCTTTCATGCCAACCTTGTTTGTTTCCAATTGCATGTGTATGTGGCATTTTAACATGCCTTGTATGTTTGTTTTTCAATGAGTGACATGTGCCCATGTATGTTATTTGATTGGCTCCTTGGCCATTCTTGTATGCTTTTTGCCTTGAGTGCTTGTTTCTTGATTTTTTTTCAATTGTTTACAATGCCATGATCCACATCATGCATTATCTTGCTTTCTTAGATGTCATGATGGAAATCATGCTCTATCCCTCCTTGACAACTAACAACTAAAAATCAACTAGAATTCCAATTCTAACTTATTATATTGCACATACTAGTACATCATTATATCTATCTAGGTATACCCTTGTTGATATAATAATCTTCATTATAAACCATGTTATATCTTGAGATATCTTATCGATTATCATTGCTATAACATATATTTTTGTAGCATAACAAACTTGTAAGGATCTTTCTTCTGAGGGAAGTCATTGTAAGATCTTCATTCCTACCCTCATAAGAGGGGGCAAAAAATAGGGGTTTTATCACAGAGATCAGAGCTCTTAACGGTTGGAAAATTAGCTTTTAGAATACCCAAAACAATAACTAGACTTCAAAACAAGAACAGACTAAGCAGATAATGAAAATTATAGAACAGTCATCAGAATCAAGCCAAGACAATAGCGCCAATATTGGACTACAGTAGGGTGTTCATTTTCAATGATCTTGTCCAAACAACAACAAAAATAGATTTTCTAAAGATAGGCAAAAAGTTAAGCTCATCTACAGTTTTGCACATACAGACCAGTTCATATTCAATAGTTTTAGTATAGTTTTTCTTAGAGAATTTAGATATAGGGGGAATCATGCATGGCATGATGGCTCTCACTTCTAGTTTTAGATTAGGCAGTTGGTATAGCTTTTAGATAAAAATCCATGTTTCAAATACCATTGATTAGGGGTAATGTATGCGACACATTTGACTTCTCTTCCTTTTGATTTCAGTATATTACCCAAGAATTATCAGCAATTGCATGCCTTTTTCCATCTACAAGTGGTTGGTATCATTTTGGAGTGGACTTCATACAATCCTAACCTCCACATTTTTGAGTGGCTTCTACATCATCCTATTGCCTAGTTTTGGAGTGGCTTTCATACAAGCCTAATCTCCAGCTTTTTTTGAGTTGGTCAAGAGTGGCTTAGTTTCTAGCACACATTAGGCTATCTATGCCACATTGTCAAAGTATAATACATTCATGGGCTTCAGGAGACATCTCATATGACACACATTCATATCGATATCAATTTATATCTTCATTTCGTTGGGCAATGACGAATCCAAAGGACTAGCTAGCCTTTGTATTCTTGAGCCACTTATTTAGATGGATTGGACACATAGTCCAAACATCGATTAACATACATATGATCACATAGTTTCACTTAGTGGGCAATGATGGAGCCAAAGGGCTAACCTTTACATTCTTGAGCCACTCTCAAGTAATTGAGCACTCAACTCCGTTTGTGATATTCCTCTTGGTATAATACATACCCAACATTACTTAGCATCATCCAACATCACTCAACACCACAACAAGTTTTATATTGGTTCACATACCTAGTGAGGTGTATTTATTCCTTTTTCTTCCTCTCTCTCTTACCCAACTTTGTATGTTCCTATTTTAGATATAACATATCTAGTAAGAACTGATCTAATCTTTGTTTTCTGTTACAAATTTACACTTCAGGATGTGCTCTCTCTATGCACACCCAACATCACACAGCTTCATGAGCTTCACCATTACAGGTAAGTTCATGTACGCTTTATATTTTTCCTTTATCCTAGTATTTTAATTTGTTGTATCACTAGAATAAAAGGGGGGCAAATGTATTCATATAAAATGTGAAAATTGTTAACTTGAGTGTGGCTTGTGACACCCAACCCATATTTCCCTCTTGCTTGCTCTCATGATCCTCCTAGGCACCTTTTCTTTGATTCTTAGTCATCCATAGCCTTCCAGATATTGATTCCACCCATTCCAAGCAGAATTTCCAATGATGATTTCATCCCCATAGGTCCCATTCCTTCAAGACAATAATGCCCATCTTGGACTATAGCATCAGACCCTAGGGTGTTTATTTTTAGTGTTCTTGTCCAAGTGAATTTTTACCACCAATGGTCATGTCCATTTGGTTCCTATCCTCCTTATCTGCCTAACATGAATACATTTAACCCATGATTTGTAGATATCTATAAAAGCCCATTCAAAATTCATTTAGAAGGGGTTGAAAAATATCACAAAGCAAGCAAGACGACTCAGACATACTTTTGTATTATTGGCATATAGCCAACTAATATAAATACAAGCTTATTCAAACCCTCACACTAGTCCCTAGCCACCTCAAGCATACCTAGTTTAATATTGTGTATCTTCATATACACTATTTCATAAAACACATCAAGTGGGAGAACTACATATGGCTTGATCCCTCTTCAAATTATTGGTATGTAGGTAGTGTGCCTACACAAGGGGTGTGGATACATGTTCAGTTCATATTACACATATTAACACCCCCCTCTTTCCAAAATTTTGTCAAAACACAATGGAGTTTAGGGTTTGAAGACTAAATCAACTCTACAGGGAGTTTTACAAACATCTAGCAGTCAAAATTTCATAGACAGGCTCACAAAAACACAATGAATAAAACCCCAAAAGCTCAAGTCTCTTGGACAATAGTGGAAAAAGAGAACTATAGCATCAGACCCTAGGGTGTCCTATTTTGATGCTCATTTCCTTTCATAAAATGAAGGCCATATCCTAATTTATGACATTGTCTTAGTCCTGCACAGTGAATATCAGACCATGCAATAATCATCTTAGTTAGTTTTTATCTAAGTCTTATTTTCTTCACATTTATTACTATTTATAGAAAGGTTAAAATTATAATTAATTTATGCAAATCAATAGCTTAAATATTGAAATATTATTTACTAATTTAATTAACTCAAACCCTTAAATAAATTAGGAATAATACACTAATATTCCCAAAAATTTTAAATCATATGAATATAGTCAATAACAATCAACATGAGATAACTGCAAGTTATAGAGATATCTCAATTAAAAATGGATGAATGTGCTCATGCAACTAGGGAGAATGCATGAATGTGCATGTGCATGAATTTTGTTGGTTGTAAACGGATATATTGTTGTTACATTTTTTGGGCATATAATCCCCATAATCTCAATTAAAAATGACATAAAGGGGTGGTTGGATATGTGTAGGTCACTAATGCAACCCATGCTTATCCAATCATTTCACTTTGGTTTAATTTCACAGTGAATTGGGTGATCACACATATATGTGCCCGAAATCATCTACATTTATCCTAGTCATTAATGGATATGGTGTTATTATGTGAATTTTAGCACATGAGAGACTTAATCATAAGTGAAATCAACATAAAGGGGTGGTTTTGTGTGTAAAGGTCATCAATGTGACCTTTGTTGCCTCAATCACACCACTGACATGAATTCAAAGTGAATTAGGGTAATTGCACATAAATGTGCTATAATTTTTTTGCATTTCCATGGTCACAAGTGGATATGGTGTTGTTTTGTCACTTTTGGAAATAATGGAGCTAATCTCAATTAAAATCAACATAAATTGGTAAGTAGATGTACAAGGGTCACAATTCGACTTACTTTTCCACAATAACACATTTTTTACTTGAATTTGAAGAGAAATGGGGTGGTCATGCATAAATGTGCCTAAAATTATTTGCATTTACCTTGGTCATAAGCATAAATGGTGTTTTTGTGTCACTTTTAGCCTATAAATGACCTAATCTCAAGTAAAATCGATATGAAGGGGTGGTTGGATGTGCATGGGTCACCAATGCAACCTATGTTTTCCCATACACACCACATTGGCATGAATTCAAATTTAATTATGGTGACTATGCCTAAATATGGCCCAAATTATCCTTATTTACCCTAGTTAAAAATTATTATGGTGTTTTTGTATCACTTTTTTGCCTATAAGGGACCTAATTGTAATTAAAATTGACATAAAAGAGTGGTTGGGTTTGTGTTGGTTTATACAATTTAATTTTAAAAAAAATATATATATAGAAATGCCAAAAAGTAATCTAGAATATGCCAAAACCTAAAAAATGACTATATGTTTACCCAAAATGGACATCAATTGTAAAAGTTATGCCCTAAAATTCCTAGGTTCAATACTAAAATCCTGAAAATGACTAAGTATTGACCAAATTAGATTTTGAAAAACTATCATCCAAATTGTAAGTCATGCAACTATGAGACTAATTTTACAAGATGCAGAATCCTTAATTTCTTATATTTACTAAAATAAATTTAAATTATAAGTTGAAATTTATATTGTATGTAAATGTCAACGTATACTTAACATTTATTTAATTAAACCACCCCCAACCTTTTAGTTGTTCACTTATTTGCATTCTAAAGCTTCATACTTTGATCTATTAAGAATGTATTGTATGCATTATAAAACATACATATTTTTTATATGTTTAAAATGCGTACATATATATCGAGTCTAATTTTGAATAATACGTGCATATTATTATAATAACACATACACATTATGTAAAATGTATATAGAATTATCCCCCAACTCTATACACTTACCCATATAATCCCATACTAATTGATTGACTATGACCCTAAACCATTATCATATATATCCTCAATAATTACCTATAAACCCTAAAAATATATCAATCTTAGACCATGTGAAATGCTTACAATCATGATGTCAAATTAAATTAGAGATTATTTAGAAACAATAATTTGATTTTATGTATAATACATCAATAGTTAAACAATATTATAAAAAATCACTAAAAGGAGTGTAGATGATTGGAAAAATAATTGCAAAAATCTAACATAATCTCCTACTAAATAATTTACTTTAACTATGTAACTAATAATATATGAGTAGAATCTGTAAATATAATGTAAGTGAACCATCTCTTAAAATAGTGTTAATTTTTACTTAATTATTTATGATAAATTATAATTTTAGTGGCGTCAATGTTGATATATCACATCCCTCACAAATATCTATGCAAATGATAGATAATGAGAAACTGGTTACATGTCAAATGTCTTCTATTTATTTTCATCAGTATGGTTGATTGGTCAGTAATTGATTACAAAAAGAATCTTAATATGACTAAATTTGGGACATGTAAACTACATGACTTTTCAAGTGCACTCAAGTAGGATGAGACTAATACATCATGTCCTTTACCAATCTCTATGCAATTTCCAAATAATGATCAAATAGTTACATACTAGATATTGTCTAGTCATTTCCATTAGTGTGGTTAATGTGTCAGAAAGCAATAGTTATAATAATATTAATATCTTTACATTTAAGATATGCAAAGTGAATGAATTTTCATGTACACTTAATTAATGTGAGATTAATAGATCATATACCTAATTAATGTGTGTGTTAATAATCAAATGGTTACATACCTAATAATTTTTAGTTGTTTCCATTAGTATAGTTAGTGATTCAACAAGTGATGACTAAAATCAATGCCATTACATTTACAATAAGAAAATCACATGAATTTGTGGGTGGCCTTAAGTATGTCAAGACTAACATATAATATCCCTCAAAAATATCAATATGAATTTTAGAGAATGATTAATTAGTTATATGCCATATGCTATCTTTTTATTTTCATGAGTATCATTAATATATCAACAAGTGGTGACTATAATAATATTAGTGTGATTGCATTTATAATATTTGAAGAATATGAATTTATAAATGAACTCAAGTATGCCAATACAAATGGATAGTGTCCCTCACAAATCTCTATGCATATGTTAGATAATGATCAATCAGTTGCATGCCAAATATTATCTATTTATTTCTATCAGTATGGTCGAATTGTTAGTAAATGATGACTACAAGAATATCAATGTGAATACATTGGAGATATGTAAAGTATATGACATTGTAGGTGCACTCAAGTAGGTTGAGAATGATAGATTTTATCCTCACAAATATTTCTTCAAATATTATAGAATGAACAATTGATTACATTCTAAATGTTTTATATTTGTTTCCATGAATATGTTCAATGTGTTAGTAAATGATGATTTTAATAATCTCAACATGATTAAATTTAGGGTATGTGAAGTACATTATTTTCAGGTTCACTCAAATAGAATAATATTGATTTGTCATTTCCTTGGTAATCTCTATGAAGATGTGAGAAAATGATCACTAATTGTATGCTAAATATTTCTAATTGTTTCCATGAATATGATCAATGTTTCAATAAGTTATGACTACAATAAAATCATTCCCTTACATTTAAGATATGTGTATTACATACATATGTACTTAAGTAGGTTGAAACAAATAAACAAATTAAGTACACTTTTTGAATGCATACCTTCAATATTTAAGGAACTCAAACTTTATAAACTTCACCACTTACCATATCTTATTTCGTTTCTAGTTACTTTCAACATCTTCAATCCTAATTACAAAAACATGGTACTAAAAAAATTAATAAATGAAAGAAATGAAGAGGAGAAGAAGGGGGCAATAAAATAGTAGACTAAAAATAAATCTTTCTTTTGAGGAAGATGTAAAGGGAGAGGTAGATGAATATGAAGAGTAAGAGGATGAAGTTGAAGATGAGGAATAATGTGAAGATAAAGATCCTGAGGATGAAGGTCATTCTTAGTCTTCCAAATTCTATGACTAAATTAATATATGAATACACAGAAGATAAAAAATTATGAGAACACTATTTTTATTATGATTATTTATTGTTTGATAATAGTGACAATGACAATGACAAAAATCATAAAAAATTATTATACAAATTTAGGTTTGGAAAAGTTCTATTAAAACTTATCAAATAATAATAAGAATTACTAAAATAAATTTAAAAATGGTAGTTATTTAAAAACTAGTATAAAGAGAGTATAAGAGAACCATGTCAGCCAAAAAGAAGATAAGATTTCATATATATTTTGTAAAAAAAAAATTCCATTATATATCCATTTAATAGTTGTAATATAAATTATAATTTTTTCTTTTAATATAAATTATTTTTTAACTTTTTATTATAAATTATAGATAATATTTAATGATCAATATCACTTATTTTAAGAAATGAACTCCCTTTTTAACTACCTAAACATTGTTATGGAGATAATTAAGTCAAACTATTAAAATATATAAACATATTTAAAATCTATATAAATATTTTTAATTTTTATACTCTTAAATGACTATTGTCTATTTATATAATTTATTATTATTATTTATATTATTTAAAAATATCACATACATTATACTAATTGAAAATAACAAACCATAAATATAATTTTTTTTTTTAAATGTTAATGAAATTCTGAATAATAAATGGAAACAAGTCCCTAAGAATAAATGTTAATAGTAATGTATATATATTACTTTATAATAAACTGAGGTACAATTCAATGCAAACAATAGGGAATGATTAACCCAATAACATATAAAATGAGTGGTAGTACAATTAATTGAGTGGTATTAAATATTTAATTTAACATAGAAACAAAATTTATTGCATTAAAATGAGTGATGTTGATTACCTAGTAGATATAAAGTGGTGTTGATTTTATTAATTTTTTTTTATTGGAATGTTTTTGATTAAATTACGAAAGGTTATAAAATAAATTAGTCATATTAAATATAACTCAAACTCTTTTTTTCAGTTTTAATAAAATTACTATTTTTTTCTCAAAACATAATTTAAATTATTTTGACACAATAATTTTATATATAATTTTTTTTGATGTATCAAGTACATAATTAATTGTATAATATATTAAAATGTTTATATATATATATGTGTGTGTGTGTGTGTGTGTGTGTGTGTGTGTGTGTGTGTATATGTGTGTGTGTGTGTGTGTGTGTATATGTGTGTATATATATATATATATATATATATATATATATATATATATATATATATAATTTAATCATTAAAAAATTACACAATAGAAAATATTAACTAACATTAAAATAAACAAAGTAAAAGTATTTTATTTTAAAAACTACTTTGTTTACTAGAATGTTAATTAATATGTTTCATTTAATGCATGCTATTTTATTTATTTTAATGTTAATTAATATTTTCCAGTTAATGTATAATTTTTTATTGATTAAATTGTTATAAACATACATACATAAACAACCTAAAATATTAGCAATAGCCTTGAAGGTGTAAGGGACGTCAAAACAAACCCTAGCAATGATTGCAAACCTTGGTGGTGATAATAAACAATGGTGATGGCTGCAAGTTACAAACCTTGCAAAGTCCCAAAGCAGAAAGGAAATGAATGAAGATTATTTTTACATGTAGCAAAACTATCACGGAAACTACCCTTCCTGAAAACTACCCTTCAAAACTACAATCGACCAAGATGCAAATTTCCCAAACCATGAAGCAAATCTTGGGAAAGTGCATGTTTCTACAAAGATTATTTTGTAGGGAAAAAACCCTTAATTATGAAGTTATTTGTGACTAAACATTTTTTGATCCTTTTTATATGTCTGTCTCCACTTCAAACTTGAGATGCCACTAGCCCATAATTCACACCCATATAACATCATCGACGTGACAAGCAACCCAAATAAAACCCTGGTGGTCTTCCAATCCCATAATTCATCATTTTTGCATCTATTTTGAAGCACATAAAAACATCTCCATCTACCTTGTATTATTTTCATTTTACATGTATTCCAACTAAGTTTGTTGTAAAAATCTAAACTAAGATACTTGTATTCTGATAACACTTCAAGAAACTCTCCTTCAATTGAAATGTTTCTCCTCCTTTTTTAGTGAGAAAAGAGTAATAAAATATCAAGCTTGTACTCAAAGCTAAGTGAGATTATTTGTAGACATGGGATTGCACTCGAATAAGGTTCACCTTGTCAGAGATCTAAATTTCATGAGTATGGTATGCAATGTCCATCATTGCCTATATATACTGCTAGGGTATTTGTTAAAAGTTAAAACCCTATTTTAAGATATATAGTAGGTGTCATTGTGTTGAATTATTTTCAAGAAACCTACAAATGAAAAGGTGGGGGAAGTGGAGAATGGGAAAAATAAAAGAGAGAGGAATGCTTAAAGAAAGATGCTTCCCCAATAAGATGTTTGGAGAAGATGGGGAGAGCATCTTTAAATAGTCTTTACTCCAAACTTTGTCATTTTATATGGCCCTTTTGTCTACCATGACATTCACATTATATCACCAATGATGCTCCCTAATTCACCCATATGGCATGCACTTTAAAAAAGCTTTGATACTCACTTCAACCGTAATAAAAGCAACAAGATAAAATCCATAACCTCAATATACTACCCCCACATTAGCGACATTGCATTGTTGATTCGATCCACACATTAGACATGGAGTCCTTCCATAATCAAATAAAAATAGTCAATAAAAGATGCCACCACCTTGCAAGCTACAAACCCCTTTGTAATGGGTGTAGGTCATGTAAATCCAACAACTACCCTGAGGTCAGGACATGTGTATGATATGGGTCCTATGGTGTACGATATCACCTAAAATACCCTATCATTGCCCCTCATAATCACTGCCCAACTCACTTTGAAATATTTTACCAATTGCAAGTTTTGTATGACCTTGCCCTTTATTTCATGGGTATGTGTATGGTATTTTTGTATGTTCTTAAGCCTGATATAATTTCTCTAGGTGTCAATATATTAATAGTATAGATGAACATAAGCTATAATATATACTTTGGATCCTCAATGTCTTGTCTCCACATTACGAACATTTCAATACTAATTTGAGTCGTACATCGAATGTGTAGCCTTCTCTTAATCAAATCAGCCTCAAGTTGTTCTCATCGACCCTTGACAATAAAAAATGTATAATCAAAGAACCTGCCACCCTACAAACTATGTACCCCTTTATAATGGGTCTATGTCATGTAAATACAATAGTTGCCTTAAACCTAAGCTAATGTAGGATATCATTTCCCCTCATCATTACCACCCGACTCACCTCCTCACACATCACATTCGCACACCATAACAAGGAACACATAACCTTATTTTTTTATCATCTCCTATACCAAAAATATAAAATTAATTTGATTAATGTTTTGTGCACAAAAGGTGAGATGGGGTCAGTGGTGATGGGTTTTGAGTGAGGTATAACTACCAAATTACACTTATTCACTTCATAAAAATTTATACATTTATATTTATTACTAATATATTATATTTTATAATATATTATTATATTATATATTAAACTATTATTAATATTTTAATAAAAATTATACTCAAAATTCTAATCTTTTTATTATCATTTATTAAAAATAAAATAATTAGTTGCAATCAAATCAATTTTTCTTATTGAAACCCATATGATTAACTAATTGTTGATTGAGCGAGACATATCAATATAATGTGTAATGCCCATAACTATGCCATTAACACCCTTTGGGAACTTAAGACACATATTCAAAAAATAATAACACCTATTTCCCTACCTAGATTGACATGTATTGTCTGATTAAGCATAAAAAACTGTTATTACTTATAAAGCTCCTATGGAAACATGACCTCCACTAGATGAGATGGATGGTGAGATCCTTGATCAACATTGAGCTACTCTTCACATTGATTAGGTTTTATATGCTCTTAGTGATTTGGGAGCACATTCATATGTGAACATGACCTCAACATAAATATTTTAAGTGTCAAGCAACACATGACATTTCTTGCAAGGGTCTCTCTGATCTCAGTTGCGAATCAACCACTAAACCTTTTTCTTACACCTATATAATTAATTCTTGTGGTAGCGGCCTTGGAAATAGTTTGGGTGCATATAAAAGACATGCTAAAAATAATTACTAATTTTAATTCTCACAAGGAGGAGGAAAGGAATGGAGGAGACTCAGTCTAGTTTGTTGTTTATAAAGAAGGCAAATGAAGGTTGAAAGTAAGTATATCAAATATTTCAACAAGATCCTTCAACTTAAAGTAAGAATATCATATCTTAAATTAATAAATTTTTAAAGAACAATTTGAACTAAATAATGAAATAAATCATCTCCTATAGGTTGTGAGAGATCCAACAAACACAAGTTGATATGACCATCCGTTGGTCGTCTGCATATCACCTCACCTTTGGTGTATGATGTGGTATGCAAAAATAATATAATATTTTTTGTGGAGGAGATAATAAAAATGAATTTATGTGTTCCTTCATAAGGGATGTAATTTTTTATTTTGGTAAAGTAGCGTTTTGTAAAGATAAAGAGTTTAAATCAACAATCATACTTCGTTTGAAAAATATGACTATCGATCTAGTCTTACCTTATGTTTATGAAGTGTTGAGAAAGAATGAGTTATGTGGGAAGGAGATTTTTCATATCATATGAGCTCGAATAATGATAAATTTGGGAGGAAGGGCAAGGCCATACAGAACATGAAACCAATAAAATATTTTAAATTGAACTAAGTGATGATGATGAAGAGCAATAACAGGACATTTCAAAGGATGAATTCAAAGCAAACCGAATAAATACCCCTATAAAATTTAATGACATATCACACTTATCAATATGATTTTGTAGCTTCCATCAAATTATTTCAATTATCCATTGCATGATTAAAATAAGATTCATATCAATGAAAAATAAATTTCAAATGTCTAATGCCTCATTTTTTTAAAAAAAACATAAAAGTACCCTAGTGTGGAATGGCAACCATAAAAAAATCAATTTATGTAAGAATTTCATTTGAAATATAAACATTGAAAATTAGTTTTTGTTAATTATTTTTCATTTGTTTCCATTGTCCCTACACTTTATTTCAATTGAATTCTAGAAGTATTTCTATCCATAAATGATTTATTGCCTATAGACTAAATATAAGTGATCATATGCTTATTAATCTATGGCTTGTTAGGTATGAAATTAGCTTCTTAAAATATTATTTTGAAATGCATAAAATCTTTGGTATGTTATTTATAGGTGTGCATGCACAATATGATAGCGATCAGACGTTATTTATGGGATTTTATTTAATTGTTTCTGTTATTATAGGTGAGTGTGGATATAGAAATTAATTTTTAAGTATTTGAAATATAATTATATATATTTAAATATATATATAAGAATAAATTAGATTTAATTAGTATATTATAAATATATTTAGAGATATTAATTTTAATATTTTTATTTTAATTTTTTTATATATTATATTGATTTATAATTTAATTATTTTTTTGTTAATTTTTTATCGGTTATATTAAATGTAGTTTAAAATAATATTTTCAGAAAAAATGGGTTTCAAACTCTATCATATGATCAAGATATTATGAATTTTGAATTAAATTCTTCAAAATAAATAAATAAAGACAATCAAATGAATGTCAAATCTAAGGTGGAACATAATTTTGAGCAACTTACTATATTACACTCCACCTCCAATACCATTATAGAATGTACAAAGGGTAAATGTTGGTCTATAATCTCTTTTTAAGGTAAGTCCTTTGATTTAAAAGAGTTGAAGTTATTTATATCTTTCAATATATTAACAATAGTGACAAAGTAAGTAGCTTCATTATCACATAGAAAATTAGAATCACATAAGGCCTCGTAAAGTATATCCTTGTAAATATTTGACCTTTTAAGTAACTCTAGAATATAAATGTTGGTATGTGTATTATTAAGTTGATCCACTAGATTAAAGTCCTTAGGCACTTAGATCCTGATCTTAGGAGGAGGGGGAAGATTAGAAGCTTGATGAGGGATGTGTTAGTTAACACCATCTTGAATTTGAGAGGAAGGAAGACAGATAGAAACATTTTGTGGTCTACCCCTCTCAATTGTTAACACATCTACCTCATAGTGAATCATCTTAAAATTAACAAAATAAGGGCTATCATTAAGAGAAGAGAAAGTAAATCTATCAAATGAAAGGTTATTATCACATAAAATATCACATACATCCCTATCATTTTTCAACCAATAAGTTAATATTTCATGAAAAATACGAGGAAAGAAATATAGAAAATTTGATAAGCATTTGTGTACCAACCATATCATCAAGCTTAAGAATATGTACAAGCTATAAATTGATAAGATCCTCCCTGAACAAGTTAGAAAATAATTGCAAATATATGAAACAAACTATAAATATCAGTGATATATTAACTAAAATAGTTAGAATTGAATTACAATCGTAGAATTATAGAATTGTTGGCCTCTTTGAGGGGGTAACCTCCTTTGAGAAAGCTCAATTCAATACAATTTGTTGATGCCTTCATACTAGACTAAGCTCTTATTTATTGTAATCTATCACTAGATAACTACTAATCTCCATGAATGTGGGATTAATCTACTATTACACAATTATATTCTATATTCTATCTATTATAATGAGCTTGAGGGACGTCTTATAAATCATATATGTTCATAATCTTTTATTAAATAAACAAAATACAAACAGATGGTTAGAATGAAAGGTTCTAACATGCCCTCCTTAAACGATTTGACCTCAAAGCTTGAGGTGATGAAATTGTTGCTGAATGGAAAGAAGATGTTCCCAAGTTGCATCTTCTCATTGCATTCCTTGCCATTATATGAGAACTTCAATGATGATCTAATTGTGGAGGGAACGAGAGTGCCTATTGATAGTCTCAGGTTGTAAATGAGATACCCTTCTACACCAAGTTTTGGAAACACTATCCAAGTGTTGAAATTATGTCCAAGGACCTTCTTTAAGCAGGAGACACGGAAAATAGGGTGCACACATGATAAAGGTGGGAGTTCTAACTTATAGGCGACAAGTCTAACCTGCTAGAGAATGCTATAAGGCCCATAAAATTTGGGAGATAATTCTTAAAGGCCTTTGAGATTCAAAGAGGATTGCTTATAAGGTTGTAGATGAAGAAAAACCATATCTCCAGTTTGAAAGTATCATTCAAAACAGTGGTAGTTTGCCTTTTGCTTCATGCAATTTTGTTCCATGTGAAAATTGTCCTTAAGGAGGTTAAGGATATTGTCACGTGTATTGAGGGTAGAATCAATAGACTGGATAGGGGAGATTCTTGGTAAATATGAAATAAGAGAAGGTGGCTTTTGACTATAAATAACTTCATATGGGGTGAGTTTGGTAGTTATGTGGTAGGAGGTGTTGTAAAACCATTATGCAAGAGGTAACTGTTTAATCCATTGATGTTGTTGCTCAATGACAAAACAATGAAGATAGGTTTACAAACATTTATTGATAATTTTGGTCTGGCCATTAGTATGTGGATGATATCCCAAAATCATTTTCAAATGTGTACCCAAAAACATGAAGATTTCTTGCCAAAAATGGCTTGTGAAGTTAGTATCATGATCTGAGATAATAAAGGTAGGAACACCATGGAGTCAAAATATTTGATCAATAAATGTCTGAGCATTGGTGGAAGTAGTGTAGGGATGGGCTAGAGCACAAAAATGAGCATATTTGGAAAGGTGATCCACTATGACAAGAATCACTAATTTACCTCTAGATTTGGGGAGACTGTTAATAAAATCAATGGAAATGTCTATCCAAATATGTGTTGGAATTAAAATTATTTGGAGTAGACTAGGTGGGGTGATTGTTTCACCTTTGTTGCATTAGCAAGTATCATATTCAATAATAAATGTTTTGATATCTTGTTTGATTCTAGACCAAAAAAACTACAATGAAACTGCTCATATGTTTTTAGAAACCCTGAGCGTCCAATTGAAGGGGAAGCATGCAACTCCTATAAAATGGGGTATTTGAACTTGGATCCTGCCATCAATAAAATGTGGTCTTTATATTGCAATGTGTGGCCATCCTAAGTATAGTGAGGTTTAGCAAATGAATCATCAGATAGTTAAAGAATGAGTTGCTGGGTTGGGCTATCATTATGCCATTCATTTTGAATATCATGGAGCCATGTAAAAATGGGAACATAGACTACATAAAGGCACACTAGATATTTAAACTGGTAAGAGAGAGCATCAACCACCTTATTTTCTTTACCTTTTTTGTAAGTGAACTCATATTCATATCCCATGAGTTTAGAAACCCAATTTTACTAATCTGAGGAAGGTACCCGTTGTTCTAAAAAATATTTGAGACTTTGGTGGTTTGTTTTGATGCAAAAATGTTAGCCAATCAAGTATGGATGCTATTTGTGAACTACATGAAGAATAACCATCATCTCCTTGTCATAGGTAGGGTGTGCTAAATTATGCCCAATAAGTGCCTTGCTAGTGAAGGCAATGGGACAACCTTGCTACATGAGTACTGCACCAAGAACTATGTCACATGCATCACACTCAATAATAAATGGTTGTGAGAAATTAGGCATGGCCAAGATAGGGGTGTGCACATTGCTTATTTGAGGCTATCAAATGTTATAGTAGATGTGGGAGACCATACAAAGGAGTCTTTCTTGAGCATATCCATTAATGGTTTTGTAATTTTTCCATAATCCTTAAATTTTTTTTTGTAGTACCCTATTAGATTGAGAAATCCTCATAGACTTTTAAGTGTTTCAAGTGTCACCCAAGTTGTCATAGCTTCAATTTTGGTAGGGTCAACATGAACACCATCAGAAGAAATAATATGTCCCAAGTACTTGACTTTTGATTTCCCAAAATAACATTTAGAATGTTTATCACATAATTGGTTTGCACCAAGAATTCCCAAAGCTTTATTTAGGTAGTTAAGATGATCCTCTCATGTGTGGCTATAGATGAGTATGTCATCAAATAAGACCAAGATAAAATTCCACAAAAATGGCCAAAATATTTGGTTCATTAACCTCTAGAATGTGGAGTGGGATTGGTAAGCCCACATGGAATGACTAAGAACTCATAATGACCATCATGCGTGTAAAATAAAAATTTGGGAATGTCAACCTCATGAACACAAATTTGATGATAGCTAGAGTGTAGGTCTAATTTGGAGAAAAATTATGCATCATGTAGTTCATCAATGACTAGAATGGGGAATTTATCTTTGATTGTGAGCCTGTTCAAGTCTCGATAGTCAATGTAGAGTCATTAGGAACCATGTTTTTATGAATGAACAAAACAAGTGAAGAATAGGGACTAGTTTTGGGTCGAATGATGTTGACCTATAAAAGGTCATGAACCATCTTTTTAATCTCAAAATTTTGATGAAATGGGTAGTGGTATGGCTAAATGTTGGGAGGTGTACTTCCAACAAGAATATAAATGTAATGGTCTTTAAGGAAGTAAGGTGGTAATCATTTTAGTTCCGTAAAGATAGTTTCATGCTTGACCAAAACATCATGAAAGTCTAAAGGTGGGCTGGAATCTAGTGGAGGAGTAGTGTGCAAAAGAACAATTTGGCAATGATGCCATGAGACCTACATTTAAGAGATTTCTCCATGCAATGAGAGATGATAATACTGGTGGAGATAGGAAGAAGGCCTTGTAGAGTGTATCGATGACCATTCTTAGTGAACTACATCTATAGTTTATAAAAATCCCAAAGAATGGGTCTAAGAGTGCATAACCATTAGGGGCCCAATATAGCATCATATCCACCTAAGGATAACAAACATGTTAGCCCTGAGGTTATATTCATTGATAGAAATGCAAAAATTGTGGCACTTTCCTTTACATGGTAAGGTTCTTCTATTGGCAATCATTAATTCAAAGCTAGAACAAGGGTGTATAAAATAGTCTAATTGCTTAGCCACCTAAGGGTCAATAAATTTATGAGTGATTCAAGAATCGATGAGAATGGTGAGTGGTTGTTTCTTCAAAAACACTTTGACACACATTAATTGGGGAGTGGTGACTCCAACTAAAGCATGCATG
This sequence comes from Torreya grandis, assembly GCA_037957365.1. Classification (NCBI taxonomy): domain Eukaryota; kingdom Viridiplantae; phylum Streptophyta; class Pinopsida; order Cupressales; family Taxaceae; genus Torreya; species Torreya grandis. The sequence goes on along the minus strand of JARHVA010002381.1, from coordinate 2,475,365 downwards.
GAGATTTTAGGAGGGGAATCTGAGTGCCCAAAATCATCAACTTCTTGTGCTAGGTCCTCAGTGGTATCCTCAAAATATTCAATATTTGATGGAAAATCAGCATCTAAGAGGTACAATGTTTTTTCTATGAATTTGTGTCCAAGAGCCCATTTATCATCACAATTGTAACAAAGCCTTTTTTCTCGACATCTAAACATTTCCACTTCTATGAGATGTTTGATGGGAGTTGTTCTAGTGTGGGGCCATTAGAAAGAGGGATTAGATAGTGCCTAATTAGAAGTGTGATACTGCAAGGTGATCTTAATTTTAGTGAGCTTATCAAGACTCAAATCTTCCATCATGGTGTGAGATTGGAACATTTTAACCTCAAATCTAAGCCCATCCTTAAGGCCCCTAATTAAGTAGCTTCAAAAAAATTCATCAGAGAGACCCTCTATGTGATTGGAAAGTTTATCAAACTTTGTGTGATACTCATACATAGTGCCAATTTGATGTAGTTTAGTCAATGATCCTATGAACTCATCATATACAATAGGCCTAAAATGGGTAAGTAAGATTTGGGTGAAATTAGTCCATTCATGTTCAGTGTGTGTCTTGCGATACCATTGGTACCACTAGCCAACATCTTTTTCTAGGTGAAAATAATCAATAGAGACTCATTCCTCTATGGGATGCAAGCTAAAATATAGTTTGGCATGGTAAATCCAACTAGTGGGGTTAATGTCATCAAATTTGGGAAAATCTAATTTAGGACCATGAAATGGTGCCCAAGAAGAACTACCATTAGAGTGATGATCCCCATGATTTTAAAGTACACTATTTTCAACATGGATGCCAGAAAGTGGTTCGTAGAGGTCCTTACAAAGAGCATCAATTTCAGATCAAAGCTCAACAATGTCATTTGCCATGCTATCGACATGGGTCAAACCATAACCATTTTTTTTGAAATGGATAGGAAAACAAGTTTTAAGATAATTAGTAAGGGAAATTTTTTAATTTGGATGAAAATGAAAGGGGTAAATGTACTTTTTTTTTTTTTTGCACATTTGGGGTATGATTAACAAAGGCAAAGGCAATCTTAGACTCATAATGGAAAATTTGTCCAAGAGAGACAAAGGAGAAAAAAAGGGGAATGGAACACTATGGACAAAATTTGAAGCAAGAGGTTTAAAACTGAAGAAGTTATGGTAAAACCCAAAAAAAATAAAAAATGTGATTTGTGGCTAATGGAAGTGGAATTAGAGTATGGAACCTCAAGGAAGAAAAGGTGCAGAATGAAATTTTAGGTGTCCAAGGAAAGTTTGAGGATCAATAGAGATACAAATGTGGAGATATGGTGAAAAACAAAAAAACTATTTATCTTTTTATTTTTTTCCTTTTTTTTCTATTTTTTGTGTTTTTTTAAAGTAATTTCATAGTGAACAATTATTCTCAAGTTTAGTGACTTTTATTAAAAATCTTTAGAAACTAGTTTTTCTTGATTTGTAGTTACCTCTATGTTCGACTGTAGTTACTTCTACTGATAATCTTTAGAAATTGATAAGGTGGATATGTGCCCCAAGTCTATTTGACTACTTAAGGGTTTTAAGAAGTCTCTCTAGCAACCAATGCTAACTAAATAAGTACTTATTTATAGAAATTTTTTGGCCATGGATTTACCCTAAACGACAGTTCTTGGTTTTCTTCATAGGTGGAAACTAGTCAATTAGGATGGGGTTGTTGCCCATTTTGCTGATAGGTCCTCTTAATGGGCCAACTATTTTTGAGTTTCTATGGTACTCCTCATAATGAGTTTCATGGATTATACCCAAGTACTTCCTATAGTTAAGTAGATGGTTATTTACCCTTATTCAAACTTACAATAGAGATGTGGAAAGCAAAGATATATGTAAATGGCATTGCTCCAAAAAAGCCTTGTAGTTACCACTGCCTATTCTATTACTACTTTCTGATCACTAGGGTCTTGTTAAGGCAAGGTGAGAGCATACAATGGGTTGTAGAAAAAAAATTAGACTTGAAAAGTGCCCTGATACTAGTTGATAAGATCTTCCTTGAACAAGTTAGAAAATAATTACAAATATATGAAAAAAACTATAAATATCAAAAATATATTGACTAAAACAACCATATTTGAATTACAATAGCAAAATTGTAAAATCACTGGCCTCTTCAAGGGGTCAACCTCCTTTGATCAAGCTCAATTTAAAATAATTTGTGGATGCCTTCATACTATACTAAGCTCCTATTTATTGCAATCTATCATTAGATAACTACTACTCCCCATGAATGTGGGATTAATCTACTATTACACTATTACATTCTACTATTCTATCTATTATAAGGAGCTTGAGGGATGTCTTACAAAGCATATGCATCCATAGCCTTTTATTAAATAAACAAACTACAAATAGATAGTTAGGATGAAGGTTTCTAACATAAATCCGCATTCTATTTTAGAAATGAATGTAATATAGAAATCTTACCTAAAATATAAATAAACCTATAGCAAATTAAATATCCGAAATGTATGAACATTTTTTTAAATGCCTAAAGTAGATATATAAGGACAAATTAGACATAATTAATTATTTTAAAATTAAATAAATTAAAATAATGTGAGGTGTAGAGATGCATCTTAAATATCAAGAGATTGGATAATAGTATTTGGAATATGAGAGTGGAAAAAAATGTGCAACTACAATCATAAAATCAACCTAAAACTTGGATATTAAAATGTTATATAGCATTTTTTTTGAAAATCTTATCTTTTTAACATTACAAATTTTAGGACCCTAAAGTATTTAATTTATTTGATGTATAATTGTCAATTTCTAAACCTACTAATTTCCTAACCATTAAATTACATTCCTAAAAAATGTTAGGTAGGTAATTAATTTTATGAAAAATGTGTTCATATGATCTGGGGCTTAAAAAACTCACTCAATTTTCTATGCCTTTACTCGAATTACTAGGAGAATGGACTTCTTCTACTTTCCCTAATTGAGAAGCTAGATCTAAAAATCATAAAGAAAATAATGTGGTTTGGGGCATGTGATGTTAAGACCATGTACATAAGTAAATTTAAGAATCTATATTATATTAATTTTACAAAGTGTTTATGAGAGGTAAAATATCATTATTCAAATATTTACAGAGCTCAAGCTTATAAAAACTTTCATGGTAGTTACTAGATACAAGACCCCAGTGGATTAAACCACCAATCTAACTTCTAAATTTTTTAATTAGTTAACCTACTAACATTATTAGCTAATAATATTAATAATAAAATAAATGCAACCTTTCAATCATATGACCCAACAAATCCCCCTTGATCAAAAAATGGGTATATAATATGATCCATAGCTATGAACTATGAAATCATCAAAAGTATTTGTCGTACCTAAAATTGGCATACTATACATTGTGATATTGATCAACTAATGTTGCTTCATGTAATGTCTTATTTTTCAAGATTATAATAATATTGTTATTAAAATAAAAAATATTTTTAAATACTTAAAGTAAAATAATAATAAGCTTTAGTCGCCAAAAAGTGACTTATGTCAACAACTTGATTCTAATTTGTTTTTATTTTAAAGAGGGGACCTTTTCGGTCATGGGCAAGTCAGCCCTTAAGTGAAATTATAATGAAAGTTTTTATATTTAATTTTCCCTCACCAAGTGGAGCATCCCTTTTTGGGAATGATTTTGGAGAGAAAAGGTTATAAAATAAGGAGACGATGTTTATTTATGGGCATCATGTTATTTTCATCAATTAAAATCATTAGTTTTAAAATGTTTTACTTGATTGTATCCATTGGAGATGAAACCCTTCATTGGAAGACTGAATTAAGGATAAAAACCCTTAACCTTCAATAGGGTAACTCTATTTCAATGGTTACATTGAAAAAAAATTGGCACTTCCCTATTATTAGGGTAGTTTGGGTGTGGAGGGTAGCATTTGGAGGGCATTAGAAGTGGGGTGTAACTATTGGAGGCCTTCTTATAGGGTAATGAACCATTTTTAGACTTTGATAAGGCAAAAAACACCATTGGAGATCTTCCCCAAGGCAACAACCCTCTTGGAAGGATTACATTTGATTATCTTGTGGATATATTTGTTAAGGGTTTGTGGAAAATGAACATTCCTATATTTAGTTGGTGTTTATTTGTAATTTTCAATCATATATTTAATTCAAAAAAATAAGATTTGAAGGTACTATATTCAATTGTAATTTTATAATTTTTAGCAAGTATTTTGGTGAATGAAATATTGTTTGTGCCCTCAAATTGACATCTATAAAATTCTAAATTTTATTTGCTTAGAGTTTGAATCAAAAAACCATAAATTGCATGTGTTTATATTAGTGTTTGTTGGAAAATTCAAATTATTCTAATTCTGCCCTAAAAGAGACATTTTAGTGGTATCAAAGCTTGAATCTTGCCATCTTGTGATTTAGAAGGAGAAGATACAATGGCAATGATTTTTTTTTTATGATGCTAGGTTTGAGAAGTTTTCCCAAGGGCAAGAGAGATTGGCTAATATGATGGCATGACTTATCTATACCATTCAAAATATAACTAGTTAAGAAAACTCTTCAAGGGCAAATAATAATATTTAGTCACCAAGGACCATGAGTGATTATTAATCTAGGTCATTATAGCCTACTTTCCTTCCAAGAGAAGAGACCATTTCGATGATAAAAACTTAACCTTCCATAGTTGATGACATTGTTTCTAGCTATGCTAAGTATAGAGCCTTTCTAGTTGAGATCTGGAAATAATTATCACTCACCAACTTTGTGAAATTGAACAAAAATTGAGTTGGAATTATACCAAGGTCTAAACCATGAGCTTAAAAATAAGTCTTGCAACATGCCTTGAGAAAGGAAGAGGAAAATAATTTCCAAATTGTAATGATAGAGATTGAATAAAAATTAGGGTTGTAAGGAAGGGAGAGGGAACAACCCATGGAGGCACCTATCATACATAAGGAAAGTGGGGAAAATGTTCCAGCCAAAGAGAAAAATGAATTTAGATTTTCAACATCATATGATGTAAGGAGGGCCCAACAAAGGTGTGATGAATGGATAAGGAGAGCTAGGGAAGTTAAGTTAATAGCCACCCAAACAAAACAACACCTACAAAAAATTAGGGAAAATAATTTCCCCTTGATAACGAGGGAAGAGGGAAAAATCATGGAGCATGAGCCCAAGGAAGAAGGAAAATCAGATTTATAAGATTGAGAAGGGAATTTTTTGGTTAAAGCCTAATTGCTAGATGATAATGTTGATGTTTAGATTTCTATAATTTCTAGAACATTAATCAATAAAAAGTTATTTAATTGTGTTCATGACCTTGATAAGAACCAGGATAATGCTCCATGCATTTGTCAACAAAATATGGATGAAAACAAGGTGGATATGGATTCACTTGTTGAATGTGAGGACCTCAAAGTGGAGGAACATGCACCATCCTTCAAACTTCCTAAGGATCAGCCATTAAATGCTTTTCAGAATAGCATAATGGAGAGACATGTGTTTAAATAAAATATTGAGAATCACAAGGGTAGAAGGGTTAGAGGTATCTCCATAAACCCCACTTTATCAAAAGAGGATGGGCTTTTTGTTGGAAGGCCAAGGTATGATAGTGATGATCTTATTCAAGATTTTTTTCTCCCTTATATGTCATAATATTTTTGTCATCATGAACAACATGTTGAAAAGGATGATAAGGTAAAGGAGACAACTTTTAATAGAGATCACAAAGAGCTTTTTGATCAAATTCAAAATTGTTTATGCATAATATTATGGGATCTCAATGTTATTTGGAGACTCATTAAGGCTGAAATTTTTTATTTCAGAATCATTATTTTTGATAACATCACTATTACATGTTATGAGCTTGAAATAAGATCACACCTTGCCTTGGAGGAACATAAGAAATATGTGGTGAACACTATCTAGATCATGAAAATTCAATGGTTGTAGCTTGAGGGATAAATATAAGGTTTAAGAACATGTTACCTCACATCAAAAGGTTGTCTTAAAGTGAGAAATAATGAGACAACTCAAAATTCGTGCCAAAAAAATTAAAATAATGTTGATGATTTTAGATTTGACGTCCAAGCTATGATTGCTTATGTGTTGGTGATTTGAGATAACTACCCACTAGTCAAAATCCATGGTATACTTGATAGGACAGAAAAAATCTTCCCTTGTATTGTTGTTAATTTAACTAATAAGCATGATCCTAGGAAGTATTCTAAGATGTGTATTGAGGTCAAGAACACAATTTATATTTGTGAGCATATAGATTCTCTAAGTCAAGTCTAAGGTTATTTGTGCATATGGGATCTAGATGGTTTAGTAAGGATCAAGGTAAATGTCACTATTGAGTTCTCCATCTATTGTACTTGGCATGTAAGAATAATTAGGAAGAGTCATGTAAAGTTTTTGGTGTATGTTAACAACATGAAGGATTAGTCACTACAAAGGGGCTTGATCATTGCTTCCACCATAGAGATACAAATTTTCAATGCTTGGGGTGGGCATAAGGTAAATCCCACATTTTCATTATTATAATAACACCTATATCATAGAGGTTTTTAGCTCCTAATCCAATCACATTCTCTTATAAGAAGTCTTCCAATAAAAGGGGATGTTGAGTTCATGAATTTTATATTGGGAAGTGAGAAAGATGGATGTTATCTTGCTACCTCAAGCATTGTAACCCAGTTGGAAACTAGTGGTATGATTGTAAGTAGTAGAAGTAATGTTTTATGGGTTTTAAGACATATTATCATACAAACTTGTACTACTATCATCAACATTTTTAGTTGGCCCAACACTTTGCTCATTGCCACATAAATGGGGAAGTCATGAAATGGAATAATCTTTATTTGGGAGAATTTATAGTCAATAATGGGATGCTTCCAACCTTGATAATATTTTCATTATGGATTTCATGAAGGTTTTTTAGTGGGATAGCTATTGTACCATCCTTTCACCTATTTCACACAACATTTCTAGTACCCTTCTCACCTTGTTGGCAGTCATATAAGATTTTCTAACCTGATTCTGGAGAAGGAAATGCAAGGTTATAGTTGTGTTTGGATAGTGTGATTAAGTTTTCGGATCCATAACTTAAATGGAGGTTATGGGATGGTTACAAGAAATGAGAGAGAGAGTTGGCTATCATGTCTATAAGGCATGAAGAAGTGATAATGGGAATCCTTATTTTCCTTAATGAGTTTATTCCATATGCAAGTACATGTATGAAAAAGGAAGAGTAGCCAAGATTTTTTCACCCAAGCAAATGGTGGAGCATATGGGATTGTGTCTAAAGATGGAGATGACACAATGAAGGTTGATAAGTTCATGATTACTAAAGTTTTCATTTTGCATGGAAATATATTATTTCAAATGCTTGGATTGAAAAAAGAACAAAAAAGATTAATTAAATTGACAAAGTAGCCAAGGATAGCAATAAGAAGTCATCCTAGAAACTCTTTTTAGTGACTTCAAACAATAATTTTTGGACAACCAATAAGGTTATTATAACAAGCTAACTCTTTTAAGTGGTCTAATTTGGGTTAGCTTTGCATAATGTTTTTGAGTTTGTCAATGAGTGAGGAATGGCATTAAGAGTTGGATAATGGTTTGATATACATCACTCCTAATGAATAAACCAAAAACACCAAAGGAAGATCCCAAGGGGAAACCCAATTCAACATTAGAGTAGCACAATGAAAGCATGGTGAGAGGGATTGTAACTTGAATCTTTATGCAAAGTATCTCTAACAAGGCATATAGGAAATGCAAGATGATGTATTACTACCTCCAAATACTAGAAAAATAACTTTCATGACAACCACGATCCAAATTTCTCCCATTAATACTGTTATCATCATCACTAACAACCACCATATTATTTCAATCACTCATATTTGTGAATATGGGATATCCTCCCACCATAGTTGATAAGGATGGAATGAAGAATGAAGATGCTAATTTATGATATGTTTTAGCTTTTTAATTTGTTGGTTATTCATTAATTCCTTACTCTAGGGCTGAATTTATAGTAGATTGGAAGGTTTTTAGTACAATTGAGTATGCAAATAATAAATTTGTTAATGTTTTTTTAAAGAGAAAATGAAGATGGAAAGTCTAAGATAATGGTTTATCTCTGCTTCAAGGAAGTTTTTAAACTTCATGGGCTGCCAAAGAGCATCATTAGGAAGAATGAAAATAGATATATAAGATTGTTTTGGAAAGATCTCTTTCATTTGACAAGAACAAGATTCAGATTACTGGAGGCATGATGGTACTTGAGCATAAGAGTTTGCTTTTGATTGAGGGCAAGAAAATTTGGGAAGTCAAGACTCTAATTTCTCCTTTTTTGAGATTATAATAGTATTATTATTAAAATAAAAAGTATTTTTAAATACTTAAATTAAAATAATAATAAGTTTTAGTTGCCAAAAAGTGACTTATTTCGACAACTTGATTATAATTTGTTTTTGACTTAAAGAGGGGACCTTTTTGGTCATGGGCAAGTCAGCCCTTAAGTGAAATCATAATGAAAGTTATTTTTATATTTAATTTTCCCTTCCCAAGTGGATCACCCGATTTTAAGAATAATTTTGGAGAGAAAAGGTTATAAAATAAGGAGATGAGGCTCATTTGTGGGCATCATGTTATTTTTATCAATTGAAATCATAAGTTTGAGCACCTTTTGCTTGATTATACACTTTGGAGATGAAACCCTTCATTGGAATATTTAATTAAAGATGAAAACCCTTAATATTTAGTGGGATAACTCTATTTCAAGGGTTACATTGAATATAAAAACAACACTTTCATAATATTAAGGAAGTTTGGGTGTGGAGCGTAGCATTTAGAGGGAATTATGAGTGGGACATAGCTATTAGAGTCCCTTTTATATTACAATGAACCACTTTTAGACTTTGGTAAGGCAATAAACACCATTAGAAACCTTACCCAGGATAACGCCCCTCTTGGAAGGATTAAATTTAATATTGTGGACATATTTATTGAGGGTTTGTGTAAATTTAACATTCCAATATTCAAGTGGTGTTTATTTGAAATTTTAAGTCTTATATTTAATTCAAAAAAATAAGATTTGAAGGTACTATATTCAACTATAATATTTATAATTTTTGGCAAGTATTTTGGTGAATGAAATATTGTATTTGTGCCCTAAAATTGTCATCTATAGAATTCTAAATTTTATTTAATTAGAGTTTTAATAAAAAATATAAATTGTATGTGTTTATGTTAGGGTTTGTTGGAAAACCCAAATTGTTCTAATTCTACCCTAAAAGGTACATTTCACTTCCAACAGGCCTACTACCCTACTAGTTGTGGTGTGAATTATGAACATGATCAAGGTCTGTTCAACTACATTGATCCACATAAGGTATCATGCAAAAACCTATCAAGTGGTTATCTCAAATTATGTATGGCATATCTCCAAGATACCCAATTTTGTTGATCTTCATTCCAAACATCATGACAAAGTTTAGATTTCATCTAAGCATGCACTTAACCAGTGTGTAACATAAAACAACTAAAGCCCAAATCCTATCACACATTAGGCAAACTCCTAAGGAAGGTGGAAATAGCATAAATAAGAACCTGGTTCACTTTAAAGATTTACCCCTGCAAGTAAACAACATTAGCCCAAATGCAAGAAGAGTAAGGAAATGAAATGGACCTAAGGACTTTTAATCAACCTATCATTGACACAAGTTAACAACTCTGCAATCAAATTCACATACCAAGAATTCATAAGAACCATTCAAATCTGGAAATAAAAACAAACAAGTGAGAGAGAAACCATATAACACTTCACACAATCAAATATTGGACAATCTTTGTAGAATTCCTTGATTATATTAATTTATCATAGTTTAAAAAATAATTTGGCTCTAAGATCTCCATCCCTTTTTGACAATTGAAAATGATCCTTTTATAAGATATGAGGCATCATGTTAGTTAGTCTCATCCAATTACATTTTTACAAGTGTATAAGACATGTGTCCTTTTGTTCTATTCTTGAATAAATGATTTTTATAATGGACTAACTTATAAACAACATGCTCTTTAGGGTTTTTTAGTAGTGAATATTAATTAATTCATGAATATTACATTTTTAGGATTTTAGTTTAGGCAATTTTTTAGGGTTAGTAGATGGGACCAAATCATCAAAATTCTATTGATATTTTTTTGGGGGTCAGCTCATCAACCCTTTACAATGATATATAAGATTAAATTTAAATATATATAATATGTCCCCTAAGGGCCTGAGCAATACCAACCAAGGCAACAAGCAAAATCAAAACTAGAAGAGCATAAAATAGAAAAATAGTAGCAAATGAAGAAAATGAAGGACAACACCGAACAATAAGCCAGACTGCATGATTCAACAATAGAGCTAGACAATAATGTTATATGACATAGCTAAATGACAACATTGGATGACAGCATAAAATGATAGAATTGAATGATAGAGATAAATTATAGAATCAAATGATAGATTTGAATGATAGAATCAAATGACAAAGCTGAATGATTGAGCCAAATAACTTAGTTAAATGACAGAGCTGAATGATAAAGCTAAATGATATATCTAAATGATATATTTGAATGACATAGCTAGATAACACATCCAAATGATAACATTAGGTGAAAGAACTGAATGGTAGATCCAAAAACTAGAGATGGATGATAAGACCAAATAGGAGTATCGAATGATAGAGATAAAAAACATAGGCCATCATGGCATCTGGTGGGAGTGGTAAAAGGACAAGCCAATAATCAAGGAAATCATCCATATTATCTTATTTTAAAGAGCCAAAAAAAAATCTCCACAATCAAAATGCACTCAAAATCTGAGTATTTATTATTTTTTTAGTTTGTCATAAATTTGACTTCAACTATTCAATTATATTAAAACAATTTTACATGAAAAAATCCCCAGAGTTATCTCACAAGAAAGAATCAACCAGAATAACATATCACCCCCTAAATATTTTTTTGATGATGACATTCCACCACTCGAAGATGATCCTCTATTTTTTGATGAAAATGATAATGACACCGAATTGGTAGAGGAGATTGGACCATCTCACCAAACACAAAGTTTGGCTAAAACCTCCACTCAAAAATCTTCTTAAAAAAAGAGAAGTAGATGGATAATTGGAAGGTCCTTTCAGGTGGACTAGGCAACAAAATCTCCCTTCATAGAACTTGTAGACCCTAAAAATGCTAATGATACTCTAAAATAAGGTAGACATACAATATGTAGTTGAAAACTAGGAAAAGAACATAAAATGCAATTGAAATTGGACATGATTGAGAAACATTATGGAAAAGTATATGAGATAGTGAAGCACCCAAATGGACTAATAACAAAAACACATAGGTGGAAAACTACAGAAAAATATATGCATGTAATATATGCACAAGAGCATGAAAATGATAAGAGACATCAAAAATATCTTGTGGATAAAGGGGGAACAATTGAATCAAATTTTGAAAAAGTCAAGTAGTCCCATCTAAAGTCAAAATACATACAGTTCTCTACTATATATCATATTCTAAAAAAAGGTAGATCTATTTCTAATTTTTTAGATTATAAGAGTTTGTTTCAACATAATGGATTTTTAGATATTCCACAATCACATTGGTTAGAAAGTAGCGCTTGTAAAATAGAAAAATGTCTAGCAATGGTTGAGATTAAATATTTGAAAGAAAGTGTTAAGAGATCACTATTTATCTCACTATCCACCGATGAAGTCAAACCAATTGACAACATAGCTTGAGTTTGAATTCATGTATATACTTTTGAGAATTATTTAAGGCAACCTCATCTACTAGCAGTTCATAAAATGGTAGAAAATTACAATGTAGAAAATATTCGCAAATTGGTTGTATTGAATTTAAAAGATAAACATAGAATGGATAATTATGCAATAGCTACAAAGCTAGTGTGTGTTAGGACTGATGGTGCATCAGTTATGTAGGGGCATAGAAATGGTTTGTGTGTTTCACTGTAAATAATAGTTTCCTCATATATGATTCCAATTCACTACATGGCTCATAAGGTTAATCTTGCATACAAAATGGTTAGCAGATTTTCTAGTGTGGCCAAAGTGGAGAAGCTCATTTTTGACCTACATGCTTATATGTCTAGTAGTCTAAAAAGAATTTTAGAGTTCCAAAAATTTGCAAAAGGAGTGACTGATGGTAAGAAACTATTGAAAGATGTTGATACAAGGTGTATTACTATGTATGAACTTGCATGTCAAATTTTTGAAGAATATCCATCATTGGTAGGTTTTATGTATAAATATCCTAGAGAAATTGACAAGGTAAAAGATTTGTTGTATTATTTAATAGATTTATAAATATTGATAACTTTATGTGGAATTATTCCAATGCTAAAGGATATGAATTATTTAATGAAACATGCTCAGGAGAGGTCCATTTATATTGTGTACTTCATACGGCTAAGAAAATGAGTGTGTCAATCTCTAGACATACTATACACTTTGAATAAAATGTTTTAAGGCCTTATTTTTAGTAGTTGGAAAAAGAAAACTGATAGTTATTTGAATTTGAATACCAATGATCATATTTGTGTCATTATTAATGGAAAGGAGATTCCAATGCACACTTTTTATAAAAGCCCTAATCTTGTGGAAGCTAGATCTGAAGAACTACCCATAACATGTATTCTGTATGGCACTGTTCTATTTGAAACTTGGATTAAACTAAGTATAGTTTCCCAAAAATTACCTACAAAGATCAGAGATCATTTTCAAAGGGATGATTTTTAGGAGACCATGGCAGTTGTGAATCCCATTTTTTGGAGTACTAATAACATTCAAAATATGGTTAGCAATTTATTTCAAAAATACATGTGTTGTCTTATAATGCATTTTTGTAAATCTATAGAGGTGAATAGAGTATAAATTAAAGGTATTTTTGGAAAGGATTTACTAACATCCTAGTCAACCCACTTTGGCATTACATTATTTGAACAATATCATCTTATAAGCGAACCAACAGAGAATGGGGTAATTACAAGACTGTGGAAAAAACTTTATCCTAGTACAATACTAAAAAAAGTCTAAGTGAATATTTTTTATTATATGAGCTCTATCAAATAATGATTGTAGGCTTAGTGGAAGATGAAGGAGTATTTAGTGCATTATTTTTCATAAAGTCAAAACTTTGAAACAGATTAGATAAAAATTTAGAAACCTGTTTGAGATTATATGTTTCACATTATGCAATGGATATGTTTCCTTATGAAAGAGATATGACAACATGGAATTAACTAACTAAAAGAAGAGGTGTCAGTAATACAATGATAAATAAATAGGATGTAAATAATGACATTGAATATGGCACTGACACAACAAATGCAAATGTCACTGTCGATGATCAGGTTTGTGTAGGATTGTTTCAACTACCAGGCTATTAGTTTTGAGTTTCTAAATTTTAATTTCACATGTTTATCATAAGATGCAATAATTATTATATGTTTTTTGAAATTAATTTCCTTGTTTGTTTCTAAGTGTTGAATGTAAAAGATTAATATATTTTGACTGTGTTAGGGGGAACACTATAGGTAAATATGGTTCTTTATGTCTTTGATAAATATTTTTATAGATCAATTTTTTTCCTACAAATGTGATGTATTTATTATGCCTTCATAGTACATCATATGTGTTTCCAATGTGTTTGATGTTCTTATTATGTGTTTGATTTGGGTTCCTTGCAGTCTATTATGTGCCTTAAATATACTCATGTTTTACTTTATCTAATTGTTTATAAGTAATTTTCACTTATTTATCATAAGATGCAGAATTATTATACATTTTAAATTGTTCAAAAACTATAATAACTATGTCAATGCCTAATCAATTTTGTGAGGATATTTAGAAAGTTATCCAATTGTTTAGAGTCATTAAAACTAATTCTTTTCAAAATAAAGTGATCAAATAAGATATAACCTTTGAATCACATATCAAAGGTTATATTGATCACTTTATTTAAAGGTTATATTTTATTTGATCAAATAAAATATAACCTTTGAATAAAGTGATCCAATAAAATATAACCTTTGAATCACATATCAATGAGTATGAATGACACTCATGGATCAAATAAAATATAACCTTTGAATAAAGTGATCAAATAAAATATAACCTTTGAATCACATATCAATGAGTATGAATGACACTCATGCCATGATACCTATTCACAGATTTATAAAGACCTTACCTCTTGTTTATATAAATTTTAATTTGAATAAAACTAATTTCATGAGTCTTTATCTATCTAAAAATCCTCATAACATTAAACAATCCATTAACCTATTCTATAGTTCATGATCACAATCAATCATGCATATTTTCAACTTTGATGAATCTTCATTATTACTGACTATCACAATACTATTTTCAACATAGACCTCTACCAAACATGAATGTGTTTTTATAATCGCTTCAAATCCATCTCAAATCATGATTTATTCAAGAAACAATATTAATATAAAAAAGAAGAGATCTTCCATAGAAAATAGCTCACTTTTTTATCATAACATGAAATAACTATTATACATTTTCTTAAATGCATTTCTTTATTTCTTGCTAAATGATGACTACACAAAATTAATATATTATGATTGTGCTAGGTGGAACACTATATAAATGAATATGTTGACATTAATCCATTTATATTGATATGTGAATTTCACAAGTGCATCAAAAATATGAAAAGGGAGCCTAACACCATACAAGTATACAACATAAAATTGAAATTGAAATTGCAATCTACGTGGCTCATCTAGTAATTAAAATTTAAAAATCAATAAATTTATCAACATATATAAAAACTTGAAATTATCATTCATAATATATATTTTAAAATAAAACATTGTTTATAAATATATAAAATAGATTATCAACTACTCAACTAGTTTCTCAACCACTTTTTTAGCTTATTTCTCAACCACTTTCTCAACTACTTTCTCAATCACAACATCCTTTTTGCCACTACTATCCTTTAATATCCATACCTTTTCAATATCCAAAGTCACAACATTAAGATGTTGAAGATTTTCCCTATCTTCTTTTCCAGCATCTCCTACAGAAAGTAGACTTGGATTGGCAACTGTTTTCTATTTAAATAAGGCATCAAGATCCTGTCCTTAGTCCTTAATGATTTTTCATAGTATTTTGTTCTATTTATTCAATAAAACAATCTTCTCTATGAATTTAATGATAAATTATAAACTTTTCCATGCATTTTTCAGATGCACATTAAGGACCTCGACTTATTTTTTCAATTTCTCATATTTTGCCTACATTTTAAAATGTAATGTAATTAGATGTGAACAAAAATAAGAATGACATGAAATTTGATTAAAATGAATATAAATTATCAAATATTTTTCCTTCTCCACATTCATAATCACAAGGATGGTGTCTTTTGCCCATTTATTATAATATGCTTGGGCTTCTACATTCAAATTCTCCAACTTGTTTAGCATGATAGTAAACAAATTATCATTGTAATTATTAGAAATAGTAACTAAAATATATTTATCTTTGGCAAACAAAGCACCAATATTTGTGGGCTCTTTTTTCACTAATGCAAACAAATTTTCTCACTCAGAGTAGTTATGATAACAGGGATTTCTTTATTTTACAAATGTCTTCGCCCGTATCTCCCACACATAATTTTTTTAATTCATCAATTACTCCCTCTTAAATATTAGTAGTGATAATATCTAATACTAAATTATTCAATGGAAAATATGTAATGGCATCATCAGATATGAAAACATTCTCTATTGGGGTTGGACTATCTAATGAACTACGTGAAGGTTTCTAGTAAGTAGTCACATGAATATGTGTTACTTCTCCCTGGATAAAATCATGTGGATTTAAAGTAGATCCAACATAATCACTAATTTGAAACCCAATATATTCTTTAATTTCAATTTCTATTAAAGAAGTCAACCCCTGTGCACTCGATAAACCTCCAACAAAAAAAGAGGGGATTTGAGAAGATAATTGCAATATTGCAGTTTGTTGTGGGGGTTATAATGGAAGAGCCTTCCCCCTTCTGATAAATGTGTTCAAAGATGGAGGAGGTAGCATAATGTTCCTCATACATAGAGAATGGCCTACAAAATGTAAGTTATTTTAGAAAATAAATAAATTGGGAAAATAAAGTTATATGTAAAATTGAAATTATAAGTTTGGTACTTATATTTGGAGATAGTATATCCTCCAATGTACATGGCATATTAAGAGTGATAAGGGTGTTTTAAGCTGGTTTATTATACAAAATTTTAGTCTAAAAAACTATAATAAAAAATCAAAAAATAAAATATGCAATGTAAAATACCTTCCATAGAGGGTTAAGAAGGCCTAGTAGGTGTTACTATTTGTTGTGGTGCTACTGGTAGTGGTTGTTACACCATTTGAATTCTTGATGAGTCAAATACAAGAATTAAAAAAATAACTAAAATAATGCACTTTAGTCTTGAAAATTAAAATCTCATTTAAAATTTTCCAATAGCAAACTTGCATGCAGAGATGACACCAAAGAAACTCATGGAAGTTTCACAAGCTGATAGGATTACATGGATGATTCTATAGACTCTGAATCTATAGATTCTTCAATTACAGTTGCACATTATGCTTTTAAGGTATATTGTTTTCACAAGGCACACATTCTTGCTTGTAAGTTTTAACAAACAAAATTTAAACATTTATTAATATTTAACTTGCTAACCAGTTAAAAAATAAACAAATTTTAAACCTTATATCAACAAATGAACAAATAAATTAACCTCCTACTCATCCATGGACAAAGAGTTTTTCATCATTTTTGGATCAAGCATAGTTGGACCCTATGCTTTTTTAAGGTCAAATAAGGCCTCATTATACAATGCAAGAATAACATTAGAACAAATTATAGTGGATCTGAGATTGATAGAAGCATAATTTAATTCAAGTCTTATCCTAGAGGAAATAAAAGAGCACTAGTCAAATGTGTATTTGAAAATAGTACAGACAAATGTAAAACAATGCCCAATAGGGAATATCTATTGCTCTTCCCTATAATACTATTCTATCTTGGAAAAATTGAACCATTTCTTTTCAAAAAGGGTGACTAACATTGTCGATGCGAAGGCCCCTCTTTTGACTATCTAAAATGAAAAGAGAAAAAGAGGATTTTAGATTACAAAAGTTCAATTTTGAATATAAAAAAAAAAATTATAAGTACATACCGATTTGGCCAATGTGAAAATAAAAAAATTTCACCAAAAAATTCATGTTTTCATCTATCAGTATTGATTTGAGACTCACAGGGGTTACACTATGAAATGGAAGACCTGTTAGATGGTGAATATATTCTAGGGAAGTACTGAATGAAATCATTCTACAATCTAATTTGAGGGTAAAGATCTTCTCATTAGGATCATATGAATACATGAAATTTTTTCAAATCATAGTGTCTATATCATACTATAGCATGTAAAGCAAGCCAATAAAGTTACATTTTTGAATCCAGTCATTGTATGCATCTAGTTATTATACTAGACTTAAAATGTCTAGGCATAGTAGGTTCTTAAAAATGAATTTTTTTCTCCATGGATGCCAAGGGGGATGATAAATTAGTTCTAAAAAATGTTAAAAATGAGGGTAGAGGTGAGTATTTATAGAAAATGGGAAACGATCAAAAACTGGGTAACATACCATATGCACAGGTCATAGTCATTCAGTTTCATCATATAAACTTGATGATCAACTCCACCATTTAGCCTTGCTATTTAGTCCACTCATTTAGCTCTACCATTCAATTTTACTATTCATCTTTTTTGTTTGGTTCTATCATTTGTCTCTAATTTTCAACTCAATCATTTAGTTTTTCCATTTGGCTCAGTCATTCAGTTATGTCATTTATCTCTACCATTTGGTCCAATCATTCGACTCTATTATTCCATTCTATCATTCAATTTTGACATTTAGTTCCACTATTTGGTTCAGTCATTTGGTTCAACCATCCTATTCAATCATTCAATTCTAACTAACATTTCACCATCTCCCACAAAGGATTTTCCATACCAACAATTTAAATTTTTTATAATTCACCAAATATTTCCAATAGGTTTTCTAATGGGGCCTCTTAAAATGAACCTTGGTGCTCTTAAAAATTACACATGTCTATACAAAAAGAATATCCTATTTCAAAACATTATATAATGTTGGTTATAAAAAGAACATTCTTATTTCATCTAACTTTGGGATCCACTAGTTGAATATCGGTTGGGTCATCTTCATACAAGTGATAATTCAACTCTCTGTGCTTGATTATAGTGATTATAGGGTCAAGTTAGGGCTTACCTGAAGGTTTCATAGTGCTCAAATGGTGGCAACATTTGGGCTTAAGTGAGCATTATGCCTTAGATCATGCAATGGTATTGCTTTTTTGTGGGTCTACTAGATCTTTAATTTTTGTTGCTTTCTGCTTATGTGGCATCGTCTTAGCACCTTCATCGCATCCATATGGCATTTTTATGATAAAACAGCTCATTAATGTTTAAATAATGACCATTGCCTTTAAAAAATATTTCCTTCATCTTGCACCATCTGATTTATTTACACATATCGATGTTGATCATTGATATTGATACTAGGAGTTGAAACCATTGGTTGTCTCTGCTATATTTCATGTGGTCATGACATGTGTCATTACCACATTTTCTCTAAGCTACATTAAAAATCCCTCTTTGATCACACATTGTCTGATCTCATCCATCCACTTAAATGCATGTCATTGATTTTAGAAGATGTCTGGGCTTTAATCTACATTAGGCTCTGAGCCACTTGGTAGTCCTATGGGCCTTATAAGCCTCATTGAAAATTCCAACTTGATCTCACTCTGTTCGATCAACTCTGTTCAGGAAAACACAAATCATAGATCTTTCAAAGATGTACAATGTTTAAGTAAGGTTTGAGGACAAGTAGAACTTAGCATAAAGTTTTCATACTATGGTTCTATTTCAAGTTAAATAAACATGACATAAGACCTTAGGCTAAGAATATTTAAGCTAAGATTTGAGCATAATAAAAGGGACCCCATGAAATAAAAGAGACATAGCGTAAAGTATTTAGTCTAAGCTAGAAACATAATTTAAAAAGGACCATGTGAATAGAATACATGGCATATGGGTTAGCCTAAGGTTTTTATTGCATAAATGCAATTTAAAACTTTAGCCTAAGTCTAGGATAATAAAGGGGCTCCTCATGGAACTTAATCTAAGTCTGTAGCATGGATAATTATTCCCATACAAGTTAGAATTTAGTTCAAAAGGGGATCTAGGATAAAGCCTTAGATTATGGCTTTAGCATGGCTAAAAATAGATCTAGTTAATCTTCGATAGGTCATAGGATAAAAAAAGATCAATTTTAATGTTGAAGCATAAATCCCTAAGTATGTTGACCCCCAAATGAGATTCCATTGAGCTTACAAAACACAAGTAATCAGTTTTTAGCAACTTAGGATGGGATAAAACCATGATCATTTAAAACATAAAGGACCTGGCAAAATATTTTTGATTAAATATTTATTAGTATTAATAAATATAACTAGGACAAAAGTTATAGTTTTAAACTAAGTCTTTATTAAAATCCTTCCTATGTAAATTTGAATCCCCTTCTAAGAAAATATAGGCTTAACATTTTAAGACTAATGCTTTACATGTTTTAGATATGGATTCAATTAATAAATCAAAGCCTAAGGGTTATTCAAAGTAAGGAATCAAATCATGAAGGTCAAATTTTCTCCATTCTAGATGGACTTCATAAATCTTGTCATTGAAAACATCCTTTTAGGCTGCTATTGTTGTAAACCTCATTAAATTGCTCACTAATAGATTCTAGGTCAAGTCATCTTTGAGAAGACACTCATATAATGCAAAAAAGAACAAATTAGGACTTTCATACATGTTTTAGGGCCGTTTCTATGTTCAAGTAGGTTTTCAGGAAGCTTTAATGGCATCCCTATGTTTAACTTGTAGGCTTAGTCTTTCTTACTTTTTCTAACTTTCAGAAAAAAAAAAAGGAGAGAAACAATAGATTAGGGGTGTGTACTTGGTTAAATGTTTCACTCATTGATGAATAGACAAAGTTAGAACTCTTTTGGTAAGGAAGGACTACTATAAATAAGACCACACTAAGCCAACTTGTTTGTTAGATGAGTATGAAGGGTGGACTGCTTAGCAACACACTAGATCCAAGAAGCAAAAGCTCCCTTGGCTGGCTATCAATCCACTCCCCTAATGATAAAAATGTTTTGATAATAAAAATGAAAGATGATAAATTTATAAGAACATAAATGCTTATCCAAGAAATAGATAACATACCTATTCAAAAAAAGTATAGCATGGTGGGTCAATACCATGAACGAGTGGATCAAGGTCAGGTCTAGAGGATGTGAGTAGGGTCTATAGATAGGCCAAGAATAGAGGTAGAGTCTAATTGGGTATTAAAGGGGAGAAAATAACAATCTATTATTTTCCTTGATAGTAACCATCGGCGGTTAGGCTAATTAGTGATAGTTTCCCTAACCACTGACGATTGATGTAACTAGTGATTGTTGTAACAATCGTCGATGATTGACTATGAAAAGTTGTAGGGAATTGAAATGGAGTTTGGGGTGGAGTGGTGAGTGGGAAAAAAAGGTTAAATATGGGATATGTAGGTAAGGGATAATGTGTAGGTGATCTTATAGAGACAAAAAGATTTAGTGGAGAAGGGAAATGCTAAAAACAAAAGAAAAATACTCGTATGATGCAAAGTGGAAGCCAACGACAAGTTGAATGAAATTGGATAGCATAATGGTACTCTAGGCTTAAAAATTCATATGAACAAATTTTCAAGATCTTGGAGACCTGTACAAAGAAAATAAGAGAGCCTGGATGCAATTTTTAAATCCTTTTCTCTTCTAAGAGACCTCAATTTATAACACAAATTTGTTAAGTGGGGAATAAGGAAGTTGATAATCTGGTCTAGGATAAAGATGCTAATTCAAAGAGATGGTAAGCTATAAGGTTTTCATGGGAAAATTTCCATTTTGCTCATGCATGTCTTGCCTACAATTGGTAGTTCTTGTGTTGCAAGTCTGGAGGCCTAATTGTCGATGGTCAGGCTAACCATTGACAGTTAGGCTGACCGTCAATGGTCATACTCCTAAGTTTATAAGGGTTAAAATTGGTCCTAAGTTAATGTTTAACAAAATTTCCTAAGTGTGTTAATGAATGTCAAAGTATATAAAGGTGTTTTTAAGGGTGAGTTAACTAGGTGAATAGTTAATTAAGGGTCAAGGATAGGTCTAAGGTAGCTTAACATTAAAAACTATTTGAGGGGATGTTTTTGAGTGTCTACACTTAAACTATATTTAGAAACATTTCTTTATGTCTATGCATCACCAATGAGCTCTATATCCTCTATAAATTTAGCTTTGCATCAATACATTAGATCATTTGGCATAGATTAACAAGATTCATTAATATTTAAAATGTGATTGAGCTTTAATCTATACTAGGCCCCAAGGTTGTGGCACTCGGTAGTCTTATGAGCCTTTTGAGCTCTGTATCTTATCATTCTGGTTAGTTCATGCACTTTCTCCATGTGGTGGTATCACATTTTCTCATATCTTTGTTGAAATTTTTTGGATTACCTTGCATCATCAGATCTTGATTGGGTAAGTAACTACACGTCATTAATTTTTTGAAAGTGCTCAATATTTAACATGAATCTATTGAAGTCTTGGCTTGTTATGCTCTATCGATCGAATGTGTACATTATAACACGTACCATCGATCATATATGACTTACTAAAGTTTTAAGTTGGGGACCATGCCTTAAATTTTAAACATTACCTTCACTTCATCAGATCTTAATCTAAGAGAAAATGTGAGCCATAGGCTATAATCTGTGGGGTCAAATGTGTTTGGTTCCTGCAACCATACAAATTAATTATGTAAGCTCAAGAAATACATAAAGTTTTGGACCAATGTTTTATTCATATTAATAAATATGAATACTCTAGTCAAAGGTTTTTAAGCTAAGTTTGTAACATGTAAAAAGGACCCCTTCAAATTAAAAAGGACCAAGGCATGAAGATTATGGACCAAGGCTATAAACATAGAACA
Organism: Torreya grandis; assembly: GCA_037957365.1. NCBI lineage: Eukaryota > Viridiplantae > Streptophyta > Pinopsida > Cupressales > Taxaceae > Torreya > Torreya grandis. Next base: position 2,453,096 of record JARHVA010002381.1, on the reverse strand, counting down.
AAAGGACCCCACGAGAGGACCTATCATAAAGTTTTAAACTAAGGTTTTTATCATATTAATAAATATGATGAACCTTAGGATAAGACTTTAGGCTAAGCCTTATAACAAAGGGACCATATGATTACTTGGAGAAAGCTAGGATAAAAAGGAACAAAGGGATCATGTGACATAAAAGAAACCAAGCATAGGATTTTTAGTCTAAACTTTAGTTGTGTTGAAAAACATGACCAAGTATTAGGGTAAAAATTAACTAAGTCCATGGTATGATTAATTTGTCCCCTCTTAAAATTAAATAAAAATCTCCCACCAAATTTAAATTTGAATTAAAAGGTCCAAGTAAAACATTAGGCTAGGATTTCATCAATTCAAACATGAATTTAATTAATCAATTTAAAACCAAGGTTATTAAAATATCAATTTAATATTGAAGAACAAAACCATAAACATGTTCATTCTTAAATGGGCTCCATCAAATCTGTAACTTGGAACACAAATATTTAATGTTAGCACCTTAGATAAGATTAAAATATAACCATGAACAAATAAGTTAGCTAGACCATGATGTGGATGATCTTCAAATACAAATAATGTGCAAACATGCTAGTGACACTCTAATCAAGTGGATTTTCAATTTTAAGGTACAAATTTGCATAATTTGACACAAGGGTCAGTATTTTTTAGAAATGGGGGTATGTTGACCTCAACAAATGACAACTTCTGGGAGAAACATAGTAATATGTCAGAATTTAGAGACTTTTGCTTAGAATAATAATTAAGCTACTTATTCCATTTAATCAGGGACTATTATTAAGATCAGTTCATGGTTATAACAAATCTTTCAGATGTAGAATTAGGATCAAACATCAAAAACCTTAGTCATGTTTTGTGTGTGCTTTGATTCCACTTACTGATTAGCATAAGATTGAGAGAACACCTTCTAGGTTCATGGCTCTAATCATTAACATTGACTTTCATCATGTTTGGATATTCATTAAGGACCATGTTTATCTCAAGAAAGGCTTAGGCATTGCTCTACTACTAGTTAGGCATTTATAGCCTTGATAGAGATGCCTTTAGATCTACTCAAGGCCTTGTTACACTACCAACTAAGTGTCCATAGCCCCGGTAGAGATTACCATAATCACCTTTGCTTGGAAATTTTTTGATTTTGTAATAAGATCCTGTTTTGTATTTTTTAGATCTTTTTGAATTTCTAGCAAAGGTTGGGAACCAAGGTAGCCAGGTTTAGGGATTTAGTCAAGTGTTTGATTTTTAGACAATCATCCTTGGATGTAAACTTTATCCCAAGTAATTAATATTTTTTAAGTGCAATCATGATTATGTCTTAATTGTTTAGAATTCTATCCTACATGTGCAATCCTTATTAAAACCAAGCTTAGATTAGAAAAACATTTAAAATATCAAGGAACAATTAACTTATCCATCAGTGTTTTCTAGTTTCTCTAAACTACAACATCAATCTCACATTTTAACAATCCATGATCAACCAATGTTGAGAAGTCATACCTGCATTTCTAAATTGTGAAGCTCTTGAGCATTCTAGATAAAAATTGAGCTAAGAATTTTCCAAAAAAACTTATTTAAAAGCAAAGAACAAAGCAAGAGAAAGCAAACAAATATAAATAGGCATTATATACAAATAAGTGATATGAAAGAAAAACATAATAAACAAGGAACATGAAGAAAATTAAACTAATCCCTACATTAACTACATAAAGTACGTACCTCCCAGATCAAATGGAAAATTATTTAGTCTTGTATAGAACCTTGAACCATGATTACTTCCATTCAATGGCCTCTTCTTGTGTATAGGAACACTTGTATGCTTGTGTCTTTTGGGTGATGTGGCTTAGTCTCCTATCAACATTATCATATACATGGATCAAATATATGATCCTACGACCCAATCATCTTCTTCCCAAATCCTTCTAATTTACTTTAGGAGTGTTATTTCTACTTTATCCATAAATAGATAATGTCTTATATCATCTTCACTTAATAATGGTAGCTCAGCTAGTATCCTTAGACTGATGTTTCATTATGTTCTTGCTGAGGTAGACATGGAATACCAATCTTTACACAAAAATATTCCAAGTCATCCCAAAAGGATTCTTCATATTGATCAACTAAATGATGTTCATCTAGACTCCCATCAGAGACATGTTGGTCCCATACTCCTAACCTCTTGATAAATTCATATGACAATTCTTGATCTATTTCACTTCATTTTCATCCTTAATGAAGAAATGTAGTTATTATATCCAATCAAGCTCCAACTCATCTTGGTTTAGGACCTCCAAAATAATATCATCTTCTAGGAACTCCAAATCATTGGTTAAATCTTTAGATGAAGCATCCATGTGTTATTTTATCCCATCATATACCATCTCTAGCTATTTAAATCCATATAATAAATCATGATATGACTTCTACCAGTGATCACCTTCTTCAGGAGTATTCTCTATTTCAAAAATAAATATATGTGGGTTATTCTTTTGACTACCTTCTAAAGAAAGATCATCTTATACTTGATCTATATCCATTTCTAACAACTCTTATTACTCATCTATAGATGTTCTAATAATGATGTCTTGTTGGTCTCTAATTACAATCTCTTTAACATATTCAAGAATACAAGTCACCTCAGATGCAACTTCTTCAATTAGCTCATCTTGATCTTCATCTTCAAATGGGAAATCAAAGGCCTACATGAAGGATTCAAAAGTTCTTGGAAAGCTAGATATCCCTATAACAAGGTCTTGATTAGGCACAATTTTAATTGTATCCCTTTCACTCTGAGATGATTCAAAAATATTACAATGATCGACTAAATCTATATCAAAAAAACTCATTTGCATGTTTTCAAATGATACATTATTATTGTTATCATGAAACCCCTTTGGAGGCCTATTGAACCTTTGAGACCCATAGTTTCTATTAGAGCTTTCTCTTATATTTATTACTTGTTTTTGCAACTAAAGAAAGTTAGTGCTTAGTTTTTGGGCAATTTATAATATCAAGTAATTTGAATTTTTTGATATCTCAAGTTCACAAATTGGAGCATTACTACTAGTTGTGGGCACTAGAGTTCTATGATTTTGTGGATGAGATCCAATTATGGTGTTATTTAGGAACTCTAGGTTTTGGCCAGGATATGTATGACTCAAAGGCAATTGGTTCTGAACTAGTGTTGAAGTAGGTATACTAGGAATGACATTCATGATGGGTCAATTTGAATTGACATTAGACATGGAATATGCCATCTGACCTTGGGGCCACATTTGTTCATTAATGATCATAACTTTAGAGTAGGCCTGGGTCAATGTGTCTATTACTGTTAGGAATATAGAGGTCATGGGATCTATAACATCCTTATAAATTTATAAGGATAAATCCTCATTAGGTCTATAAGGGATGATGGTTCTACTGAACATTTTTTGGAATCGAGCATTAAAGACTCTGATGGTCCCATTAACATCCCTTTTAATTGTGGTGAACTATTGATACAAGACACAAGGACTAATAATTTTTCCAAATTTATAAATGAAAACATTGTTAAAGTGATCCCAACTAGTAATTTAGTCTTCTGGAAGGCTAAGGAACCATTCATATGAGACATCTTTGAAAGTAAATGGGAACAATCTACATGCTACATCTTCATAAACTGAATTTAACAATCTCAAATCAGCCTTTAATGACTTAATATGCTCTTCAATAGTGACAACATTATTAGGACTGAAATAAGGTAAATATCTTTCAAGATTTTGAGGAAGATCATGTACTATACCTGACATGTTGATTGTGAAGAACCACCTAGCCAAGCCATACCTTGAACACATGAGTACCTTGAACTAGTGAAGTGTTTGAGACTTTAGGAATTTTTCTCACCTAAGCCTTACCTTGGGAAATTCCAGCTTGTGACCTTGAAACCTATTTAAAATATGATGCATCAAAGTAATCTTTGCAAAGTACAATGATTAAGTTTGCATGTTAAGCCAATTTTGCATAAATATATGTAAAACATGACTATATTTAACTAAATTAGCTCAAAGATACATATATATTGATGAATGAGAGGGATATTTACACCTTTAAGCTTGAATGGACTCAAATTTTCAAATAAATAGTCAATCTTTGTACAGAATTGCTATTACTAACCTTCAACATGGGGAATACACAAAACATGAGCTACCTTTGCATGAATATCTATGGATATTTAAATAATATTGATCTTTATCTAAAGGAAGCACATATATTGGTTTAAGACCATTAATATCAATGATATTTACACAAATATTCTAAAATAAGGACAAATATGTAAAGAATACATCACTCTTTGATCAAAACACACCAAAATTAGTAAAGATTTTAAAAATTCAAAAAGATCTAACTAGACCCTCTTCTAGTACTGATGAAGCTTCTCCTATTGATGTCTAAATGTGTACCATAAGTGCCTAGAGTGTTTAAGAAACACTTGTCATTTATAAATTCCTAAGAATATAATGCATGTGTTCTAGGTTGTTATAATCATATTATCTGTTGGTGGAATAGAGGTAGAACAAGTGACTATTTCACAATATTTATATTATTTGGTTGTTGGGAGCCACTGTGGCCAAATAATATATCTATGTAGAATATGGATTATCTATGATAATAACAATGAATTATGATCAAGAACTAATATAAGATGGATATTTATAATGATAATTAAACTAAGGTGATCCAATTAAAAAAAGAAGCAAAAATAAGGGTAGGGCATAAAAAATTGTTGTTGAGCTTTATTCCAAACATCACAACAAAGTTTAGATTTCATCTAAACATTCACTTAACCAATTTGTAACATTAAAAAACTTAAGTCCAAATCCTATCACACTTCAGGAAAACTCTTAAGTAAGGTGGAAATAATGCAAATAATAACCTGGTTCACTTTAAAGATTTACCCCTGCAAGAAAATAGCATTAACCCAAATGCAAGAAGAATAAGAAAATGAAATAGACCTAAGGACTTTCAGTCAACCTAGCATTGACATAAGTTAACAACTCTAGAATCAAATGTACACACCAAGAATTCATAAAAACCATTCAAAATCTAGAAATCAAGAAAAAATAAGTGAGAGAGAAACCATATAGCACTTCACACAAGCAAATATTGGATAATCTTTGTATAATTCCTTGCTTATATTAATTTCTCCTAGTTTATGAAGTAATTTGGCTCTAAAACCTCCCTCCCTTTTTGACAATTGATAATGCTTCTTTTATAAGATAAAAGGTATCATGTTAGTCAGTCTCATCCAATTACATTTGTAAAAGTGTATAGGATAGGTGTCCTTTTATTCTATTCTAGAACAAATGATTTTTCCAATGGACTAACTTATAAACAACATGCTCTTACAAATTGCACATGTCTATAAAGAAAGAATATCATATTTCAAAATATTATACAATATTGGTTACAAAAAGAACATTCTTATTTCATCCAACTTTAGGACCCACTAGTTGATTATGGGTCAGATCATCTTCATACAATTGATAATTCATCTCTTTTTACTTGATTATGTAAAATACAAAGTCAATATGGGGTTTACCTAAAGGTTTTACAGTGCTCAAATGGTGGTAGCATTTGGGCTTAAGTGAGTATTATGGCATAGATCATATAATGGTATTTCCTTTTTGCAGGTCTACTAGATCTTTAGTTTCCATTAATTTCTATTTATGTGGCATCATCTTGGCACCTGTGTAGCATCCATGTGTAATTTTCATGGCAAAACCACTCATCAATATTCAAATAATAATTATTTCCTTTTAAAATCTTCTCTTTATCTCACACTATCTGATTGATTCACATAGATCAATGTTGCTCATTGATCTTGATCTCGAGAGTTAAACATCATTGGTTGCCTCTACTATATTTCATGTGGTTATGACACATGTCATTACCATTTTTGCTCTAATCTATGTTGAAAAGTCCTCTTTAATCACATACCATCTAATCTTGTTCATCTACTTAAACACATGTCATTGATTTTAGAAGATGCTTGGGATTTAATCTACATTAAGATTCCAGGTTATGCCACTTGGTAGTCCCATGAGCCTTTTGAGCCTCATTAAAAAGTCTAACTTGATCTCTCTCTATTCGATCAATTTTGTCTAGTCAAATGTGGATCGTAGATCCTACAAAGATGTACAATGTTTAAGTAAAGTTTGAGGACATTTAGAACTTAGCATAAAATTTTCATACTATGGTTTTATTTTGTGTTAAATTAACATGATTTAATACCTTAGGCTAAGAATATTTAAGCTAAGCTTTGATCATAATAAAAAGGACCCCACAAAATAAAAGAGACAACACAAAGTTTTCAACCTAAGCTAAAAATATAATAAAAAAGGACCCTGTGAATAAAAGACATGACATAAGGTTTAGCCTAAGGTTTTTAATGCATAAATGTAATTTAAAACTTTAGGCTAAGTCTAGGATAATAAAGTGGCCCCGCATGGAAATTAAGTTAAGTCTATAACATGGATAATTGTTCTCATTCTAGTTAGAATTTAGTTCAAAAAGGGACCTAGGTTAAAGCCTTAGATTATGGCTTTAACATGGCTAAAAATAGATCCAATTAATATTTAATAAGCTATAGGATTTAAAATATCAATTTTTATGTTGAATCACAAAGCCCTAAGCATGTTCACCCCCCAAATGAGATTCCCTTGAACCTAAAAAACACAAGTAATCAATTTTTAGCAACTTGGGACAATATAAAAGCATGATCGCTTAAAACATAAAGGACCTAGCAAAAGACTTTTGATTAAGGCCTTAGTAGTATTATTAAATAAAACTAGGACCTAACTTAAATTTTTAAATGAAGTTTGTATTAAAATTATTCCTACATAAATTTGAATCCCCTTTTAAGAAAACCTCGGCTAAACATTCTAAGATTAAGGTTTTACATGTTTTAGATATTTATTCAATTATTAAATCAAAGCCCAAGGATTTTTCAAAGTAAAGAATAAAATCATTAAGGAAATATTTTGTCCATTTCAAATGGACTCCATGATTCCTTTCATTGGAAATGCCCTTTTAGGTTGTCATTGTTGTAAACCTCATTAAATTGCTCACTAATGAATTTTGGGTCAAGTCATCTTCAAGCAGACACTCATATGATGCAAACAACAAAAAAATAGGAATTTTATATGTTTTTAGGACCCTTCTGATGTTCAAGAAGGTTCACAAAAAGCTTTAATGGTGTCCATGTATTCAACTTGTAAACTTAGACTATATTTGGACATGTTTATTTATAACTCTGCATCATTAACAAGCTCAATATCCTTTACAAAATTAGCTTTGGCTTGCACTGTTAGATCATTTTACATGGATCAACATGGTTTGTTGATCTCTAAAAGGTGATTGAGCTTTAATCTATACTAGGCCCTAAGGTTGTGATACTTGGTAGTCCCACAGTCCTTCTGAGCTTTGTATCCTATTAGATTAGTCAGTTTACGTGCTTTCTCCATGTGGTGGTATCACATTTACTTATAACTTCATTGAAATTTTTTGACTTTCCTTGCACTGTTAGATCTTGATCAGGTGAGTAAACATGTGTTGTTGATTTTTGGAAAGTGCTCAAGATTTAACATGACTCTGTTGAAGTCTTGGCTTGTTACGTTCCATCGATTAAATGTGTACATTGTAATGCATACCATCAATCATTTAGAACTTTCTTAGGTTTTAAGTTGGGGACCATGCATTGGTTTTTTAAAATTGCCGTCACTCCATCAGATCTTGATCTGGGAGCTAATGTGAGCCATAGGTTGTAATCCATGGGGTCGAATATGATTGGTTCCTACAACCATAAAAATTAATTATGTAAGTTCAAAAAATACATAAAGTTTTAGAACAATGATTTATTCGTATTGATAAATACAAATATTTTATTCAAAGGTTTTAAAGCTAAGTTTACAACATGTAAAAAGGACCCCTTCAAATTAAAAGGGACCAAAGCATGAAGATTATGGACCAAGGCTATAAACATAAAACAAAAGGATCTTGTGAGAAGACCTAGCGCAAAGTTTTAGGCTAAGGTTTTTATCATATTAATAAATACAATGAACCTTAGGATAAGACTTTAAGATAAGACTTATAAAAAAGGGACCATATGATTACTTAGACCAAGCTAGAATAAAAGGTAACAAAGGGGTCACGGGACATAAAAAAGACCAAGCATAAGATTTTTAGCCTAAGGTTTGGTGGTGTTGAAAAACACGACCAAGCCTTAGGGTAAAAATTAAACTAAGTCCATGGTATAATTATTTTGTCCTTGCTTAAAATTAAATAAAAATCTCCTACCAAATTTAAATTTGAATTAAAAGGTCCAGGGAAAACATTAGGCTAGGGTTTCATCAATTCAAACATGAATTTAAATAATCAATTATAAACCAAGGTTAGTAAAATATCAATTTAACATTGAAGCACAAAGCCTTATTCATGTTCATTCTCAAATGGGCTTCATTAAATATACAATCTAGAAATGTTAGCACCTTAGGTAAGATTAAAGTAGAACCATGAATAAATAAGTCAGTCAGACCATGGTGTGGATGATCTTCAAATACAAATAATGTGAAAATATGCTAGTGACACTCTAATCAAATGGATTTTCAATGTTTTGGTACAAATTTTCACAATTTGACACAAGGGTCCTCATTTTTTAGAAATGGGGATATGTTGACCTCAACACCAATGAAGCTAGTAAAATTTTTCTCAACACTACTAGTTCTAACAACTCAATTGCCAACTTGTACAATCACCTGCAACTAATCTATGGCCATGCAATATATTTCCCTCTATCAAGGAAGAGGTGATAAGTCCTTACAGTGAAAACCCAAATCCAAATACTCTATATGCTCCTCATCAAGAATATCAATGAACTAAATAAAACCAAAACTGAATTGAAAGCAACACCAAACTAAAAAACACACACTATGGATACCAAAAATGTTATTCAATAATTTTACCCAAACTTTGAGTGAATAATTAACTAGAGAAGGGAAATTACCCTCTAGCCTCTAATGGATTCTCTAACCTCTATTGGGTTTGGGGGATCTACCAACCTATTAAATCCCTAGGGACCTATGAACTATGAAATGCAACTATAACATTTTTGATAGCACAAGTGATAGAAAATGTTATTACAATCACAATTATTAAGTACATACTTTCCATTTGCATCTTCCAAGCAAAATTTGGGTGTAAGATTCTATTGATAATGTACCCACTTTACATTAGAGAATTTTATTTATTCATTTTAAAATATTTTTCTCAAAACACACATTTTGAGACTTCAAATCACATAAATGATTAATACAGAGTCCAAACTTCTAGAGGGTAGAACTTTTGATTTGTAACTCCATTTGAGCTCTCATTTACATCAAAATAAATATGTAAAAAAGTTAAATTAAGCTTAAATGATTCTATCTATTTAGAAATATTTTCATAACTTTTATAATGCCATACATGACTATCTAAGGGTCCAAAAATATATTTCAGTATTTTTTCTAATTATTTTCTATTTTTAGAAATAGTGTATTTTTACACTCGGACATGAACTTCAGTTTAAATTCATCCATTAGTTTAATTTTAGTATTTAGAATATTTAGGGAATGTTTTAAGCCCATCTGAGCTTGCATGCAAGACTTCTAAAAATAGCGATTGGAAAAAATCTCTAGAAGTCAAAAATTACTAAAAATAACAATTTTCTAAAAATTATGTACGTTAATTAACTTTAGGTGCTTTAGGTAGCTTTATATATATATTTTAACTTTTTAAATTATGTATGTTAAGTCCAATTTCAAGTTGAGATATATTTTAAATTCTCTTATGTAAATATTTTTTCATTCAATGAGAATTAGTAGTGTTTTTTTGCTTTCATGCAAATTTTGAGTTTATGTCTATTGACTTATTTTTTTATCTAGTATGTGTTTTCATCAATTACCATTCTAGTGTGTCCAAAATATCCCAACACCTAAGAAATAAATGATTACATGACTACTTCCAAGGAAAAACTTAACTAGAATCAAAAGTCATAAAAGGATATGCCCTTATGTCTCCAACATCACTGCTTCTGTAACCACTTCAAAAAGAAAAAGAAAAAAATTTCAAAAGAAAAATTGTAAACTTATTTTGACCAAAAAAATAGTTTGATAGGTTTTAAACCTTTAACCTCTTATTTACATATATTTTACAAAATAACTCTAACCAACTCCTCTATTATTATTTGTGAAACATAAAATGAAAATGTTATATGTAAACTATACTTTTCTAAGTGTTCAAAATTTGTGTGTGAGCATGTGTCTGTAAAAAATTTTACTCAACAATTCACTGTGAAAGTGAAAACACTATTTTGACTTCATATTTTGTGGGGCCTACTAGACAATGTTGTTTGAAAATAAAACAAATACAAATCATGTTTTATGCCATACTATTCACACTATCACTCCAAAATGTTGTACATTTTGTACCATCATGTGGGATCAGCTTCGAAGGGGATCTAAGACCATAAAATCAACAATCATAAGAGTTTAATAGAAATCAAGGTTTAAAGGCATGCCATACAATAATTCATTTGTTGTTTTTGACATAAAAATCCATAAAAATTTCATTTTTATTATATTAATACTCCATAAACATACTTTGCCTAAGTTTGTGACCATACAAATTTAATTTTCATGGATTTGAGCCATACAATTTTTAATCTAAAGCTTTCTAACAACAAATAGGGGTTTAAAATGTCATAAAAATTATAGATTTGTATTTTGGAGGTTGTAATACTTCAAAAATTGTTATTTTAGGGCATCAATGTCGTATAATAGCAAGGAAATGGGTATAAATTGCGTAGATGATTTTATAGTTTCTTGGGCCATATAAATGATAACATTTTTATAGATGTAATATAGTACCTTTTCAAATTCCTTGCTCAGAATTGCATACTCCCAAAAATCTTCTCTCTCTTTCACACAAGCTTCTTCATGTTCACTTTGACATGGCTCAATACCATTGTTAGGACCACACATAGATGTAAATGTAAGAGTCTACATTTCATTAATTTTACACATTGTTCATGAGAAGGTAAAATATCATTGTTCAAATATTTATAAAGTTGAAGCTTATAAAAGTTTTCATGGTAGTTATTCTATGAGACTCCAATAGGTTCAACTACCAAATTAAATTATAAACTTATTTATTAATTAACCTACTAGCTTTATTAACTAATGATATTAATAATAAAGTAAATACAATCTTTCAATCATACAACCCAACATGTTATACACTTACATTTATTTTTAGCAGACCTATATACATTTGTATGATATAAAAAACATCACTTTGGTAATTGTAATAATTCGTCGGGCAAGTGAACTAGTTCAATACATTGTGTTGCTAATATGAACTTCAATACCATATTGAATACTTGTAAATACTTTGATTATCATGAACAAAAATCATTTTTTAACTTTCATTTTATTCTTTTTTAATGTCTTAGATCGATAATATATGCTTAAATATACTAAGATGCTTTGGTATTTATATATAATTTATATTTAAATTAGGATCTTATTTGTACACAAGTTGACATCAAACAGTCAAAAAAATAAAAATCACGAGACAATGGCCCAGAGACTCAAAAGTTTCATGCAAAGATCATACAACTTTTTTTTGAAAGACTTACATTGATCATAAATATTTAAATATACTATAATGCTTGTGTATTTATAGACAATTTGAATTTAAATTAAGACTTTTTTTACCTATAAATAATATCAAACAGTAAAAAAATGAAAACCACAAGATGAAGTATTGGAGGGCCCGAATATTCTTTATTAAAACCATACAACCACTTAATATGTGTCTGAAAAATAATTGCACTCTATAATATAATATCTCATTTTCTATAAGGAAAGTAGAATTCAATTAAATTTACAAGAATAAAGATAATAATTATAATTTTTTAGAAAAAATATAAAAACTATTAAAATTTAATAATTATACAAATAATACTTATTATAAAATAAATAAATATATATATATATATATATATATATATATATATATATATATATATATATATATATATATATATATAATTTAATAATTAATACATATTTATAAACATTTAAAGATGTCTATAAATATATATTATAATATACTACGTATATTGGCTCAAATACTTCATCATAATTTGTATGTTGGAAAATATTTGGAGAAAATAAATTCAAACTCAAGTTTTTTTTTATAAGACTATTATGTCATTATTGCATTCCAAAAAATCCAAACTTAAAAAAAATTAAAAATAATCATTTCAACTTACATTGACCTATGAGATGAAAGAAGAATAACCATTGCTTAAAATTTGTTTAAAATATGTTAAGCTTATAATTTTATTTATCAAAACTCATACTTCAAGAAAATGGGTTTACATCATGTTTATACAAAAATGCAATAAATTTATTTATATTATCTTGTAAATTGATTTTAATTAAATTTAAATAAATAAAATAATAAATCAGTTTTTAATTTATATTAAAAAATATTTTAGAAAAAAAATAATAATTATATATATTTATAAAATTATTTTTCTTTGATTTAAATTTAAAAATAATTATCAAAAATAAATAGTGAAAAAAAATGAAGTAAAATTCAGAATATTAGAGACAACATAAACAATTTTCTAGAGTGCACTATAATGTCAGAGTGAAGATATTTTTTGGAACATCAAATTATTTATAATTCATTATATATTAATAAAAATAGGAAATTTATTAATTTTTTTTTTTAATTCTTCCATTATTATCAAGGCCTTAGGATGATAAAATTAATAAATTAAAAAAATAAAATAAAAAAATAAAAATAAAACACTCAATATAATTTGACAATCAATATGTGAATTCATAGTCCAGTCTTATATGAATTTTTAAACTAAAATGAGTATGTGAAAAATAAAAATAAATGTTTTAAACCTTGTTTCAATTCTACTTTAAATGCTTGAACTATTTTATAACACTTTCATAATATATTCATTCAATAAATGTGACTATTCCTCATTAGTGTCATGTCCATTCATTATCCTATATGTATTAATACATATGTATTATAGACTTCTCTATTTCAAATTTGAAGTAAATTGGTATGTAATCCGATACACAATAGATAGGAAAGACCCACCTAAATGGAACACAAACCATAAGAAACCCAAAACAAGCATCACATGAGCCCACACCAAAACCATACACTAATAGTTTTGGTGCTCTAAAACCATACCACTACAATATTTTGAACAACATTCCCAAAACCTAAGAAAACAAGGCAAGAAGGAAAAAGATGGAAACAAGGAGAACATAACAAAACAACCAAAACATTTAAAAAAAATGTATTGCTGAAAAAAATACTTCCTAGAATTATTTATTTATTTGCCAGTTAAATTTCAATTCCAATCATTGAAAATTTATAACAAGAGCCATGTTGCGGCATAGTGCCTATCATTGTTTAAGAGCATATTTTGTTGTTACATGGGTTTTTTTTGAATATGTTGTGTTTAAATGTAAGTTTCTGTATATTTAATTTTGGTTATCTTGGGAGTGTGTTACATTGATTTGGTTTATTTATATGTAGTTGTTGTAAGGGCATGTTATATGTTTTCTTGTAATATCATTTTGTATTTGTGTTGTGGCATGAGCACCTAGTGTTGTTAGTAAATGTTTCTCATAGCAGGGTAATTATTGGCAGTCACAAGCATGTGTTACCACCTTTATCTTCTTTTAGTTTTAGTGACTAAAAATTAAAAATTAAAATGAGGTCATAATGATTTGTAAACAAACAATAAAGCCTACTACAAAGATCAATCCTTAGACTATTGTAGAAATAGGTAAATGGTAATTGCCTGTGATAAATACCTATTACATATATACTCATTGATAGAGATTAAATCTCATGGTCGACTTTAGCTATTGTGATTTTTTTATGATAGATATTTATTAAACATCTTTCCTCAAATGTTAGTATAATTGATACTAGGAAAAATAAATATTAAAGTTAATATATTATATTTATTACAATCCTTTAGAATTTTTGACAATCTATTAAATTTTTTTACTTGAAGCTCATAGATGTCACTAAAAAAATTGTTTATATTTACAGTTGAAAAAATAATTTTATTTCACTTAAAAATGCAAATACGATCATATGGTGATTACTTGTAGACATGTCAAGATGAAAATGTTGGTTGCTTCTTCAATGAAAATGTAATCTGGTGACTCTAAAACTAATTAGACCTAAAACTGGAAAATGCTTCTTTAAGAAAATGTGGCTCCTATATAATCTAATCAACTGATGTAATATTTCGTATGAAAATAGATATGGATACAAACATTTCCAAGCTTTTTCCATTCTCATTTTTAATGATACTAATGATAGTTATTGTATTAGTAACAATAGTGCACATTTATCTTGATTTGGTAATGGAGGAAAAGTAAAATTGTAACCATGGCCATGAGCAATGCCATTTTTTAAGTAGTATTTTGAATTGGGTTTGATTCCACACCAATCTCTACATATTCTCTCCAAACACTATGGTAGTTTGGTTATCTAAAATTATGCACCACCCTAGTTTCTATATATTTATTTGTAGATGTTGCAACTACCATCCTAAAAAGTAAACATTATATTGGAAGGGATGTAATTTCCTATTTTGGTAAAACAGGGTTTTGTAAAGTAAAAAAGTGTAAACCAACAGTCATATCTCAATTTAAACCTATGGTTGTTGACCACGTATCACCTTTTATACATGAAGTGTTTAAAAACAATAATATGATATTGACTTTAATAATCTTGTAATTAATATATATGAATTGTTATATTATCTTATTATTGTAAGATATTATATTATATAGTATACATTATTATATGACATTAATATATTATTAAAGTATTATTATATTAATGTTATATTAAATTATTATTGTAATATATATCGATGTATATATAATATATAATATTATATTTTTAATTACAATATTATACTATAATAATATAACATAGTTTATATTAATATATACTAATGTTTTTTTGCTAAGTAATGATTTTTTACTGTAGCATGCAATGGATACAACTAGATTGAGGAGTACCAACAATGACAATAATAGGCCTCGAAAATGTAACCAACAATGACAACTAACCCTGAGAATGTAACTAATGGCCATAACCAACCTCATATTCTATTACTAAGATTTGAACATGGATGGGGTTTAAATAACCAAGCCACTTTACCAACTCACCCACATCTTATTGAAAATATATATATATGTACTATATAGATATTAATTTAATATTATATTATAGTATCTATTAATATACTACTATCATTATTTTAATATTATAGTAATAATATATTAATACAATGTAGTCTATAATTGTAATAGTAATTGTGGGGATCTATTACTACAATTGTAATAGGTATTATATTATGAAATATATTAATAGTGTGTGGAATAATAATGTTTTTATTGTGCATGGATTTTTTAGTTTTATAGTGTGGAGATTATCTTACACACCACGTTATCATTGATAGGTAGGATTGTATTGGTTAAAGTTGTGGTTTCTATGAAATAGTAATTATCACTGTAGAGACCCTATTTGATGTTTTCTTTGTTCATATAGAATTATGTTAAAGCTCTCATTCTATAGTATTTCAAACCTTTATACTTGCAAAAATTGTAAGATTTGTTGCTATAAATTCAGATTATTTTAAAATAACATGGAGAAGTTAAGGTAAAATTCTTTTTTTCATAAGTTGTTTTCTAAGTAATTAAGCACTTGGATTCCACACACAATATTTTAAATTTGTTTCTCATTTTGGTGAAGGAGAGGTGTGATTATTTTGTAGACACTAAATCTGGCCACCAATGACCTCCAATCAGGGTTTTGGCCAATTTCCACCCAAAATGCACAATTTGGCCTAAAAAACACTAAAACATGCTAAATTATGTGAAATTAATGTATTCAAGTGTCGATTTTTCCCAGGGTATCACTAAATGGGGTAATGCAATTTATAGGCTATCTAACTTTGATCAGATCATTTCAAGTCAAAATGCTAATTTTACACCTAGGTGCTTTGGATTGCTCTTTTCTATCAAATCTCTTGCATAATACATGTGCCTTCGTTATTTGTTGTTGGTAACATACTAAATTTGATAATAGATCCAATGCATCTAACATTGCCTTCCAATTCTAATCTAGTTGAATTTTAGACCAATAACAAGGCATTCTAATCAATTTGAGTAATTTGTACACAAAGTGCTTAAACATGCTTAAGAGCTATTTAATCCAAATCAAGAGCCTAATCAAGAATTCCATAGAAAATTGTTGAATAATTATTTTTGGAAATGAATATTGAATATCTGCATCATCAGGTGACCTCATTTCTTGGGAAGACATCCCTAGGGCATAAATGCCACAAATATTAGGATTCATGCCTCTCATGCCTCATCAATGCCCTCTATGCCTCTTAATTGCTCCTATCCCAAATATTGATGAGCCTATTTATCAATTTTAATTGCATAATTAGATTAATCCTTAGCCACACATCTCAATCCTGAGATGGATGGTTCAAGTTGATTCTAGACTTTTGCAAAATTCTATAAATAGGAGGCCTTACCACATCATTTCTAAGCTATTTTGGTGCACAGCTATTATGCTCAAATATCTTGAAAAGCCATTGCAACTAGTGTTACCATGCCAAATTGATTTCAAACCAAGCTAAGCCACAATAAGCATTTTGGAGCATCCAAGGGAGGTAAGAGAAACTTTCTTTTGCATTTTAGTTGTGTGTTTTATTTATGTTTGTTAACTAATCTCTCCCTAGTGTCTAGGCCTAAAGATGTTATTCTAGTTTGTGTGTTTCTTTCATTATGTTTTCATTTTAGAACTAACACCATACTAATCATCCTCTCTTGAGTCAAATTCTTAGATCACATTATGGCATGCCTGGTGGGACTAGACACATCTCACACCTAAAGAATATCATTTTTCAACTTTAAAATATTTATTTGGATCCTTAAAACCCTTGTAAATTGATTTTCTAACTTTATTTTTCCATTTTTGTTTACTACAGATTTACATAGTAAGTGACATTAGCTAGTAAAACTGACATCAGTTGCATAACTTAACCGACATCAATTAGTAAAACTAGAATTGGTTAGATACCTGTCATCAGTCACATTGGTATAGCTGATGTCAGTTGGATAACCAATATCAGTTAAAAATGTAACTATCATTGGTTAAATAAACCGATGTCAGTCACTGTGTTTTTCTTAAAACATAGACCTGGGAGCACTTTTTCTAAAGTTCATTATTTCAAACCCAAAATAACTTCAAGGCTAAAAGACATGCTAACATTTTTTCTATAGGACCAAGCTTGAAATTTTCTAAAGACATTTTTAGATCACCTTTTTCATGCTTAAAAATTAGTTAGGAGCCTTGTTTTGGTGTTTAACAAAAAAATTAGATGTTTATGGTGAATGTTTTCAAAGTTTGCAACTAAGACCAAGGGGCCAAATGAACACCACCTAATTTTCCATTTGGGATTAAAAAAGAACTCACCTTTTCAAAGCTTTTTGTATTTACTTAATTGTTTAGATTAAATATTTGTTTGGCAAAAAGAGGGATGTTACGTTTATGCTCTTCTATTTGTCCCCTTTAGGGAATCCTCAGAATCAAAAGTGTCATTCTTATTGAAATTAGCCTAGTCCAAGGCTTAGAAAGAAACTTATCTAAATCACTCCCCAAAAACTCATCAAAGATTGGGTGACCTTAAAGTCTTTCTACTTTCATGCTTTATTTATTTTTATGTAAACTTGGCTTGAGAGGGGGACTTCATCACTTCTTATGAGTTCTTTAGGGAATATTTGACCTAAGGTTTCACCTCCCAGCAATAACTTCATTTAATCCTTCTGGAGTTACACACGGGATGTATCTGCATTTGGACATTGCACTACACTGAGTGAATAGTAGGATGTAGTGGTTATAAAAAGGACTAGACCTTTTTACAACTAGCCAATGCTGTGGTCACCCAATTTCCATGGTTTTATTTTAGATTGTTTGATGTGAAATTAATTATGCATTTGATTCCCCTAGAGACATTCGAAGCTTAATAGTTTAGTCAACCCCATATTGACATACCCTTGCTAGGATTTAGATGATTATACTTAGCGTATTTTGATCATTTTTGCTTGGTATGTTTTGATACTAAAACTTTTTTATTTGTTCATAAGCCATGTTAAAAACAAGTTGTCTATATGTCACTCTTTTGTCTAAAGAGGCATTATACTAGCTGTTTTACACCAAACTTGTGCCTTGAAATTTTTGCTAAACTTGTTTGTGTGTGTGTAATTTGAGTTGCAAAGGGTAGTGTTATGCTACCCAAATCATGTCAAACCATTGTGCCTTTGATTCTTTTGAAGCATAACATTGACCACATTATTCAAGTATGCTTACGCCATTAGGCTGCTCAATTTATTTCAAGACTTGTTTACCATTGTATCAAAACCATTTGTTTTAAACCATGCCATGTCTACCATTTGGACCTTTGTCTTATGCCATCATGTTGTCCAATCTTGTCTAGCTTATTTGGTCAAATCCTAGTTTTCAAGATTGAGTTTTCAATTAGCCTTGTTAAGTTTGGATCCAAACATTGATTGATTTCTGTTTAGGCCTCAATTCATGGAGTTGATACATATATCTTTCTCTTTTGGTTTGCATAACTTCGATTAATCGATTACCCAAATTTGAAAACTATTGATGGTTTGTTTGTTTAATGCCTATCCTCATCATTATTTATGACTTTATTTGGGAGAACATAGCCTTTCTCAAAGATCCTTTTATCTTATGCCTTATGCCAACTGATCCTGTTTATGTTTAATTTCATGTGTTGGGTTTATGTCAAAGTTGTTTTTAAACTTGTTAGATTAAATCAAATCACATCAACCTTTGTTTTAAGGCTAGATTTGAACTTCATTTAGCCAAAAGTCCTAGCATATGCCTATTTATTTGTGCCTATCTTTTGACTTCATATTTGGATAAAATACCTAGTAACTCAACTTTTCCCTTTCCTAGTTTAGACCTTGTTTGGAACATTTTGACCTAGACCTTTAACATGTCATATTTTATTCAGACACTTGACCTTTTATGCATATGACATTTGACATTAGACATTTGATGTTAGGATATTTTATGCCAAGTCTTAGCATAAATTAATTTGGAGATACAGCTCCAATTTTAGACCACATTAGAGATACAACTCTACCTTTTGAACATGTTAGACTAAGCTTAAACCATTTATCCTTTGGACATAGTTTTTTAGAGTTTGTAAAACTCTAAGCCTTTTTGTTTTAGAACTTTCATCATTTACACAGATATGTCTAGCTGCACTTATGATGGATTCATTTACAATCCAACTTATGATAGAATGGCTACACAAAATCCCACTAAAAACCCTTAGAGAGAAAGATTTTTTAAGGAATTTTATTATTCTCCCTACAATACTCCATATGGGGAACATAATCAAAATACACAAAATCTAAATCGAAACCTTGATTGGTATGAAGAGACTTGTGAAGAGGAATTTGAAGAACCAACTATAGATAATGTTGTTTGGGATACAAATCCATACCCTTTTTACAATAATTATTACATGGAACACAATCAAGAACTAGCTTATGAGCCAACTCACAACTGGGATGATATGATTTATGAGGAAGACTTGGATGCTTTGGCTTATGCGAGCAACTAGGCTCCACCAAATCATACCATTTCTATTCCAAGACAACAATATCACACCATTCCCATACCAAGACCTCATCCTTTGGTTTGTGTGAGTAATAAAGATCTATAATGACCCTTCATCATTCCAGGACCTAATCCTTTATCTTGTGTGAGCAATGAAGCCCCACAATGCCCTATCGTTACCATCTCAAGACTTTGTCCTTTAGATCATGTGAGTAATCATGTTCCCCAAGGCCCTACCATTATCTAACCACAAGTCATTCTTTGTCTAGTACCAATCCTATCCAAACCTCAACCCATCTAATCATTTGAAACTAAGCTATGTTCAAAAATGGTATTTTACAACTCATTAGAAATGAAAGCCTAGACAACCAACCAATCCAAGATGTTTTTGTTGAACCAACCACTTATGATTAGTCAACCTGTGATGAATCACCTATTGATCTTATACTAGTTGTCAAGGAATCTCACACTTATGAGCTAGTCTTTGTCAAGTCACTTCTTAATGATTATAACCACCTTTGGGAAAATCTTTACCTCGACCATGTGCCTATTTTTTAAGAGCCTCCTATTGATAAGCCAGTCTTTGAGGAGTTGTCTCTTGATCTATTTCCCATCCTATAGGAGTCTCACTTTGACAAACTAATTTTTGTGGAGCCCATTATGCCATCACAATATATTACTTGTCTAATACCAAATATCTAGCAAGACATCATTGTAACATAGTACCCACTAGATGAAGAATTAGAATTAGAGTCAGGTTATATTCTTGAACTGACATCAAATTTAGCATCAGAATCAAAATCAACATTAGTCTCAACATCAAATTCAAAGTCCCTTGAGTTAGAATTAGATTTAAAAGAAGAATATGTTCATGGTTGTTACAATATTGGTTATGCATGCCTCACAAATTAGTTTTAATACATTTGTGATCCTTATAGAGTTTTTTAGGATGAGTATTTTAAGCTTCAACACAAGTTATCCTAGTATATTCTATGAGGATTGTGTAGCCTCTCCCCATTAAATTACCATTCCATAGGTCATTACCATAAACCAAAATAAGCATATCATTGAGATTCTATCTCCCACAAGTGTTGATTGGGATCAATATAATCACACTTTTTTAAGCTACATCCATGGAGACATAGCAGTTGAAGAAGAGCAAGGAGGCCAAGACTACATTCATATAGCATAAGAACACTCTCCTAGTGAAACTTTTTTGGAGGTGCTAGGGGACAATCAAAATCAAAACTCAACATCTTCTAGTGAAACTTTTTTGGAAGAACTATAATAAAATCAAAATCAAAAGCCAATGTTCATTAGTGAAACCTTCTCAGAGATGCTACAGGAAAATCAAGATAACTTAATTGGTGAAAACCTCTTCGAATCACCAATAGATGAGCACAATATTTCTTCACTACTTGATGAAGACAAAATCAAAGATCAAATCAAAATAGATTATAATCTATAGCCTAATTAGATGGTAGCTACTCTCAATATGAAACAATATAAAATTTTAGTGGTCTTATTGAGAGAACAAGTCTTCAACCCCACCATAACTAAAGTTATGTCGAATCTGGCATCAACAACATTACGTGTGACTGAACGTCTTGATCTTCATTTGTTTCCCCACCATTATACATTTCATTATCATCTACCATTCCATTTCACAAACAAACCTACCATCCATTATTTTTTGCCTATTTACCATCCATGGTCACACTTGCCTTTGTAAAGGCTACAAAGATAGTTTGTCTTGATGTTTGAAGGAATCATAATCAATGATCAATGCAGATCAGAACAACATTCTCAAAATCCAAATCTATAGGCCATTTTTGATAGACCAACTATTTAGATGAGGTGTGGGATAACAATTAACATGATTGATTATTATTTTTATATCATTTTTTTATTAGGATGTGCATATCCCCATCAATAGGAACAATAGAATCAAAAACCATACCCAGACCAAAAACATGTACCACACCATTTGACATTGCTATTGCCATAGTTACATATCTATTTGCCATTATTGCATTTCCCACTATTCAATCTATCACTTGGGGGAAACCCTCTTACCATTTTATCCAATTTATCAAATCATCCCTATCCTTAGCAAGATCGTGCCATCTAACCATTCCATTCCTATCTAGGCCAAATCATGTTTTTTTTGTCATCCTACCCAATCTTATTTTGATCTTGTTTCCTTTGGTTCTTCTCACACCTTTTATGGGGGGATTCTGATCAAATATCAATAATAAATCAAATCTATGTTTACAATGATAGTCTATGAAAGTAGTGTGATATTTGATCTAGCAAGATATCTTTCATTTTTCATCCTATATCAAGCTTGTTTATGTGAGCCTGATTATAACTGCCTATGGGCAAATCAGTGTTTCACAAGTATTGCTACTAATTCTAACCACCTATGGGTAAATTAGTATCATTGACCTATGTTTTTGTATCTTAGTTATAATCACCTATGGGAAAACTAGGGGCAACACTTATTTACCATGCATTACTGCATCACTTTGCCATTACTTTTTTCATTTGATTGGCCATTTTCCAGATTTGAGAACTTATTGGGACCTAGTTGGTTTTTCCCTACATTTCATGTGGATGGAATTACTATGACTTAAGGTCATTTTGGGAATTTGTAGGTCATGCTTAATTTATGTTGAGGTCACCTCAGTCCCCCTTTCCATATGTTCTCACTATTTTATGAGCAACCTAAGCTAAATGCTCTCACCATTTTGTGAGTAGGTATCTTGTCATTCTCTAATGAGTTAAGATACCTCAAAATGCCAAAAGCATTCATAACATTTCAAAAATCCAAAAATATTTGTCTTGTCTAAGCCTAGTCAGTTATCCTCGATCTGCCTTACTGGGACATGGTCATTGTTAAGATGCTTTCTTTTGATTTTATTTTCAATCTTTTTGTTTGTTTGTTTATTTTAGTTTATTTGTTTTGTTTTTTTTTCTATTTATTTATTTATTTTCTTTCTTATTTGTTTGCTTTCAACACTATTGCCTTGACTTAGACTATATGTATGCATTGGGTGATTCCTTGCACACATTATTCTTGAGTCTATCCATCTTCATACATCAACATTGTCATCATGGTTTTTATCATTGGTGCATTATTTTCAAGTGTTTATTGGGTTGAGAGTCAGTCCTTAAGCATATTTTAGCCAATTTTTCATGGTGTTCTATCATGAAACCTACCATCACATGTTAAAACAAAAATTAGCTTCATGAAGGTCTATAATCAATGGACCCATAGAAGTTTCTCCTTATCACCTTGGAAAATCCTTCCATCCTACCCTTGATCAAATCAACCCAATGACCATTCTAATTATATCATTGCTAGTCAGGATGATCATCTCCTCATTGGTAGGTACAACTAAATCATTCACACTGATCAATCCTATTCTTCTATTCATCTATTTCATCACTTTTCATCCACTCATCTTTAATATGTATTCCAAGTTATATCCTTGAGTTATGCTTGTTAATCAGCCCTAACGGGGGCACAATCATCTTTAGCCAATCCAAGTTTGCTTAATAATTATAACTGCATATGGGAAAATCATTATTTTGAATTTCATCCCTGATTATAACCACCTTTGGGAAAATCACTATAATTTTTACATTAATGCATGAAAGCATTTTCCCATTTAGATTAATCTCAACCATGGGTTAATTCTACCTTTCTTCTTACTTCCTTTCAAGGGATCACCCACAAACAAATGTGATGGCCACTCCCTCAAGGGGGCATCATCATAGGCTTCCCAAAACCATTTGGAGCTTTATTCTACAACCATCATCTTCTTTTTGGAATATAGGCCATCTCTTATTATTTGAGAAGACAATGCTTTGCCTATCGTTTGCAACATCTTCCTAAATAGGGGCAAACTATAGACACCTAAATTTGGCCACCAATGACCTCCAATTAGGCTTTTGGCCAATTTCCATCCAAAATGCACAATTTGGTATAAAAAACACTAAAACATGCTAAATGATGTGAAACTGACATATTCAAGTGCCAATTTTGGTCAGGGTATCACTAAATAGGGCAATGTAATTTATGGGCTAGCTAACTTTGATCAGATCATTCTGAGTCAAAATGCCAATTTTGTACCTAGGTGCTCTGGATTGCTCTTTCCTATCAAATATCTTGCACAAGACATGTGCCTTCATTATTTTTTATTGGTAACATCCTAAATGGGATAATGAATCCAATGCATTTGACATTGCCTTCCAATTCTAATCTAGTCAAAATTTAGACCAATAAAAATGCATTCTGATCAATTTGAGTAATTTGAGCACAAAGTGCTTAAACATGCGTAAGAGCTAATTAATAAAAATCAAGAGCCTAATCAAGAATTCTATGGAAACTTGTTGAATACTTATTTTCATAAATGAATATTGAATATCTAAATCATCAGGTGACCTCATTTATTGGGAAGACATCTCTAGGCCATAAATGCCATAAATATTAAGATTCATGCCTCCCATGCCTCATCAATGCCCTCTATGCCTCTTAATTGCTCCTTGATCCAAAATATTAATGATCCTATTTATCAATTTTAATTGCATAATTGGATTAATCCTTAGCCACACATCTCAATCCTGAGATGGATGGTACATGTTGATTGTAGACATTTGCAAAAATATATAAATAGGAGGCCTTACCACATCATTTATAAGTTATTTTGGTGCAAATTTATTATGCTCAAATATCTTCAAAAGCCATTATAGCTAGTGCTACTATGCCAAATTTATTTCGATCCAAGCCAAGCCAAGCCACAAGCCAAAGGTGCCAAGGAGAGGAGGTAGCCAAGCTTCCATTGCCAAGGAATTCATGAGCACAAGCCAAGCAAGCCACCACAACAAGAATTTTGGAGCATCTAAGGGAGGTAAGATAAAGTTTTCTTTTTCATTTTAGTTGTTTATTTTATTCATGTTTGTTAACTAATATCTCCCTAGTGTCTAAGCCTAGAGATGTTATGCTAGTTAGTGTGTTTCTTTCATTATGTTTTCATTTTGGAACTAACACCATACTAACCATCCTCTCTTGAGTCAAATTCTTAGATCACATCTTTTATCTTTTCAATTTTATTAGGTTTGAAGCATTATAGACAAGTTTAATGATGATGTATTTCCCATATATATGCTAGTGATGTTGAAGTGTCATATGCATTCAAAATTTATCAGTTACTATAGATCATTATTCATAGTGGCTAAATCAGTTCGTTGATCCTACCTAGCATCAACTATTTTGATGATGATTATTTATTAAAAATAACATTTCAAATGTTATATATTTATATATTTTTTTACTATAAATCATTTTTTTAAGTATAAAGAAAGTATCAAGAACATTTTCATTGCTCCTTTGTGGCATGGCTCTTTGATTGACAAATACAAGTTGTAAGGATGTTTTTTTGTTAAAATTAGTATTTTTTTATTTTAAAGTATAAATTGGTAATGTGACTAATTATATTAGGTCATCCCATAAGTGTTAGTACATAGATTTGAACATGAGACCAATGATTTTAAAACATATGCCCCATGTGCATCACACTTGATAGGATGCCATATTTTTTATAATATATTTGTTTCCAAGTTTGAAATTATAAATGTTAAAACTAATTACTTGCCTGTAGACCAAATATTATTACTATGGAATGTAATGGCTATTGAACACTTTTTTTCTTGGGACTCTAGAAGATTGTTTCACTTACAACAATTGAATGACAATCTAAAATTAAATATCAAAGCACTTCCTAATTTCAATGGATATGGTTATATATATATATAATAAGGTAATGTGTAAAATTTGTGCACAGTAAACCAAGTTGCAATAGTTGATTTTGTTCTCAGATTATTTGGCTCATCTATTAAGGGTAAGGCCTTGGAATGGTTCATAGGGTTTGCACATTCATTAATTTCATATTGGGATCAATTGGGTTCCCTATTACATAATCAATTCAAGGAGAGGATATTTGTTTTGTTTATAATTGACAATCTATATACTATCAATAGAGATACCAAAGAGCATATATTTGATTTCAATTTTAAATTTTAAAAAAAATGAGAAAAGATATCTAGTGAGGTATGTCCATTACTAAGTGTGACCTTATTTATATTTTTTAAAGTTTTTTATCTTTACCTTCATGTAATGATATAGTATATGGGAGTAAGGATTATTTCAAATAATTATGAGGTTGATATAGCAGCTGAAAATTACCTCAAATAAGCTCAAAAAATTGATCCCATACCTAAAATACCTCTATTTCTTCAACATTGTATTCTCCCTTCAAGTCATCCATGCACCCCTTTGTAAACCATGAACCAAGGTTAATTTTAATAGACTATATCAAAAAACCCCTTAGGTTTATTTAGCAAATCTGATTCATATTCTTGGTGAAAATGAAAATTTCACAAAAAAAAATTGCTTTCTTAAGATTTCTATATAGTCATCCGTCTACATAGTTAAAACATATAGGTTATGGGATATATTTAAAAAGAATATAAAAACTTTCATAAACTTTAATATTATTGAATATTTGTATTCCTCTCACATATATATGCAATTTCACAAAAAAATCATCTTAAACTGAATCTGTATGTAAAAGTTATGGCCTCCAGAAGTTGGTACTCAGTTCCAACGCATCATGCCATCAAGTGATAGCACTGTCACGTGATATAACTATGTAGCCTATAAGTATGCTAAAATTTGGATTCCTTTTTAATATATATACAATTTCAAAAAAAAAATCATCTCAAACTAAGTCTGCATGCAAAAGTTATGGCGTCTAGAAGTTGGTACTCAGGTGCATTACATCATGCCATTGGGTGACAACACTATGTTGTCCAAAAACACTATGTCAGCCAACAAAATGATAAAATTTTGATTATTATAAAAAAATATACAATTTAAAATAAAAAATCTTGAAATATATAGAAGTTAAGGCCTTTGAATGTTCTTCAATTGCATCACAACATGCCACTAGGCGATAGCATGCTACAGAGTGACAACATGCTATAGAGTGATAGTATGCTACTAAGAAACAACATGATGTTGAGTGATAGTATCATTATTTTACTGGGTGATAGCACCATGATGCAGTTGGGTAGCACCAAATACCAACTTTTCAAGGTTATAACTTTTATATACAGACTCAGATTGAGATGATTTTTTAAAAAAATTGTATATCTCTTCAAGATTTATTCAAATACGCAATAATATTAAGGTTTAGGAAAGTTTTTGAAACTCTTTTTTATTCATCCCACAAATTATCTATCAAGTGGCCTCAATATTCAACATGGCAATGAGGTAAAGAATGAGACTTAGATGGTAACACTTGTGAACATATGTACTATATATATAAGGTGAATCATATGGATGGTCCGATAATTATTATAAATGATTGGTGAGATGACCCCTTAAAAATTTTACATCTTAAAAATTTAGGTGAATGGGTCCTATGTACTACTCCTAAAAAATTACCAAATATAATTTATCAAAAAGTGAATATTCATGAATTAACGAATATTCACCACTAATGTTTACCCTACCATGAAACCACTATCTCCTCCATATAAATTTGTGCCATTGAATCCTAGCACAACAACTGAGATGAATATTATTATAAGTGAGTTTATGACCTTAAAAATGTAGCTTACTATTCAAAACTCTCAAAGGTAACTTGTTATCCCAAGTTCTTTCCAAAGTCAATGTGTTGTCCCAAACATCCCACAACCTAATCAAGCAAGAAATCATGGCTCTCAACCCAAAATACTACAAAAATTCCATTATACTTGTCAATCAAGGACAAGAAAAGTTTTTTTTTAATACCATAACTCAATTTCCCTCTAATACATCTTGGTGTCTAAGGTTGTATATAAAAAAATAGAGGAAAATAAAACTTCTCTTAGAGGGAATGAATGGTCAAATAATAGTGTTTTATAACTATTTTAATGTGAGATAATATGTTGAAAATATTTTGATATGTGCTTAAAAGTTAAAACAATAGAACATTTCCACCTCCATGAGAAATCTATGACTAAATCTAACACGCATGATTAATCTGATGATGAGGAGTTTATTTCTCTTGAATTTGATCATGAAAAAATGAGTAAATGTGACATAGAATACATTCTCAAAATAAATCATGTGCTAATCAATGAAGATTTTAGTATAAATGAACTCATAGAGATAGGAAATTCATGATTCATTGCTGCAATAGATAGTGTTTCTATATGTTCATATGTAGAATGTGAGACCTTATCTCATCTTGAGGAGCCATTTTAGAAAGATGTTATTAAAGGACCCATAAAGAATGATAAATTATTTTTTATTACAATGGGAATTGTTTTACAACCTTTCATTATCTCCACTTAGGTTTGGAGTTCTACTCCAATAACTAACCAGCCACCTTCATGCTTCATCCTTCATTATCTTCACCTAGGTTTGGAATTCTACTCCGATAACTAACCAACCACCTTCATGCTTCATCTCACATGGATCTCACCACATCTAGGTTTTTGACTCTAGTTTGCATCCACTATAACCCATTATCATCTGGATAAAGTCCAAATGGAGTGAGTGAGTCCTCAGGGGTGCAGGTTTCAAAATACTGACTTTGAAATAGCAAGTACTCAGTTGTATGCCAAGTGTATTACCAACCAAACCCTCATGTGAAGAATGATATTGTTAATACATTGAAGGGGCTACCTAGTTTTTAGTAGATGATAGAAACAACATGAATTAGAGTGAAACTTATCCTTGAGAAGAAGAGAAAGACCTATACGTAGATTAAGAACAACATATTGTTGTGGTATAGGTTTTTGGCCATGATTTATAGTCTCTTTTTTAGAATTCTATTGAGGCCCTTTGCTTTATTTCCAGATGTGAATAAACCATTGAAAATTATTCCTAAGAATGATAAGTTTTCTTCTAACTTTGAAGATTAGGAAAAAATCATGAATGAATGATTTTTTAGTGTAGGCTATGTTTTGGGAATAGAGGATATGTATGGGGGATCCATATTCCCTTGATGAGCTTTCATCTCCTTTTAAATTCTAATCATATCTAACTGTGAAATGGACATATTTTCCATTTTTTTGAGAATGACTATAATAACATGAGCAACATGAATTGAGGAATTTTTAAAGAGAAAGAGGTTATGGTGAATCATAATGAATAGTGAGAGGCATCATGTAGTGTAGTGAAGATGGATATGCTCTACTATCTAAAGAAGACAAGCACATGGATGAAAAATATGCACATATTAGTGTATGAAACCCATTTTTTGGTGCATATGCATGATCCAGTGCATTATGAGGGCCAAACTTTGAGACTCAAAACACTTATGTGAAGTATTTTACACTTTAAGTCAATTTTTTTGGGTTGACAACTATTTTACATAGTAATCTTAGGTTAAGAACCAAGGTCTAAGGGGTGTTCATTTCACCAAATTTATTTGGGGCATGATCCTGACCCCATCCCTTATATCATGATAGGTTTTACTGGCAACAAGAACTAATCCCTAATGGACTCTTTATGAGATAAACCAAAAACCATTCACTCAAACCAAATTCCAAATATTCTAAAAACTTATTAATTTGCCATAATATTGAGGGCACAATTTCAGTAGAGATATTTCACCAAAATTGCTCAATTCTTAGTAACCTCATGTCAACACTAGTGCACAACAACAAAATAAGGGTGAAATATTAATTATACATCCCTCAAAATTCTCATTTCAAAGTATGAGTATGAGTTCCAATTCTTTAAAATATAATCTATACACTTACATAAGATAAATTTGCATGTAAATGTCATGCATATAGTATAGTACATAATAAGCTGCACTGTCAACTTTTATAACATAGATGGCAAAAATGTATTGTTTATTCTTATTTTTCATGAATTATATGTAGATATTTATTGTTATATCTAAATGTATATCATGGAGCAAAATGATTAGACATGGTAGATATTTCTCTGAACCACTAAATGGTTTTGTTTGATCCACTCCCAATTATTTATTCCTATTGCATATTTTCATTATTGTTAATAAAATGCATGGAATCTAAGTGTATTGGATGAATATTTTGGGCATGTGCCTTTTTTTTCTAGGGAAATGGTTGAGCATATTTCACAAAACAGATCTCAAAATTGAACTACACGAAAAGGGGAAGCCATCTAAATTGAATTGAGGGATTAAGCTTCTAATTATGTAATGGTGCATCATAATGGATAATTGTAAAGTGGTGTGGTGGTTGAACCATTAATAATTTACTAATTTTCAGTCACTACTATTGTGTGTCAGAATGTATGTGTACAAGTTTGGTATTTGGTCTTTTTCAAACAATTCATAAGAACAATAATGTTAGGTTGTGGAGCTAAAAGCTTCACTAATGCAGACATTGGAAGAGGTTGTTGAAGTGTCACAGACACTGGCGTTGGTCAGGCCAATCGACGTTATCAAAATTAGACAAGAAGAGCAACTGACATCGGTCAGGGATCAGTCGGCGTCAGTCATCTCCAGGCAGATAGGGACCAACGTCAGTTGCCTGTGCAATTTCAGAACTGTCAGTTGCACGAACAGTTTGTTAACGAACTGAGTGTTTGCATGTTAAGATCCAATTATAGACTAGAAGCTACAGATCTAATTATTGTAATTAGATGTCTAATTATTGTATCCATGAGATCTATATAATATACTCATGGGTTGTATTGTAAAGTGTGCTAGTAGAGTTGAGCAGGCCAGTTCCTTCTGTGTGTGAAGAGAGCAAGGGTAACCCTCCTAGTTCCACAATAGTGCCAAGTGTGGGTGCTGGTTTGGAGAATCAGGTGGATTCTTCATGTATGTATGATCTCAGTCAGTAGGTGTGCAAGGCCACATTTGGAGATCTACATGGTAAGTAAAATCATTGATGTGCAGGTGTATGTGTGTGTAGGATCTAGGTTTGCAAGTGTGTAGAACCAGATTGATTTGCAGGTGTGTAAGATTAGGGAGGACAACAACACAACAGGTAGCAAGATCAAGAGAGATCTACTTGGAGTATGGTGTGTAATCAGTTATTGAGCAAAGAGGAAGGCAAGGTAAATCCTTCTATAAGTAAGATCATTTGAGTTGCAGGTTGTTGCAAGTTTAGGGGAGATCTACTTGAAGTATGATTGAGTACTTGGAGTGCGTGGAGCACTGGTGGAGTGCATGGAGCACTTGTGTACTGGCAGTAGTGATATTGACTAGTTAGAGGTGAACACCAACTCTATGTTTGAGTTGTGTGTTGGGACCGTAAGAGAGAGAACTCTTGAAGGTGAATTATTGTACACTTGAGGTGTGGGAAGCCTCTCTAAGGTGAAGAAGAACTGTGGCATCTTCTTGGTTGTAATTCTTTTCTAGAAGAGTATTAATACAATTGTGTATTGTCTCTCATATTCTATGTTATTTCTAAATTCTAGTTACTTGTGATTCTAGTTAATTTTTGCATATTAAGTTGCTTGTACATGGTAATCAATGGTGCTTCCTTGGGTTCCTAATAGTTGGTATCAGAGCTAAGGTTACAGGGAGCAAGTTTTGTGTTTGATTACAAGTCACTCTCAGAAGTTTCTCAGTGAGTGGGAGTATAGCAATGGTAGAAGAAAGTAAGCTAACAATGGAGGAATTGAAAAGCATGAATGGTCAATTACAGTCCTATGGAAAGAAAGAGCAGGGAAAATAAAATTGTTGGTTTGTGGAAGATCAACATGAAGGAACTGAAGAAGTAGATGTTGCAGGTGTTGTTGTATAAGATGCTCTGGTATGTTTCTTGGATAAAGTAGAATCTAGGTTTATAGATTCTGTTGCCTCTTTCCATGCAACCCCAAATAGAGGGGTTGGTGAGCCTTGTCATAGTATTGGCAAAGGGGAAGTGAAGCTAAAATTGCAGGCGGCCAACACATGGGTGTTGAAGGAGGTCATGCAGGTCCCAGGCTTGAAGATGTGGCTAATTTATTTAGGAAATTTGGGTGATGAGAGATGCACAAGAACTCTCATAGCGGATGCCCTTGAATTAGCTAGTGGTAAGAAAGCAGGTACTCTTTATCTACTTGCTTATATTACTGATTCTTCTTCTATTGCAGAGACATGGCTTTGTAGGCTTGGTCACATGAGCAAGAAGGAGATGCATGTTCTTAAGCGGAAGACAGATGTGTTTGATAGACTTAAGAACTGGAAAGCCATGATGTTTTTGGAGGAGATGATGCATAGAGATTAGCAGATGGGACTGAGTAACTCTGAGCAGGGTGGTTTGGATAGGGTTTTGATCCATGGAGAGCTCACAGGCAAAAATTCATCACTCACAGGTGAACACAGTTACCAGCATCAGTCAGGGGGAACCGACGTCAAACAAATAGGTGTTGATGTTGGTCATGTGCAGATTAGAGCTGGTGGTGTCAGGCAGGGTAAGATTGACGTTGATCAGGAGAACCGATGTCGATAATAGTAAGACCGATGTCAGTCAGGAGGACCAACATTGGCAGTAGGTAGACACTGATGTCAGTGGGGTTGGTAGTTAGGACAGGTGCATAGAACTGACGTCGATCGGATGCAGACTGTGTGGTGATCGAGGTCGGTCATTGTAATGGATTTTGGGTGGACAACAAGCTATCAAGGAGTCTCAAACGCCCATATGGAGGACTAAAAGTGGTAAGTAAGCCTCAAATTCATTGTTTCTCTTCTTTATACTCATTGCTCACTATAGAGCAGGAAGGATCTAGGAAATAGTGGGAGCATGGTAGGAATATGATGCAAAACCAAACGAGAGATTTGGTAGGGTTGCCAGCCATAAGAAAGCACTGAGAGATGAATGGATACCTTAGTTAAAGAATAGAGAGAATGGACATGTGAGACAAAAGGCCAGGTCATATGGTCTTGAGGAAGCTGTAGGACAGTGGTACAGGTTTTGACAGGTGGATGACAAAGCAGGGCTTTAGTCAGTATCATTGTAACCATTGTGTTTATCTTACTAGGTGGATGATGGTCATGACATCATCTTGTTACTGTATGTGGATGGTATGCTAGCTAGCAGGTTTGGATATACAGGGTTTTGCTGAGCTAAGGGTAAGGTTAGTTCAGTGGCATGTCATGAGGAATTTAGAGCAGCAAAATTCTTTGGCATGAGAGACATGGAAGATCACAGGTTAATTTTGTCTCCAGTGGGAGCTGATGTGAATCAGGTGTTAGCGAGGTTCAATACACAGGGTGCAAAACTAGATCACACCAAGGGCTGGATAGTTCAGTGTCTGAAATCACATGAGGTCTGGTATAAACCTGAGTTTGCCCAAGCAGTGGGTGCTATCAGAGAGTTAGGAGCCAGTTCAAGGAAGTGGGTTCTCAGGTATCTGAGAGGGACCAGCAGTAGGGATTCATGCTATGCAGGGTCAGGACTTCACTACATGGGTTTGTAGGTTTGGATGTGGCAGGTTACTCGGATGACAGGAGGTGCACCACAGGTTTTGTGGTGGGTGGTCTTCAAGGTTGAGCTTGAAGAGGGATACAAACTAGGATATAGATTAGATGGGGTACATGTATAGGTACAGTGCAGCTATTTATCTCCAAGTGGGAGATTGTTAGGTTGTGGAGCTAAAAGCTTCACTAATGCAGACATTGGAGGAGGTTGTTGAAGTGTCATAGACACTGGCATCGGTCAGGCCAACCAACATCGGTAGGATTAGACATGAAGAGCAACCGACGTCGGTCAGGGATCGACTGGCGTCGATCATCTCTAGGCAGATAGGGACTGACGTCGATTGCCTGTGTGGTTCCAACACTGTCGATTGCACAAATAGTTTGTTAACGAACTGAGTGTTTGCATGTTAAGAGCCAATTATAGACTAGAAGCTATGGATCTAATTATTGTATGAATGAGATCTATATAATAGACTCATGGGCTGTATTGTAAAGTGTGCTAGTAGAGTTGAGCAGGCCAGTTCCTTTTGTGTGTGAAGAGAGCAAGGGTAGCCCTCCTAGTTCCACAACAGTGCCAAGTGTGGGTGCTAGTTTGGAGAATCAAGTGGATTCTTCATGTATGTATGATCTCAGTCAGCAGGTGTGCAAGGCCACAATTGGAGATCTACATGGTAAGATCATTGATCTGCATGTGTATGTGTGTGCAGGATCCAGGTTTGCAGGTGTGTAGAACCAGATTCATTTATAGGTTTGCAAGATTAGGGAGGAAAACAACACAATAGGTAGCAAGATCAAGAGAGATCTACTTTGAGTACGGTGTGTACTCGGTTATTGAGCAAAGAGGAAGGCAAGGTAGATCCTTCCATAAGTAAGATCGTTTGAGTTGCAGGTTGTTGCAAGTTCAGGGGAGATCTACTTGAAGTACGATTGAGTACTTGGAGTGCGTGGAGCACTTGTGGAGTGTGTGGAGCACTTGTGTACTGGTAGTAGTGATACTGACTAGTTGGAGGTGAACACCAACACTGTGTTTGAGTTGTGTGTTGGGACCGTAAGAGAGAGAACTCTTGAAGGTGAATTACTGTACACTTGAGGTGTGGGAAGCCTCTCTAAGGTGAAGAAGAACTGTGGCATCTTCTTGGTTGTAATTCTTTTCTGGAAGAGTATTAATACAATTGTGTATTGTCTCTCATATTTTGTGTTATTTCTGAATTCTAGTTACTTGTGATTCTGGTTAATTTCTGCATATTAAGTTGCTTGTACATGGTAATCAATGGTGCTTCCTTGGGTTCCTAACAAATAATCTAAGAAAAATTATGGACATCCTTATTTAATCTTATAATGGCACATCATATTGGTTGTGCTAGAGAAAAGAGTGGGGGTATATTGATGAAGATTTATGTATATAATCCACTAGGTTCATATGTAGGTCTACATGTCATATGATGGATTACATAAGAGCTAAATAGATCATAGGAGAATCCATGTAAGATGAGATTGAGGGATCAAAGTCTCTAATTTTGCAAGGGTGCATTAATGATGATGGAAGTTTAGAGTCGGTGATAAAATTCATGAATATTTTGTGTTTAAAAGTGTGCTTCTCATGTGCAAGAATGTTGTGTAGAATGATTTTTATTTTTTATTTTTTATTTTTTATTTTTTATTTTTTATTTTTTATTTTTTATTTCTTATTTCTTATTTTTTATTTTTTATTTTTTATTTTTTATTTTTTATTTTTTATTTTTTATTTTTTATTTTTTATTTTTTATTTTTTATTTTTTATTTTTTATTTTTTATTTTTTATTTTTTATTTTTTATTTTTTATTTTTTATTATTTATTAATTTTTAATTTTTAATTTTTAATTTTTAATTTTTAATTTTTAATTTTTATTTTTATTTTTTATTTTTATCTGTTTATTTATTTAATTTTGGAATTTTATGGGATTACCTATCAAATGAAATAATTTATAATGTTTTTTTTAATATTTTATTTTTAGAACATTTTTTTCCACTCAACTTATATATCTATGTTGTAAGGAATGAGAAAGGAAGAAACTGACCAAATTTATAATGATGGTAGAATTCACTATTGGGATGCCTCACATTATATTAAACAATAAAATATAATTACATAAGGTTATTAACTAATATAGTCTGACAAATCATGACCCATACTCCATGCCTGAGGATAAATCTGGCCCAAAACATTAAAAATAATTAGTCAGAACATGATGAGAACAACTATAAATAACCAACCAAAAAATTAAGCACATGTCACCACCCCAAGAGGTAAAGGCAGAGGGTCATTCTTAGGAAGCATCAACTAAATAGGTAGTTCCATGCTAGGAATCTCTGGAGCATTCCAACCATTTAGGGGGTCATCATGAATAGTGATAGGCCAACCATCAATGGGTTACATAGGAATAATAATGGTCATTAAAGACAACTATGAAGGACTAGCATCAGACTTTCCATGAGAACTCCAACCACCCCCTAGGGGAGGGCGAGGTGAAAAGTGGCCCCTACTTTGGGATGAGCTTCTAATTCTATGTCTCCTAGGAAGAGGTGGTGGGGGATTGTAAGGTAGGTCATCTGGCAAAATTATGCTCATAGTGCATGGGGCACTCCCCTAGTGGTCAAGGAACTCCTACATGTGGTGGAGGTCCAATGCCATCTTTTCAACTTAAACTTAAATCTGTAAGTAAATCGATGAAATAACAACAACCTTTTCATTAATAGAAAATGAAATTTCATAGACCTCATGATTAAAAATAACATTATTTTTAGCTTTCTAAATTTGAAAGAGGATAATAACACAAAATAATTTCCGTAGAAGGAAATCAAAGCTAACCAATTATAAAAGTCACCAAAAAGTACCTGATGCCAAGAGAAAGGCTCAAGATGATAAGGTTGGAATAATGAATGAATCCATCATCAGGTAGATTGAGATTTAGGACAAAACCAAAATAGATGTTTAAAAGATTCTAACCACTTGCAAGTTGGATTAAAGGGTTGAGGAATGTAGAGGTGGAGCATCCTCTCACTAAGGGGGATCCCCTAGTAAATTAAACACCATATAAAATGAGCTAGCTTGGGCTCTAGGCTAGGGTGCCACACATGAGCCAGACAAGCAAGCCTAGTCTTTGGAGAGGACTAAAGGCCCCAACACATTAAACTTGTTGAGAGATGGTTAGAATGAACTCATCACCTGATAAATAAGCTTGGGAGAGTAGCTTTTAAAGTGTATATCGTAGTTCCACCTCTAGTCTTTCCACTAGGCCTTAAGAGGATGTAGGTGAAGCTTATGAAGCATAACATCAGGGAGTAATTACTAAGTGTGAAGGATGGAAGGTAAGTCAACATTACTTAATTAAAACTTATTTTTAAAGTAGGCCAGGGAATCCAATCTCTAGAGGTAACTAAATCACAAATAATGTGAATCTCTTTGTAGAATAATCATAGAGCTTTAATACCAAGCAATTCATCTAGGAGCATGGAAGAATTAGTGAGAATATGAAACCACCATAAGCTATGATCATTAAAATATAACCCTATATGAAAGCCATCCCCTACCCACTTAAAGTGGGGTTTGACTAATTTGATAGCCTTCCATATACTTTTGACTATAAAGGAGCTTGTAATCTTAATAGGCACATTAGTGATGATGAGGGATTAAAGGCCAATATTCTACCAACTAGTTTTGCCATAGGTAGAGCCCAAAGAGATACAATATTAGAGAAGGATTTTCCAAGACTTATTTCCCTCAATATCTTGAACAACCCATTTACCACACAAGGACATACTTTTTTGATAGGTGTCAATGATGCCCATGACACCTTTATCATAAGGAAGGCATCAAATATCCTAGGGCAATCGATGAAAACCCTGATCCCTATTAGAATTGGCCTAGATGAAATATTGGAGAATCTTGACTAGGCTATTATAAGATGATTTGGAGAGGCCACAATAAGAAGAATAATAAACATGAGTGGTAGCCAAGATCTTAGTGGGTATGTGCACGAAGATTGGGGATAATTCTATGGACATTTTAGGTAATGCAATCACATTATTAAATAATGTGATCATGTTATTTAATTAACGTGATCATTGTTAGGTTGTGGAGCTAAAAGCTTCACTAATGCAAATAGGGAAGGAGGTTGCTGGAGAAGGTTGCTGAGTGTCACAGACATCGGTGTCGATCAGGCCAACTAATGTCGATAGGATTAGACAAAAGAGAAACTGACGTCGATCAGATATCAGCCAGCGTTAGTCACCTCCAGGTAGACAGGGACCGACGTCGGTCGCCTGTGTGGTTCAGAACTGCAAGTTTTACGGGCAATTAGTTAACAAATCGAGTGTTTGCATGTCAAGAGCCAATTTTAGATTGGAAGCTGTGAATCTAATTATTGTAATTAGATGTCTAATTATTGTTTGCATGAGATCTATATAATAGACTCATGGGTTGTATTGTAAGGTGTGCTAGTTTGAGTTGAGCAAAGTTAGCTCCTTCTGTGTGTGAGGTGAGCAAGGGTGTTCCTCCTAGTTCCACAGTAGTACCAAGTGTGGGTGCTAGTTTTGGAGAATCAGAAGGGTTCTTCAGGTGTGTAGGATCTTGGTCAGCAAGTGTGCATGGCTACATTAGGAGATCTACATGGTAAGTAAGATCATTGATCTGTAGGTGTATGTGTGTGCATGATCCAAGTTTGCAAGTGTGCAGAACCAGATTGATTTGCAGGTGTGCAAGATCAGAGAGGACAACAACACAATAGGGAGTAGGATCAAGTGGGATCTACTTGGAGTACAGTGTGTACTCAGAAAGAGAGCAAAGAGGAAGGCAAGGTAGTTCCTTCCATAAGTGAGATCATTTAGGTTGCAGGTTGTTGCAGTTCAGGGGAGATCTACTTGAAGTATGTTTGTGTACTTAGAGTGTGTGGAGCACTTGTGGAGTGCATGGAGCATTGGTGTACTGGCAGTAGTGGATACTAATTGGTTGGAGGTGAACACCAACTTTGTGTTTGAGTTGTGTGTTGGGACCGTAAGAGAGAGAGCTTTGAGGGAAGATTTATTGTTTATGCCCTAGAGGTGTGGGAGCCTTAGAGGTGTGTAAGGAAGAAGAACTGTGGCAATATTCTTTGTCGTATTTCCTTCTAGAAGAGTATTAATACAAGTTGTGTATTGTCTCTCATATTTTGTGTTATTTTTGAATTCTAGTTACTTGTGATTCTGGTTTAATTCTGCATGTAAGTTGCTTGTATTTGGTAATCAATTGTGTGCTTTCGTATTTCCCAACAAAGTGGTATCAGAGCTTTTGGTTGGGTATCTAAAAATTGTGTTATTTAACTAAAATTATCACGTTATTGAAATTATGACTTGGTAATTACCGATCCATAAAGCATATGCATTATTGAGAAAATAATAACACATACGTGTTAGTGAGAAAATAAGAATGTGCATGCATTATTGAGAAATGAATAACACATGTGTTATTGTAAATTGAAATAATGCATGCACATTATATAGTGTACTATACAACATGTGTGCATTATATAATGTGTACTCATTGTTTTGTTATAAGTCCAAAACTAAC
The DNA here is from genome assembly GCA_037957365.1 of Torreya grandis. Lineage (NCBI taxonomy): Eukaryota > Viridiplantae > Streptophyta > Pinopsida > Cupressales > Taxaceae > Torreya > Torreya grandis. The sequence goes on along the minus strand of JARHVA010002381.1, from coordinate 2,414,201 downwards.
ACCATGAGCATTTGGGAGTTGCACATGAAGCCAACTTTGTCTATAAACTTATATTTACTACTCTAAATGTTAAATTTACATTTATATTGTTACATTTAATTCCTAATACTTTAAATTTATTTTATTAAATATAAGAAATTAGGGTCACTTAGCATCTGATAGAGTTATTCTCACAGTTATATGCCTTACGATGTGGAAAATAGTTTTTCAAAATCCAATCAGGTCAGTACTTAGGCATTTTTAGGGTCTAAGTATTAAACCTAGGGGTTTTAAGACATTATTTTTGTAAGTGATATCCTTTTTTGGTAAACATATAGTCATTTTTTAGGTTTTATGCCTTTCAGATTGATTCTTGGCATTTTTAGGAGTCTTAGGTTTGTCAAAATTGAAGTTTTCAAACCACTCACTTTGAAATTGATGTAAAGTAGTGTGATTGGGGTAGCATAGGTCACATTGATGACCTACACACATTAAACAACCACTTTATGTTAATTTCACTAGTTCATCATCCTTGATCACTTCCTATTCATTCCTCATCACCCCTAATCACTCTCTCATCATTATTCATTATCCCTAATCACTCCCTCATTTACCCTCACTATCCCCAGTCATCTCTAATCACTCCCTCATGATCCTTGATTACTCTCTCATTAACCCTCACTATGCCTCATCATCCCTAATAACTCACTCCTTGTCTCTCCTTGTCCCTCATCACTCCCTCATTGATCCTCTCCATCCATCATTATCTTTAATCACTCATTGATCATCCCTAATCACTCCTTTATTGGCTTTCACCATCCCTCATCATCCCTAATCACTCCCTCTTTATCCCTCATCATCTCTAATCAATATATTATCAACCCTCACCATTCCTCATCATTTATAATCACTCCCTCATTGCCCCTCATAATCCCTCAAGATGTAGAGCCCGATTATATACTCTAGTTATCCAAATTCTTTACCAATATCCATGTATATTTCTATTTGTCTTTTCTTGCTTCATCTCTATTTTTGGACCCTGCACACATTTCAAATTCACATATGCTTTTTATTCATTTCATTTATTCTCCACCATTCTTTGGATGGTCTCACTAAACTCTTCATTCTATTCTCCTTACTCAATGAATTTAATATCTCTTACTTTGAGACTATCCCCCTTACTAGTCTTTACACTTTATAACAACTTGGATCAAATGTTTTCTCTAGTTCCTTAGGAGTTAATAAGACTCTAAAAATCTTCCTTCCACTCCTTTGAGTTCTCTCTAACTTCTTTTCAACCCTAATTAACTTCTCAACACAATCCTCCTATCATACACTACCTCTTACTTTGTCATAGACTCTTCTTGTATGGACTCAAATCAACCTCATTTATGGATACCCTGTAATATATCCCATTTAGTCACAAAGTTCTAGGCTTTGGTTCAACTATTTTATAACTTATTTTAGATCTTGCTACTCTAAGATTAGGTCTTTAGGTTTCCTTCTACCCTATCTACCACACAATCCTCCCCCATCTGTAAGTATCCATACTTACACAACATAAAAACACTATATTATCTTTTTTCATGTTGAACTCAAACTTTTCACCAAATTTCATATATTATTGATAGTTACAACTCCTAAAAACTCACTTTGAAAGTAGAAACCCTAATACAAGGTTTGGACTAGTTTTACAAACCTAAGAAGGGTCAAAATGAGATTTCAATCTTCCAAAGGCATTTCTAATGACTTTGGATATTAGATTAGGTGTGATTTGACCTATGTATATTTTACAAATGTTATATTTCCCTTTTTAAGCTACAGTAGATTGACTTAACCAAATTTGAATATAATGTATACTTAGTCACATGTTTATAGTAATCTAAGAAGATTGTGTTATATAAAAAAGCAATGCATTATATAACATGTGCACATTGTGTAATATATTATATAATGTGTATGAATTCTATAACATGTACACATTCTATAATAGATACACATTATTTGAATTTAAATTGAAAATTGAGCCTTTAGGCTTGAAAATGGCTTGGATTTATAAGTTAAGGCTTAGGACAATGCATCTACAATCGAGACTGAGAGTTTTAGGAAAACCAACAAATTTCAACTTTAATCACCAAATACGCTATAGATTTCAAAATCAAAATTAAAAAGAATTGTTACCATTATGATAAGCACATTATCCTCTTTCTAAATGTATGATTTTTATAATTGTTGGGCTATTTTAAGGGTTCAAACTATATTTATTTCTAACAACACCTTTTTTAGGCCACTACATGCCTCATCCATACATGCCTATTCATGTTTATTTAATTTATTTTTCATTGATCCAAGTGCAAAATAAATTATATGGTAAAAAACTAGGCCTAATTCTACACACATTAAAAAAAATTAATTTTCATTTTTTTGAGGTAGTTAGGGTGGGCTGCACGATTGGCTATCCATTTTTTTGTTAGTTTTCAAGATCTACTTAATTGAAAAATTAATTAAAAAAAATATTCATCAAAAAAATATAAAAAAGTTCATAACACACTATAATATCTTATCTAAATATTCACCAAAGGGTTTCTAACAATATTTAATGATGCTAAAAAAATGGTGGGCCACACGACCATATATCTACTATGTTTTCTTTAAAACAATAGGAGGTCCTCTTCAAATTTTATATGTTTGACCTATTTATACTTAACCATTTTTTTTTTTTAAATATTTTTTTAGAAACTAGACTCAAAATTCTACAATTCCTATTTTTATACCATCTTCAAATTTTGAGTGTAGCCATCTCAAGTTATCTACAAAATTTCAAATTTAAAAAATCATATCCACAGGTAGGCCCTTTTTTTCCCCCAAGTTGGTGCACTTACCCTAGTGCAAATCTAGAATTTTCCCTATAGAGAAAGGGGCTTGTTGATCCAATACTCAATCTTCCTTTCAATCTTATTGAGGACATATTGCCAAAGATCAGAAGATGAGATATCAAAAGTGAAGTGGATGCCCAAAGACTTAAATTGTTCCCCTTGATAAATCCACTACCAATGAAACTTCCTAAGCCACTTAGGCATAGGCATCATGCTTTGAGTAAAACATTATGTTTTCCTCCATTGAATTCTAGAGTTGTAAGCTAGATAAAAGATATCTAGGCATCACATAACTTCATTAAAAGTGGCCGCTAGCATTTCAAGCATGAGGAAGGTGTCATCTTCAAAATGGCCATTGATGAGCTGAGAGGTGTAACTAGGAAACATAATGCCAAAAATGAGCCCTTATGAAGCCTTAGAATCTAAGAGGTAACCTAGGGTTTCAATGACTAAAACATAGAGTGCTAGATCAAGGGGACAACATTGGTGAATATAACAGTGGATATCGATACCCAGGGTTTGATTCATATTGATAGTGAGGTAGATCAAGGAGTCATGAAGCAAAGTTTGCACTCCATAAATGAAATAGGGGCCAAATCTAAGAGCCTTGAGCATGGAAAGAATAAAATTCCATTCAATATTGTCAAAAGCCTTTTAAAGTCTAATTTAAGAAAAATAGTTCTTTGAAGAGAGGAACTAGCCCAAACCATGTCCTCCTAGACCATAATAATATTATCCAAAATATATCTTTAATAAATTATGTTTGTTCTAGTATAACAATGGAAGGAAGGATTAGCCGAATGCAGTTGACAAGGGCTTTGGTGAGAGTCTTGTAAGAGATTGATTAGGGTTATCATCCTCCAACCAGTAAGAATCTTAGGATCTCCTTCTTTGGGAATAAATTTGATATTTTCTTGATTGATTATAGGTCCAAAAGACTGATTTTACAAGGCTTCCTTGTAGACTTGCATTAAGTCAGGACCAGTGAACTCCCAAGAAGATTTTTAAAATTCATAAGGGAATCCATCGAGGTTGGGGGATTTATCATTGCTCATACAATTCAAAGCCTCTGTAAGCTCCTACAAGGTGAGTAGGGCATCATGGAGCCACTAATCAACTAGATTGAGCTTGAGAGGCACCACATCAGAGTAATTTTGAATATCTTTGGACTACTCAACTATGAAAGTATGGGTGTAGAAATCTTGCTTGTAATGATAAAAAAGGTCGAGGACATATTAAAATAAGAGGTAATACATGATTGATCCACTTAAATGGATTTAATTTTCCTATGATCTTGCTTGGATTTTAATGCTTTAAAGAACTCCTTGGAGGATTTATCACCAATATTAAGCCAATGCAACTAAGTGTAAAGTTGGGCACCTCTAACAACATAGCTATCTACCACCTTGAGGTGGTGTTTGAGGGAGGCAACCAACCTCTACAAGTGTATGTTTAAAAGATCAATCTTGTGGGAGGTAGAGACCCATTTGGACTCATTGAGTGTGGCCTCCTTAAACACTTATATATTTGGGTTATATGTTTTTTAGGGTAGAGAAGGAATGAGGTAGAGTATAGAATGGACTCATTCTACCACTTAATCTATTTGAAAGCATATGGGGGCCACAGGGCCATGTTCCAAATCTATTGGATTAATTAGATTATACCAACATGACTCAGCATAGAGGTATTGAGAATAAACTAATTATGTGGCACACTATACTACCCAAAGGTCCATTCCACTTTGTAGGAGATGGGTGAGTGGTCTAAAAAAATAATACCTGAGTGGACATTGATAGGCTAGCCATTAATGTTAGAAAAGGAAAAAAGATTTTTCTCTGACATCATATTGTGATCAAGTTATTTGATCATGTGATGATCTCTAGGTTGGTATATGGAACACGTAAACTAAGATGTTGTATTAAATGTCTGTCACTAGAAGAGAGGGTCTACTGTCCCCCATATATTTATGAAATAGTAATAAGCCTTGTGTTCACCAACATACCAATACATAGGGAGGGGCCCATCCTTGTTTTGGGTGTGTTTAATCATATTGATGTTGTTGCACATAATACATTTTGTAGGAGGTAACTCAACTACCAAAAATCACCAAAGAAAGGAATAGTCAGGGTCATCAATGGGAGCATATATCTTGAGAATGCCAAATAGATAGACATCAATGTCAACAATAATCTAGACTATCTAATGTGATGGGTCCTCCCCTATGGTAATGATGTTGGAGGAGACCTTAGGATTAACTAAAATACAATCACCACCACATCTTCCTCATGCAAGGTGATGATCTAGGTGGTATCTGACCAAATGTTGAATAGGGATGTCTCAACGAGAAATCTAGATATCTTAACTTCTTGTAGATGGAGAATATCCAAAAAAACCAATCTAATAATAAACAACTCACATAGAGTATTTATGGGTAAACTCTGTAAGACCCTTAAAATTCCATGATAAAACATTCATAAGGAAGGATCATCCATTTGAAGCTCCCCTTGACCATCCTCAAATTCTACCAATGATGCAAATATATTGTGTTGGTGAGGGTAAGAGATTCTACCAACCATAATGAAATGGTATTTGTCATCATGATTCACTTAAGGAGAGTCAGTTCTCCCTCAAGGTGGGTTGTGAGACTGGCAAGAGAATGAGCCACTAGTTGAGAGAACCTCATCCATAGGCATCCTGAGATTCTAGGAAGCTAGAGAAATGTTTTGTAGTTTGAGAGGAATTGGGTTGTTAGGGGTGGTAGAGAAGTCCCATGAGAGTGTGTGATAACTAGAGGATAATCCTCCCAAGGTGGTGGCTAGAGTGTTCTTGTGGATTAAGGCCTGACGATTGTTTGAGGGGTACTGTGATCTAAACATCACTTTGGTCTGTTGATTTTGGATTCTCAATTTGAGGAGGTAGTGAAGGAGGCTTAGGACAACCCATATGAGGATAATATTGTATATGGTGTTCAAAAGCCTAAAAGTGGAAGCAAGTGTTAGGAGGGTTGAAATCAATATCCTTTTGTGACCATTGGGTCTCTACAACTTGGATTTTGATGAACTCCTTTAACTCCTCGGAGAGGTCAATCTCCATACAAACTCATTTATTAGGGTGAGGGGAAAACCACTTATCTAGTTTAATCATAACCATGTGTCCTATAGGAGGGATGATTTGGGGAATAAAATCTTAGATTTGCATAGGTAGATCAGGAAACTCAAACTAGATAGGAACACAAAGGGTGACATTATCAAAAACCTCAAAATCATAGGGCTAGGAAGACAAAATCATAAACTAGTTGTGAAGGAATGAAACATTGGGATTCAAAAGAATCAAATGTGTCTCAAAGGGGCCTTTAAAGGTAAACAAGAAGAAACATTTGGTAAGGTTTCATATTCTAGAGACATGGACACCTAGTGGCTCCTAATGGTTGTAGGGCCATTTATGGAGGTAATCCTCTAAGGGATGTGGCCAACAAAATAATTAATGATAGATCAATTTTCGTACCACTTTCAACATTTCTCAACAACAGTAGTAAGAATACTTAAATCTATAAGGGAGGAGGAGGCTGATAATTACCTCATCATAGACTTTTAAAAGAAACTTTTGAGCTCATTTGGCCACCATTAGATCCATATCCTACATCAACATAGGCATTGAAGTGTGAATAAGTCATAAATATAGGGTGTGCCCTCCCAAAGGGTGACATGCTAAGTGTAGTTAATACACTACAACCCTAAAAATCTTGTGGGCCTAACAATATGGATAAACTATGCAAGGAGGAAGACACAAACCATCTGATGGTAGAATTTTAAAGTTGATAGTGATAAAATTCATGGATACTATTTGTTTATATCTATTCCTATCATGTACAAGAATGTTGTGTAGATTTTTTTTACTTTTATTTTTAACCTTTATGATATTTCTAATCAAATGATAAAATTTATAATATTTTTAGAACATGCTTTTTCCTTTTAATTTCCACATCAAATTAAGTATACAATAGCACATCATTTGAAATGTTAGAAGTGACTTAGTGAAATAATATGCACCATTGGTGGAGATTAAAAGAATTTGATCCCATCGACTATTGTGTAAAAACTAAAGATTTTTACTTTGGTATAAAAAATTAAAAATTAAATGGATGGACCCATCACATTATATATGGATTCTTGAGCCAATAACAGACATTTTTATGGTGTCAAATCTAAGTCATCTTCTAGGAGAAGCACCATTAGTAAAGAATGCCAATTGGAGTGTGTCAGTATGGAATGATGTGTCATTGGTGTAAATTAGCATGGTGGCACTTGTTTCCTTGATTTATAAAGGAAAATTTATTCTATAAATGTCTTAGTTGATTATAAACTTGAACTTAAATGAAGGGACTCATCTCAGAGCCAACATGTTACAACTAACCAATGGCACATCATTTTGGTGATTCAAAATTTTTTAGTACTCATAGGTGTGTTATTATCTAGCTTCCTCATATTCACATCCATATCATTAAACTTTAGTGATTCCATATGGTGCCTTTAGTTATATAAAAAAAATACACATTATTTGATCTCAGGGGATAATTTGAATCACTAGATATCCTTTGACAAGTTAAAATCTCAAGGATATTTTTCAGCATTGATATCATAGGAATGCACCACCAATTAAATAAGTTTAAAGGAATTAAAATTAAAAAATGTGACATTAGTAAAAGTAAAAGCCATGGTGGATCCTACAAACTAAACCTACCAATAGTGCAATATAATTATATAATCATCAAGGTGTCATTAGTTGCAACTACATGGATAGAAAATAAATGGTGCAGATCATAAATTTGACATTTGAATGAAAAGTGATTTACCTTTTTTTAATATAGATTAGTTACCAGAAATAGAAAAGGTAAATTAATTGCACAAGGAAGATATACTATTCAACAATGGAAATAACACTTTCAGATATGCTTTAGTAGATAAAAACAACAAACATGCCTCAAATTTGAAAATTTTAAATCAACAAATATAAAAATTCAAAGAGTTGGAATAGTCACAGATTGATGAATTTTGTATTTATAAATATGGACTTGAGATTTTGTATGCTTAGTACTAATTATATGTCAAATTTGAAAATTTGGTTGTACAGGAACATGATCAATGCCTATGCCACTCATGTCCAAGGTAGGATCAATGTTGTTTTATTTTTGTATGTTTCCTCTTTTGTCATTTGTATCTTGCACTCACTTTTAAAATTATATTTTTTGTGCCACTTTTCCACTATATGTATACTTTCATGTACCTTCACTTTGTATAATTTATGGACATAATTGTTTGATTTTTCTATTCAATGAAATTTTAACCTAGCTTACCACAAGATGTTATAAAAAGATAAGGGGAGAAATGGTTTGGTGGGAAAACTAAAATCATGTTGTGACTACATTTATTGCATGAAAAAATCAAACCCTTCATAGTTCATGTGCAGTGTGAATGGATAAACCAATTAATTTATTCAACTATCTCTTCCCTAAGTGTGGGATGCAACTACATGTGCATTCTCATAAGTTAATTTTGAAACAAGATGTGATGCAAGTCCTTGAGAAGAGATAAATCAATGTAGAATGTGCTTATAAAATTAATGAATAGAAATATATTGTAAACTAGTATGGATTCTCTTGAATTATAATGGATGATTTATATATATATATATATATATATATATATATATATATATATATATATATATATATATATATATATATATATGGGTTTCTCATGTTCTGAATTAAAGGCATATTAGTGCACAAAAATCAATAAAGAGAAAGGAAAACAACTAAAAAGTGGATCTAAACATAAAAATTACATGAACATAGATAAAATAACACAAAAAATTAAATGGTACATGAGTAATGAGCTATCATTCCCATCCTAGAAGAAAAAACAAACACAAACACCTAAAAGAGAGAGAAAACAAGCTCATAAACACACCACAAACATGATAGAAGGATAAAAAGAATAAAATGGGACTTTTAACTTTCATAAATAAAATATATTGAGACAAATAAGTTCCAATAGTTATCTAATTTAAGGTTATGACCCATATTCACAAAATAATACTAAAAACATTGTAATAAGAAGGGTTGTATAAAAATTGGGGTCTACATAATGCCCCTACTTTGATGTGTCTATGTGAGTGATTCATGTGTGTGTCGAAATAAAATGATGTATAATTTAAGTGTACCTAAACTTATCATATGGAGAGGACAAAAAATATTTTTTCATGAATCCATCCACACTTTTTTCGCTCCACAAACTTTAGCATACCTATCAACAATGATCATTTTCCATTAAGTAATCAATACCATATATGTCCTTGCAATTAGTTAGAATTTTGAAATTGATATTAAATTTAGCATATGAAATAATACACCTTCTTTGTATCAAATCAAAAAATTTCATAATGTGAAAAAAATGCACCTATAATTCTGTTTATTCAATAATTTATTATTTGAGGAAGATGTAAGGGATAAATCAAAGATGGATAGACACATTTTAGATATTAAAAAGTTAATTTATGAATGACATAATGAAACAATTTTCTGAGGAAGAGTTTAAGATTTTTTTTGAGTTTATGGATCTAGATAAAGCACTAGGCCCATATGATTTTATGGTCACAATTTTCTAGCGATTTTGGGAGTTTACAGGGAAAGAACTAATTGAGGTGGTTAACGAATCTTTCATTTATAAAAAGTGTTGTGGTATCTTAATTTTAATTTCATTTATTTATTTCAAAAAAATAATAATCCATCCATTTTAAAGGATTTTAGGCCTATTTCTCTTTATAACATAGTCTATAAAATTATTTTGAAGGTTGTAGTAAAGAGATTGAAGATTTTTCTCTTAAAGATTATTTATCCAGAACAAAGATAGTCTATACGTGAGATTTAATTTTATAATTGTATGATTATGACCTAATTAATAGTACATCATATCAAATCAAACACATAATTAGATTATAAATTTGGACATTAAAAAAAATTGCAATAGAGTTACTTGAACTTTTTAAGAAAGGTGTTGACTAACTTTGGACTTAGAGAAGTTTGGATTTCATGGGCTATGAATTATGTAAAATAGTCTTTTTCTCTATTTTGTTTAATGTGACTCGTGTGAGTTTATTTAATCATTCTATGGGGATAAGGCAAGGGGACACCCTTTGCATATATATTTTTATCATTATGGTGAAGCCTTTGGGTAGAATTTTTGGTAAGTTAAGGAAAATGGGAAAAGTTAAATGTTTGAAAGATTACAAGGTTTATTCTCCTAAAAATATATCTTCATTTCATGGATGATATTGTTTTATTTGGATTATCTGAGATGATGGAGGCTTTATTATTTAAAAATACCTTGAAAAATATGAGAAGGTATGTGGTCAAAGAGTTAGTCTAGAAAATATAAAATATACACTGTTGATGTCCCTAGGAAAAGATAAGGGAGGATTTATGTGGCTTTGGGAATTCCTATTCACCAAGCTCTTCATAAATATATTAGGTGCCTCTTATTATAGGGGTGAATAAATCTATACTATGAGATATTTTTACTGAAAATATGCAGGGAAGATTGGTAGTTTGGAAGAAGAAATGGTTGAGTTTTGTGGGTAGGATTATTTTAATCGAAGTTGTGTTATAAATTACTCTCATTTATATTTTTTTTAGTTTTAAAAGTTCCTATAAGTATAGTGAAATGTATGGATAAAATTATTAAGTATTTTATTGGGGTAGAAAAAATATGAAAAAATAAAGTTTGTATACAAAAATAGGTTAGGGGTACTAGGATTAAAAATATACATGTGGATAAAACATCTATTGGTGCAAAATTATCATGGATATTATATGAAGAAAATCAACAAACCTGGAGTAAAATAGTGAAGAAAAGTACATAGATAATAATTTTATATAAAGGATTTTTTGGGGGATAATATATCATCTTGGTTTCACATGTGGAATTTTATTATTTCATCTATAAGGATCATTTGTGATAATATAACCAAGGATATTGGTAATGTAGATTTTAGAAAACTTCTATTCATATTATTGGCAAGGGTAATGGGTACTTCATGAAAGGATATATTTATTAGATATTCAATAAATGAAGGTAATAGATTAGGTCACTAAAGTCTATAATTATTGGGTGGTTTCATAATTCCAAGTGGGTAGTTATCAACAATAGAAAACCTTGGATAATATAAAATGTTTGGCTTTATAAAATTACTTGTTCAGGTGGACAAGGGATAAGTCTAAAAGGTATAGTGTCAAAGTGGGTTATGAGTTTGCTTCTAAGGGGCTATAAAAGAAAATTGGTTTGGAATGTAGTCATCAAACCTAAATAAAATCATTTTTTATTTGTTAGCCCCTACGATTAAAAAACCTTTCTAGTCTATTATTTGTAGTCCCTACTAATTTAATTTGGAATATTTTATTGGAGCTTAATATAAAAAAATTCATGGATAAATAAGTATGTCGAGAAGTATGATGGATAAAGTAGAAGAACCTATTTCTTGTAACTTATCCATTTTAGCTAAAATAAACCATAATCTGTTTGATGTTTGATAGAATACTATCTAGGAATTTTTTCATAAGATTGATCTAACTTTAGATTTTCAAGTGAAGGATAAAAAGAGGAATAGTTTGGATGCATGATGGATCTCTCCTAAGGAAATTTTTGTGAAGATTAATTTTGATGGGGATTCGAGAAATAATCCTAGAGTGATTAGGTTTGGTTTTTTAAGTTGTATCCATCAAGGAATTTTTTTTATGGGGTGGATCTATTTTTATACCAAAATCCTGTAACAATGTAGTTGAAGCTATAGCCTTGCTTGAAAGGATTACATTAGCAAAGTAAAATGGTTTTGAGGAGGTGATGATGTAAGGAGAATTCATGGTGATTATTAATGTAATGCTTAAAGAAAAGACTCGTAGTTAGAAACTTGACAATATTATTTTTGGGGGTATTTAATTTGTAAAACATTTTTCTCCATATCCTTTCAACACCATTTTCAATAATTTAACCTTGAAACATATCTTATTTATAATGTTGAGGTAGATCAATATCCATCATCTTATAGTTTTAGCAAGGATCTAAATGACTGGTTTGGTTTATTTAAGAAAAAATTAAGCTATAGGAGTGACATTTCTAGAGGGCTTATCACTACTAGAGGGATTGTGATCTAATAAGGGATTAAGTGTTTCATTTCTCTCCAACATAAGTTTCAATGGGTAGATATAATATATAATTTTTTTAAGGTAACTTCACTTCCTTAACCTAAAATTGAGTCACTCATAAGTATCATTTTACACTATTCATATTTGAAAATCAAATATTCCATTGCATTTAAAAAAGTTATGAAATATGTTGCAGGACTAACTATAGAAGAGGTTCTAATTATAGATTAGGTTAGGGTAAAGAATATGATATAGGCTATGGAACTAGCTTGTAGAGAAGTAAGGGAAGAGGATTTGGAAAGAAACATTATTTGATATGGAAGTCTTCCTACATGATGGTGTTAAGATCTCATTACTAAAGGGTTTTAGCTCATAGTTTGGTGACTACCAAATTTTTTGGGTAGTGTTGAGGTTCTTTTTGTGTTGTGGTTTTGGAAGCTGCTAATCTTTTCTACAAGAAGAATATTTACATTGTGGTATAATATATTTTAATTTTGGTGTTTAATCTTTATGTTTTATTTTTTTATTGATTTTTTAATGGATTTTGTATTTTTGGGAGATTTTTGTGAGAGAGTTTAAATCATTCTCCTTTGTTTTTAAATATGATTTCAATTTTATTTGAATAAATTTATGCATTAGTTGGTTTTATATATTGTTTATTTGTATGTTTCCTAGAAGATCTAAGTTGGTTTTTGACCTTGAGGTAAATCTTTTAACTTGTACAATTTATTTTATTTTCAATGAATGTATTATGGATCCATCAACCTTCTTTTTACTGATCAAAACACTTTTTTTTTTTTTTTTTTTTTTTTTTGATAATTTCTAGACATAGCCACCACTTATTTGGTATTTTTGTGAACCCTCCTCCTAATTCTTGATCAAGTAAGTAGATAATATTTTGTACAAAGTAGATTTGCCCAAACATTATAATATTCAAAGTATAGCTTCTTGAATTTGATAATACTTCATGTGGAACTACTCAAAAATTTATTAGTAGGCTTCGCTAGTAGTACATAGAAAAATTATCTAAAATGATATTATAGATGCCCCATTTTTAAGTGAGGGATTCAATATACCACTCCTACAATAATTCATCTCAAAATAATAGAGTTACAATCACCATGTGTAATAAGATTGCACATAGATGATACCAATTTGAGAATTAAATAAAAAATATATAAATATCATAAAATATTATATGCAAAGCCCCATAGCATGTCATATGTAAGAAAATAGTATTCCTTAAGTGTCATGTCACATAAGATAGATAAAAGTATTTATAGATCAATGCACAATATACTATACTAGTGAGTATCAATGTTATGTCACATATAATATATAAAATTATGTAAGGATTAATGCACTAGTGAGTATCAATGTCATATAACATAGGAATGATAAGATCAATTAAGATTCAATGCATAATATAGTACTCTATTAAGTATCAATTCCTAGAAAGGTGTCCTAATATAAGGCTCTATATATATGACACATCCTTTAATAAGGATGATGGTGCAAAAACATGCCCCATAATAGACATAGTATGAGAGATGAACTGATATCCATTTGAGAATCACATAATACATCAATTATGTGACATGGAACATTTGTGCATAGTAAATCATGTTTTAACAGTTGATTTTACTTAGATTATTTAGCTCATATATCAAGGGCAAGGCCCTAGAATGGTTCATAGGGTTTGAAAATTCATTAATTTCATATTGGGATCAATTAGGTTCCCTATTACATAATAAATTCAAGGAAAAAATATATGTTTTATCTCTAATTGAGAATATATATACTATCAATAGAGCTACCAAAGAGCATATATCTGATTTCAACTTTAAACTCAAAAGAACATGAGAAAATATATCAAATGAGGTATGTTTATTACTAGGTGTGACCTTATTTTTATTTGTTAAAGTTGTATATCTTTTCATTCATGTAATGATATAATACATGGGAGGAAATATTATTTAAAATACTTATGAGGTTGCTATAGAAGTTTAAAATTACTTGAAACAAGCTCAGAAAATTGATCCCATACCAAAAATACCTCTATTTCCTCAACACTATATTATCCCTTCAAGTCATCCATGAACCCATTTTTAAACCATAATCCCACTATCCCCTCCATATAAATTTTTTCCATTGAATCCTAGCACAATACCTAAGATGAAGATTCTTATAAGTGAGTTTATGACCTTAAAAATGTAGCCTACTATTCAAAATTCTCAAAGGCAACTTGTTATCCCAAGTTATTTCCAAAGTCAATGTGTTGTCCCAAATATCCCACAACCTGATCAAGCAATAAATCATGACTCTCAACCTAAAATAATACAAATAATTCCCTTATAATTTTCAATCAGAGACAATAAAAGCTTGTTATTTTAACAATAACTCAATTTCCCTCCAACACCTTTTGGTGTCTAATGTTGTATAACAAAAAAATAGTGGAAAATAAAACTTCTCTTAGTGGGAATGAATGGGAAAATGATGGGGTTTTATAACTATTTTAATGTTTGAGAATACTTTTAAAATATTTTTTAATGTGATTAAAAGTTACAACAACAAAACATTTATACCCCATGAGAAATCAATGACTAAATCTAACATGCATGATTAATATGATGATGGCAAGGAGTTTATTTATCTTGAGTTTGATCATGAAAAAATGAGTAAAAGTGACATAAAATTCAATGTAAAAATAAATCATGTGAATATAAATGAATATTTTAGTATAAAATAACTCATAGAGACAAAGTACATTGATGGATTCTTCACTATAATAGATAGTGTTTCTATATGTTTATCCGTAGAAGGTGAGACCTTATCTCCTCTTGAGGATAAATTTTGAAAATATGTCATTTAATGACCCATGAAGAATGATATATTATTTTTTACATTGGAAATTGATTACAACCCTTCATTATCTCTATCTAGGTTTGGAGTTCTACTCCACTAACTAATCAATCATTTTTATGCTTCATCTGGCTTGGTTCTCTCCACATCTAGGTTTCTGAATCTATTTCACATATAATATAATACATTATCTTCTTAATAAATTCCATCTAGAGTGACTGAGACCCTCAGGGGTGCAGGTTTTGAACCACTAACTTCAAATAGGCAAACACTTAGTTGCATACCAAGTGTACTATTGACCACACCCTCTTGTGAAGAATGATATTGTTAATGCATTGAAGGAGCTACCTATTTTTTAGTAGATGATAACAACAACCTAAATCAGAGTTAAACTTATCCCTAAGAAGAATAGAAAGATCTATACATAGATTAAGAAGAATATATTATTGTGGTATAGGTTTTTAACCCTGATTCATAGTCTTTTTTTATAAATATAGTGAGGACCCGTCCTTTGTTTTTAGATGTGAATAACCCATTGGCAAAGATTACTAAAAGTATGATAATGTTTCTTCTTTACTTTGAAGATTAGAAATAAATCATGAATGATTTTTTTATGTAGGGTAAGTTTTAGGCATCCATCTTACCTTGATGAGATTTCATCTCCTTTTAAAATCTAGTCATATCTGACTGTGAAATGGACATATTTTCTATTTTGGAGGGTGATTTCAATAACATGAGAAACATGGATTAAGAAATTTTGAAATAGGAAGAGGTTATGGTGAATAGTAATGAACAACCTGAGGCATCATGTAGTGTAGTGAAGAGGGATATGTTCTACTATCTGAAGAAGACAAGCATATAGATGAAAAATATGCTCATAATAGTGTATCAAAACCCATTTTGGGGGTCATATGCATGAACTAGTGTATTATGAGTGGCCAACCTTTGAGACTCAAACTCATTTTTGAAGTATTTTACACTTCAAGCTAGATTATTATTATTATTATTATTATTATTATTATTATTATTATTATTATTATTATTATTATTATTATTATTATTTGTTGACCACTGCTTTACATAGTGATCTTAGTCTGAGAACTAAGGTCTGAAGGGTATACATTCCATCAAATTTTCCTGGGGAACAATCCCTAATTCATCCCTTATATCGTGATAGGTTTTAATAATAACAATAATTGTTTACTTAAATCATATTTTAAGCTAAAGTTCAAATGTTTTAAAAACATTTTTAAGCTACCACAATTTGAGGATGCAATTTTAGTAGTGATATTTCACCAAAATTACTAAATTCTTAATTCTCTCAAGTCAACATTGGTACACTAAAAAAAATAAGGGTGAAACATTATTTATACATCCCTTAATATTCTCATTTCATAGTATGAGTAAGAGATTCAATGCTTCAAAGTATAATATATACACCTACATAAAATAAATATGCATGTAAATGGTCATGAAGATAGTACATTGCATAACAAGTTGTAGTGTCAAACTTTATAACATATAAGGTAAAAGAAAGGTATAATTTATTGTTCTTATTCTTCATGCATTATATATATATATATATATATATATATATATATATATATATATATATATATATATGGAAATGTATATCTTAGAGCAAAATAATTAGACATGGTAGTTATTTCTCTAAACCACTAAATGGTTTTATTTGACCTACTCCCAATTATTTATCCCTATTGCATATTTTCATTATTGTTAATAAAATTCATGGAATCTAGGTGTATTGGATGAAAATTTTGGGCAAGTGTATTTTTTTGTTTTCTAGAGCAATGTTTTAGCATATTTCACAAAAAAGATCTCAAAATTAAACTACACAAAAAGGGGAAGCTATCTGAGTTGAATTGAGGGATCAAAATTATAATTATGAAATGGTTCATCATCATGGATAATTTTAGAGTGGTTTGGTAGTTGAAACATTAATAATTTATTGATTTTGGGCCACTAATATCATGTGTAGGAATGTATGTGTATAGGTTTGGTATTTGGTATTTTTCAAACAATTCATAAGAAAAGTAATCTAAGAAAAATTATGGACATCCTAATTTAATCTTATAATGGCACATAATATTGGTTGTGTTACATAAAAGAGTGATGGTATATCGATGAATATTTTGTTCTTAGAATCCAATAGGTTCATATGTAAGTCTGCATGTCATAGGATGAATTTTAGAAGAGCTAAATAGTACATAGGAGAAGCCATTTATATTGAAATTAAGGGATCAAATCTCTAATTTTCAAGGGTACATTAATTATTCTAAAATTTTAGAGTTTATGGTGATAAAATTCATGGATACTTTATGTTTAAATGTGTGATTTCCATGTGCAACAATGTTGTGTAGAATGATTGTTTTTTTTTTGCCAAAAAAACTCTATATTATGGGATTTCCCCTCAAATGACATAATTTATAATGTTTTCATATAGTATTTTACCTTTATAACATTTTTTCCACTCAAATTCAACACCAAATTAAGTATCCAATAGCACATCATTTGAAATGTTGAAAGCAACTCGGTGAAAGAAGATGCACATTGGTGGAGATTATAAGAATTGGATCCCATTGATTATTATGCAAAAATTGAAGATTTTTACCTTTTTATGAAGATTAAAAATTAAATGGATGGACCCAATAGATTCTATATTTATTCTTGATCCAAAATTTCACATTTTTAAGTTGTCAAATCTAATTCAGCTCTAGGAGAAGCACCATTAGTTGAAGAACACTAGCTAGAGTGTGTTAGTATGTAAGGATGTGCCATTGGTGTAAATTAACATGGTGCCATAATTTTCTTGATTTATAAAGGAAATTTTGTTTCATAAAGTTCTTAGTTAATTATAAACTTCAACTTAAATGGAGGGACTCACCTCAAATCCAACATGTTACAACTAACCATTGGCACATTATTTTGGTGATTCAAAAAAAAATTAGTACTCATAGGTGTGTTATTAGTTAACTTTATCAAATTTAAATATATATCATTAAAATTAAATGATTCCATGTAATGCCTTTAGGTATATTAAAAAAAAACCCACATCATTTAATCTTAGGGGATAATTTGAATCATCGGGTATCTTTTGACAAATTAAAATCTCAAGGATATTTTTCATCATTGATATCATAGTAATGCACCACCCATTGAATAAGTTTAAATGAATTATAATTAACTAATTTGAAATGAATAAAGGTAAAATCAATGGTGGATCTATCAAACTAAACCCACAAATGGTGCAACATATTTATATAATCATAAAGGTGTCATTAGTTGAAACTACATCGATCATTGGGTAAATAAATGGTGTAAATCATAAATTTTATGTTTGACTGAAAAGTGATTTATCCTAATTTTAATATATATTAGTTCCCAAAAATAAAAAAAGGTAAATTAATTTCCAAAGGAAGATATATTATTCAAGAATGGTAATGGCACTTTCAGATATGCTTTAGTAGATAAAAACAATAAGGATGCCTTGGATTTGAAATTTTTAAATCAACAAATATAGAAATTCAAAGATTTGGAATAGTCACACCTTGATGAATTTTAGATTTATAAATGTGTATTTGAGAGAGTTTAGGATTACTAATAATTATGTTCCAAATTTGAAAATTTAACTATATAAGAACATGATTGGTGCCTATTCCATTCATGTCCAAGGCAAGATTAGTATTGATCTTTTTTTATTGTTGTATGTATCCTCTTTTGTCATTTGTATTTTTCACTCACTTTAAAAATTATATTTTTGTCACTTTTCCATTAGATATATACTTTCATGCACCTTTACTTTGTATAACATATGGACATAATTGTCTGATTTTTCTATTCAATGTTTTTAACATAGCTTACCAAAAGATGTTATAAAAAGACAAGGGATTAAATGATTTGGTGGGAAAACTAAAAGTGTGTTTTGAATACATTTATTGCATGATAGAATCAAACCCCTCATATTCCATGTGTAGTGTGAATGGATAAATCAAGTTATTCAACCTTATCTTCCCTAGGTGTTGGATACAACTATATGCACGTTCTCCTAGGCCAATTTTAATATTAAATGTGATGCAAATCCTTAAGAAGAGATAAATAAATGTAGAGTGTGCCTATAAAATTAATTAATAGACATAAATTGGAAACTTTTATGGAGTCTCTTGAATTAAAACCTCTTAAATAATTCCTACATCCTTTATAATGGTCATACATGATTTATATATAGGGTTTTCTCATGTTCTAAATTAAAGGCATATGAGTGCACAAAAATTAATAAAAAGAAAGGAAAACAACTAAAAATGGATTTAAACATCAAAATGACAAGGCCATGGGAACAATAACCAAAAAATAAAATGGGAGATGATCAACAAATTGTAATTCCTATCCTAGAAGAAAGAATAAACATAATCACCTACATGAGAGAGAAAAAAAGCTCATGAACACAACACAAACATAATAGAAGGATAAATAGAATAAAATAGAACCTTGAGCTTTCATAAATAAAATTTAGTGAGAAAAATAACTTCCAATAATTCCTTGATTCAAAGTGAAGACCATATGCCAAAAATAATACTAAAAACATTGTAATAAGAAGGGTTGTTTAAAAATTGGGTGTCTACATAATGCCCCTGCTTTGATGTGTATATGTGAGTAATGCATGTGTGTTTAAAAGTAAAATGATACATAATTTAAGTGTGTACCTATTGACCATTATTTCCAACAATTCAAGAATGGGCCAAACCTCTATAGTAAAAAATTTATATAGGGGTCTATTATAATTTCATAGGGTGTTACATAGTCCATTTGATGTCATTTCATATGTTTTAGCCTTAGTCATGGTGTATTTAAGTGATTATGTCATTTTGAGTCATTTAGGGATCATTTAAGAATCATAAATGAAAGTGATAGGTTTCCATGGTGTTCGATAATTCAAAGACATGAAGGAGGTTTACACAAAGTCTTAGTGGTTCATCAAAGCCTTGCTAGGCCAAACAGTAATTTATTGCATTTCCATGCATAGTTAGTTGAGTGATCCAAAGCCCTTAAAATTATAAGGATGGACTATAACATCCTATTTCCCATGTATGCATATTCATCTGCCATGAATGGGCACCTATAAGTGCTATGGACAAGATCATCATGTTGAAAAAGAGCAATTTCCTGGCTTCAACCACTTCATGGTTGAAATAACTTGTTTGATGAAGATGAGGGCATTCAAGATGAATAATAAGGATAGAGTGGGGAATATCAAATTTAAGTCTCATGAACTATCCTTTTGGACTCAAAACAATATAACTGTGGAGTTCATAAGCCTTCCAGTTGCCAAGTGGTGAAGCCTCACTCAATCAAGGTCAAAGATCAATGACACACGAGTGATAACAAAGTAAATAAGTAAAATACCCTAGATCAAGATCAATGGTGAATATTTTTATGTAAAAAATTTGATAAATGATCCATATTTAAGATTGGGATCAATGAGTCAAGATCAAGGATTGATGATGCATGTTTAATCATGTAATCAAATATCGATGGTGAGCATGAAGTTAATAAGTCAGAGGATTTTGAGAATGAACACAAAGGTGCCAAGTGTCATGATCATGGTGAATTGATAATATATCAATATCCCATGTTTAATCACACATATCAAAGATCAATGGTGTGTGTTTGATCACACATATCAAAGATCAATGGTGTGTATTTAATCACACAAATCAAAGATCGATGACACACATTCAATCAGGTAGATGGGGAACAATGGTGCATATGAGGTCAATAAGTAAATGATACCAAATTACATGTAGGGCCACCACATGGAATAATCATGTTTGATCATATAAATACTATTAATAGGGCCCATAAAAGGCATGTGGGGTTGAAAAGTGTCACAATATCTAATGTAGATCAAAGATTAATGTCTAATGTTGAAAGTCAAGGTTAGAATACTCTTGAGGAGATCAACGAAGCAAATTTGATCAGGTTCTAGGGGTCATGAGATGAAGACACATGTTTGGAGTCACAACATGCATATTTTAAAATGAAATGAACCATATGGCAAGGAAATGCCACATAGGCATACATGTACGATCAAACGATTTTGTCACAAAGCAAATACTTTAGACTCATATACCACCATTAAAGCTCAAATAAGATCATCTCATAAACCTTAAAGTACCAAGAAATAATATAAAATATATGGGTATAGAGATACCCCTACTACACCATCCATCACAAGTAATCATGGATAAATATTTGAGGTAAACAGTGACTACCATGGCTTATTGGATGACAAATGTGAAGAACGAGGTCCAAGAGACCACTAAATGACTATAGATGGTGAATGCAAGTGTCTATAAGATATCTAGTAGTTAGGAGAACATATTATGACTATCATATCATGTTTTAAACCTCCCTAATATAGTAAATATGTGTTAACTATCCCTAGTCTAGTTTTAAAAGCTTGAGAGACGATCTTTGATGAAGGTAGTTTTATAAAGGCCAATTGAATAATATTTATGCCATTTTTGAGAGTTTATCATAGTTTATATGGAAAATTTTCAAAGGAGACATTAATGGTCTATTTCACACTCTATTATCCTATAATGTAACTATTTTTCATGCCTTGACATGTGGCATTATGACCCTTGAACTTCTTTACTTCATTCTCTTCTCCTCTTTCTCCAATTCTATAAGTAGCAGCCATTTTGGCTCTTGTAAGATAATACCACACCATGTCTAATGAATCCTTACTATAATTATATTTTATTTTTCATTTCAACATTAATGAAAGTCTATTTTTTAGTTTATGAATAATTTTTTAAGTGTGCAAAGTGATGTATGGTGGAGTTAGTGAAAATTCTCTATCCTTTCTTCCCTTATCCTCTCACATTTATGCAAGAGTTCCTATTCTAAAAGGTCATATAGAGTATATATAAGTGTGTTAGAATCCTTTAAAGTGTACTATTATTCTTATAGTGTGCATTATACCCTATGGTTTATTTACCTTTTGTTTCTCTCATACATATCACCTCTATATTGAAACACTCATGTTATAATCATTTAAGACTTTGAAGCTAGTTTGTATGCCCTATTTCATTTTGATATATGTATGATGGTCATGTGTAAATAATATTAGTGCATCACCACCTTATATTATTTTCATTTAATTCATATTATAACTCTTTTCCTCACAAGAAAACATTGGTTAGATGATAAGCATTTCAAGATACATTCAAGGAGCTAACCCTTACATCTAGAGGCTCAGTTCCACTATAGGTACACCCACATACCTGGAAGTGTTCCCATGTTTCCAAAATATGGAAGAGGATTGAACACCCTCTTATAGGGTGCAATATTTTATGACAATAGTTATGGCACACCTGATGGGACCCATTGTCTTCAAGATAACTTATTAAGGTGAATGTTTGTCTTGACAACATCAGCTATAAAATTGGTGTGCTACTCAACATTTGTCAATTCCACCAAGGTAAAATATGATTCAAGGCCATTATTTTGTTATAAAATTTCTCTTACAAGTCATGGTTTTTACTATGTCATCATCTAGTAGAGTGTTTAACCCCATTAATCCACCTATTTAGCCTGAACTTCCTCTTTAAGTTCAATATCCTCATCTTAATCTGCTCTTTGAAGACCAAGAAGATTTTGATAGACAAAGAAGTGAGGAGGTGGAATATATTGAATATCTTGAAGAAGACATGGCTATACAACATGAATTTCCTACCTTCAATATTAAAATTCTAATTCATCTCCAAGCATATGATGTTATTCCCCCTAATGCCACAAAGAGTGTGCCTACATTCAATGGTGAGAGTCATGTTATAGCTAGTGAACACATCAGGGTTATCTAAAAAAAATTGGTTTCCATAATGTCACTGAAGATAATATTTCCATTAGACTCTTTTCCATGTCTCGTAGAGGTAAATATCTTGATTGGTATAAGACTTTGATTGATAGATGTATCACATCATGGGAATATTTTAGAGTGTTATTATCTTTAATATTTGAAGATGAAATTGACCATAACTCTCTCATATGTCATCTTAATGTGATCAAAATAGGCCCTAAGGAATAAATGCATGACTTCAATGAGATATTTCAAAAGACTTGGTATGGATTACCTCATCTCATGAGACCACCTACTAGTTTTGTGTTTCCTACCTACTTGAGAGCCATTGGTACTAAAATTACTATCATGCTTCAATCCATCGGTGGTTCCAATCTTCTCGAAGCATATGAACTTGATATCAAATATGAAAATGGTCTCATTCAAGATAGAAGGTTACATCCTAAAAATTTTATACCTCCATTGTCTCATACTTATACTACTAATCCAAATGTGGTGTAAGTTCCCAATGCTAACACCAAGCCTAGTGATACTCCTAAGGAGGCAAAAGATGATGTTGATTGGTAGTCAAGGTCTAAGTTATTTGAGTCAATATGCCAATCTCTAGAAGCTAAAAATTGGAAAATAAATATGCATCAAGGTGGCTATCAAAATTCATATCCTTATCAATAATAATATGGCCAAAAATTTAGGAGAGGAAGAGGTCAAGGGAAACCTAACTTGAATAGGCCTGCCAATGTCTACAATCTAAACTCCACCACCAATGCAAGAGAGATGGTACCGGTTTATAGAAACTTGGTGTAAGGAAAAGATTAGAAACAATGCCAATTCATGGATTATAATTAAGGTGGATATCAATATATTTTTTCTCAAGGATGAGTCACTCATCTCTTTTCAGCTGAAGATGAAGTCATGATGCAAGAAAATGAGAATTGATAACCTCATAGAGAAAGTTTCACCAACTTCTTGGTGGAAGACACTTTTATACTCAATCAAGGCACATATATTAAAGACAATATAATGGAAAAGATTAATTATATAGGAGGTGAAAATATCATGCCTAAAATCTCATCCAATCCTCGTCTAAGGCAACAAAGCATGGATACAAGCATGACAACTTCAAAAGCTCCTACACCTTTAAGTCAAAATGTGGTAAGGTCTTCTCAATATGTCTCAATTCCTCAAGTTACAATCAATCCTTTGCCTCTAATTACTCAATAAAAGGTGAGTAACAATTCCTTAAACATATTGGATTATTTTAAAAGTGCTAAAGCATCAATATCTTTATGGGATGTCTGCCACATGCTTGGCCAAAAAGAGATGTTAAAAAAGTAGTTTCCCAATATTCCCACTACTCCCTCTCTTACAAGTCAAAGTAATAGTAAATTTTCCCTTTAAAATTGCCCCAAAACCATTTTTTAACCATGTACTAGAGCTAAGAAACCTCCACCATTATATCTCACTCTCATTATGGGTGATAAATTGGTATACAATTG
The DNA here is from genome assembly GCA_037957365.1 of Torreya grandis. NCBI lineage: Eukaryota > Viridiplantae > Streptophyta > Pinopsida > Cupressales > Taxaceae > Torreya > Torreya grandis. The sequence continues at coordinate 2,389,904 of JARHVA010002381.1, read as the reverse complement.
CAGAGTCGATAATGGAGCTTCTACTCAGTCATGCCCAAAGTTGTAGCTGATAAGTTGGGTCTAAAATATGAGCCTCATATCAAAGGATTTATATAATTGTATTTTACACTTTATAAGATAATAATACTAATAAAAAAATTAAATTTTTTCTTGCATAATTATCCTATTTTTCCTATCCTTCAAGACATAATTGTTGTTGACCTCCTAGCTCACTTTGCAATCTATCTTTTAGGAGACTTTATAGCTAAGATAGGTGGATATATTTCAGCTGACTAGTCCTTCTTGGCCTTTAAGACAAGGTATGGAACCAAGGTGACCATTATAACTCAACCCCTTGCAAGGTTTCACATTGAGCCTTACATTGAAACAAGTTTTAACTTGAATTGTGTTGTCGATGAGAAAGAGGAGACTAATGTGGATGATGGATCTTATAAACTTGAGGGAATTTATAATTTATTCTTGGATGAGTATGGTGTAGATGCATATGATCATTATCCTTATGCATGATTTGATTAAACTAACCTTGGGACTTATATCATGCATGAAGATCCATTTAAAATAGCTGAGGTAAGTGTCTCAAACATTCTCATGCAACTAGAAGTAACTACATGATTCATGAGTATGATGATGATAGGTTGATGAATCCAGTTAAACACCATAATGGGAAAATTGATATCTTTATCCTTTCTACTGATGAATATGCTCTTGAGGATAACACTCATGAGGTAGATGAAAATGACTTATAGCAAAGGTTTGATGTCATATGTCAAGAGTTTGATCAGCTTGGTAATACTACTTCCCCTCTCAAGAAGTCTACATCTAATTTGTTTAATGACTCTAAAAAACATGATATTGAGTGTCTCAATCATCATGAAGATAAATTTCATGTTGTGAATGAAGAGGAACTATTGGGAAGATTTAATGTCATATACAAAGAATTTTACAAGATTGGTAAGTCTCCTTTTTCTCCAATAGATTGCATATCTAACATTGAGATTGATAATGAGACTAATGATCATGTTTTCAAGTGTCCTTTAAAACATGAACGTAAATGTATTTCTAATGATCAAGGGCCTATATTCATGAAAAATCTTGATGTAGTTTCTACTCAATAAGTTATAAACATAGAGAATGAGGTCAAGGTACACTTTCTTATACATAAAGAATAGTTAGGAGATCCACCTAGAGTTGAACCATACCCAAAGGTGTTGGATAATGAAATAGAAGAGCTTTATACTTCAAAACATCAAGCACATTCTATCTTAGAAGAGTACAAGGCTGAGAAGACTGTCATACACTCCAATCTTGAATTTTTTGGACAACTTCCAATGGATATGATAGAGATCATAGTAGCTAAAAATCAAATCAAGGTCCTTAGAGAGCAAGAGATATCACTCATGAAGGTTTCAAATAATTCACTTGTAGACCTAATAATATTTAAAGGTGGTAGGTTTATTGATCACCTACATATGCAAGTGATTGGTGATGAACATGCTCCTTGTGTTAGGCTGCCTTCATGGAGTGACAAAGATGCAAGAGGGGTCATATTTGATCTTGGTTGAGCTATGATCAAATGTTTTACCTCAAGAGTGAGGTTTGTAAATATTATATTAGGTGTGTGTGTTTTATTTCAATTGTGTTGTGTTTCATAAGTGTTATAGTTAAACACATGTGCATTTATTTTGAGTGTGTCTTGTTTTATGTGCCTTTCCTTGTGTTTTGTGTGTTTTCAAAGGCAATTTGTGTGTCAATATGTTACATAGGTGACTCCATGGCCCAATGGATAGGATTAGGCAACTGGTCATGGCATAATAAGCATACCACCCCTAGGAAATCACCAAGAATGTTGACCATTCTTTACCACAAGTCAAGAATGGGTCAAACCCCTATAGTCAAAAACTTATAGAGGGATATATTATAATGTCATAGGGTGTTGTATAGTCCATTTGATGTTATTTCATATGTTTTAACATTGGTCATGGTCTATTTAAGTCTTTATGTCATTTTGAGTCATTTAGGGGTCATGCTAGAGTCATATATGAAAGTGACAGGTTTTCATGGTGTTCGAGCATTCAGAGACATGAAAGAGGTTTACACAAAGTCTCAATGGTTCATTAAAGCCTTGGTAGGCCAAATAGTCATTTCTTGCATTTTCATGCAAAGTCAGTTGAGTGATCAAGAGCCCTTCAAATGACTAGGATGGATTATTATAGCCTATTTCCCATGTATGCATAGTCATTCGCCATGAATGGGCACCTAAAGGTGCTATGGAGAAGATCATTGTGTTGAAAAAGAAAAATTACCCGGATTTAACCACTCCATGGTTGAAAAATCTTGTTTGAATAAGATGAGGTCATTCAATATGAATCATAAGGCTAGAGTGGGTAATGTCAAATTTAAGTCACAAGAGCTACCCATTTAGACTCAAATAAATATAACTATGGAGTTCATAAGCCTTCCATATGCCAAGTGTTGAAGCATTGCTCAATCAAGATCAAAGATCAATAGCACACAAGTGATAGTGAAGTCAATAAGTCAAACACCTTGAATCAAGATCAATGGTGTTTTTTATATACAAAATTTGATTGACAATCCATGTTGAAGATTTAGGTTAATGAGTCAATATCAAGGATCAATGGTGCATGTTTAATCATGAAATCAAAGATCAATGGTGAGTATGAAGTCAATAAGTCAAAAGATCTTGAAAATGAATGTAATGGTGTAAAATCTCATGATCATTGTGAATTGATACTAGATCAATGACCTATGTTTGATCACATAGATCAAATATTAATGATTCACATTTAATCATATAGATCAAAGATCAATGATGTGTGTTTAATCACATAAATCAAATATCAAAGGCATGTATTCAACCACGTAGATGGGGATCGATGGTATGTATGAGGTCAATAAATCAAGGATCCTAGATTACATGTAAGGCCACCATGTGGTGTAAGCATGTTTGATTGTATGGAGACTAGAAATAAGGACTACAAAAGGTACGTGGGGATGCAAAGTGTGACAATATCTGATGTAAATCAAATATCAAAGGCCAAAATTTAAATTTAAGGTTAGGAGACTCCTAAGGATATCAACAAAGAAAATTTGATTAGGTTCTATGGGGCATGAGATGAAGACATGTTTTCAAATTGATATCAAACATATTTTAAAATGAAATGAGTAATATGGTAAGGAAATGCCACATAGGAAAATTTGTAAGATCAAAATATTATCTGGCAAAGCAAATACTTTAGACTCATATTCTACCATTAAAGCTAAATCAAGATCATCTCATAAACCTTGTAGTCCTATAAAGGCATATACAATAGATGGGTATGGAAATTACCCTACTACACCATCCATCATAGGTAGTCTTAGATAGAGGTCAAAGATAAAAAAATGACTATAAGGGCTTATTGGATGACCCATGTGAATAATGAGGACTAGGAGACCAATGAATGATTATAGATGGTGAATATAAGTGTCTAGAAGATACATAGTAGTCAAGAGAACATCTTATGACTATCATAGCATTTTTTTAACCTTCCTAAGATAGTACATATGTGTCAACTATTCCTAGTCTAGTTTCAAAAACTTGAGAGTGATCCTCGATGAAGGCAATTTTATAAAGGTCAACTGAAGAATATTTATGCCATTTTAGAGAGTTTGTCATAGTTTATATGGACACTTGTCCAAGGAGACATTCATGGCCAATTTCACACTCTATTCTCATTAAATGTAACTAGTTTTCATGCCTTGACATGTAGCATTATGACCCTTGAACTTCTTTACTTCATTCTCTTCTCCTCTTTCTCCAATTCTATAAGTAGCAGCCTTTTTAGCTCTTATAAGCTAATACCACACCATGTATGGTGAAGACCTAATAGAATGACATTGTATTTTTCCTTTAAACATTAATTCAAGTCTATTTTTGAGTTCATGAATAATTTTTTAAGTTTGAAAAGTGATGTATGGTGGAGTTAGTGATTATGTGTTATACTCATTTAAATTTTAATATTATTTTTAGAGTGTGAATTCTACCCTTTGGTTCATTTACCTTGTGTTTCTCTCATGCACATCACCTCTATATTGAAACACTCTTCTTAGAATCCTTTGGGATTTTGAAGCTAGTTTGTATGTCTTATTTCATTGTGATAGAAGTATGATGGTCATGTGTAAATCATCTCGGTACATCACCACCTTAGATTAGGTTAATATCATGCATCTTCTAACTCTTTTCCTCACAAGTAAACATTAGTTAGGTGATAATCATTTCAAGATACATTGAAGGAGTTAGCCCTTAAATCTACAGGCTCATTTCCACTATAGGTACACCCACATACCTACAAGTGTTCTCATGTTACCCAAATCTGGAAGAGTGTTAAAAACCCTCTTCTAGGGTACAATATTTGGTGATGATAGTACCTAAACTTATCATAGGGAGAAGATGAGGAATAATTTTTTATGTGTCCATCTACACCTTTTTTTCTCTATAAACTTTAGCATACATATCAACAATAGCCACTTTCCATTAAGTGATCAATACCATATATTTTCCTCGCACTTAGTTAAAAATTTGAAATTGATTTTAAATTTAGCATATGAATGAATACACATTCTCTGTATCAAACCAAAATTTTCCATAATGTGAAAAAAATGCACCTATAATTTTTTTTATTTGATGATTTATTATTTGAGGAAGGTCTAAGGGATGAATTGAAGATGGATAGATTCATTTTATTTATTCCAAAGTTAATTTATGAAATGAATAATGAATATATAATGAAAATATTTTATGATTAAGAGGTTAAGATTGTTTTACAGCCTATGGAACTACATAAAGCACCAAGCCCAAATTGTTTTATGGTCATGTTTTTTTAGAGATTTTAGAATTTTATGGGGAAAGAACTAACTAAGGTGGTTAATGAATCTTAGGTTATAAAAAGTGATATGGTATCTTAATTTTAATTTTATTTATTTAATTGCAATAAATAATAATCCATCCATTTTTATGGATTTTAGTCGTAATTCCTTTTATAACATAGTCTATAGAATTACTTGGAAGGTTGTAGCATAGAGATTGAATATTTTTTTCCTGAAGATTATTTCTCTATAACAAGGATGGTCTATAAGTGAGATTAATTTTTTAATGGTGTGATTATGACCTAATAAATTTTCCATCCTCTCAAATCAAATATTTTTTATAAATTTGGACATTGAAAAGACCTATAATAGAGTTAATTACATTTTTTAGAAAGGTATTCACTACCTTTGGACTTGGAGAAGTTTGGATTTCATAGGTTATGAATTATGTAATGGGGTATTTTTATCTATTTTGGTTAACATGATTTATGTTATTCTATTTGATAATTATAGGTGGATAAGGTAAGGGGACCCCCTTTGCATGTATCTTTTTATTATTATGGCAAAGTCTTTGGGTAGAATTTTTGGTAAGTTGAGGGAAATGGGAAAAGTTAAACGTTTGAAAGTTTATGTTGTTGATTCTCCTAATATTAATATAGTAATTTATGGATAATATTATTTTATTTGTAGTATTTTAGATGATGGAGGATTTATTATTTAAAAAACCTTGAAAAATATGAGAACACATGTGATCAGAGAGTTAGTCTAGAAAAATATAAAATATTCATTATTGATGTCCCTAGGAAAATACAAGGGAGGATTTATGTAGCTTTCAGAATTAGTATTGGCCAACTTCCTAGTAAATATATTAGGTGCTTATTATTACAGGGATGATGCCATTTATGCTATGATAGATTTTGATTGAAAATATGTAGGGAAGATTGACAGCTTAGAAGACAAAATGGTTAAGTTTTGCGGGTGTGATTATTTTGATCAAAGTTGTGTTATAGGTTATTCCCATTTATATATTTTCACTTTTACAAGTTCCTATAAATATAGTGAATGTATAGATAAAAAATTTAGGTATTCTTTTTGGTATGGAAAACATGAAAAAATAAATTTTATATAGAAACATTGGTTAGGGGCACTAGGATTAAAAATGTACATGTGGATAAAACATCCCTTGGCGCTAAATTAACATGGATATTATTTGAATAAAATTAGTAAACCTAGAGAAAAATGATGAGGTAAAAGTACATAGATAATAATTTTCTAGAGGAATTTTTTGGGGCTAGTCTCCCATCTTGGTCTCGCATTTTGAACTTTATTATTTCATCTAGAAGGATCATTTCTAATAATTTAACCTAGGAGAATGGTAATGGGAGTTTTGGAAAACTTTTATTCAAATTCTTGGCAAGGGAAATGAGTGCTTCATCAAAAGGGAGATTTATTAGATATTCAACAAATGCCGGTACTCGATTGTGGTGCTAAGGTTTATAATTATTGGGTTGTTTCATAATTATAAGTGGGTAGTTATAAAAAATTGAAAATCTTGGATAATATATAATGTATGGCTTTACAAAATCTTTTACTTTTAGATGTATTGATTTCTATAAAATTACTTATTGAGGTGGACAAGGGATAAGTCTAAACGGTATAGTGTCAAAGTGGGTTATGAGATTGATTCTAAGGGGTTATAAATGAAAATTGGTTTGGAATGTAGTCAACACACCTAAGTAAAAGTTCTTTTCTTGATTTGCATGTATTTCAAAAATATTGACTCAAGTTCAGCTTCAAAGGTTGAGTTTTATTGGCCCTTTAGCTTGTATTATGTGTAATAAAGATAGGTAATTAATGGATCATATCCTCCTCCATTTTAGTTATGATATAAATATTTTGTATTTCTCTTGTATATATTAAACCAAACCAATATCTACCCTAGCTTAGTGAAATACACTTTTTGTTCCTTTTCCCTTAGGATTAAAAAAACTTTCTAGTCTATGGTTTGGATCCCTTACTAATGCAATTTAAAGTGTTTTGTTGGAACATGATATCAAAATTTTCAAGGATAAAGAAGTATGTTGGGAAAGATTTTGGACAAAGTGGAAGAACCTATTTATTTTAAATTATCACTTTCATCTAAAATTAACCATAATTTGTCTGATATTAGATAGAATACTATCTAGGAAACTTTTCCTAAGATTGATCTAACTTCAAATATTCAAGCAAAAGATTAAAAGAGGAGTAGTTTGGATGCAATATGGATTCCTCCTAACGAAATTTTTGTGAAGATTAATTTTGATGAGGCTTTGAGAAATAATCCAAGAGTGGTTAGGGTTGGTTTTTTAAGTCATATCCATCAAGGATTTTTTTTTTTTTAGAGTGGATGTATTTTTCAACTAAAATCCTCAAACAATGTAATTGAAGCTATAACCTTGCTTGAAAATATTACATTAACAAAAAAAAATTTTTTGAGGAAGTGATAGTGTAAGGGGACTTCATGGTGATTCCTAATGTAATTATTAAAGGAAAGACACTTAGTTAGAAACTTGACAATACTCTTTTTGGTGGTATTGAATTTTTAAAACATTTCTCCTCCATATCCTTTCAACACCATTTTTAATAATTTAACCTTGTGTCATATCTTGTTGTTAATGTTGAGGTACATAAATATCCATCATATTCAACCTTTAGCAAAGATATAAATGAATAGTTTGATTTATATAATATTCTTTTTTTAGGCTATATAAGTGACATATCTAAGGAGTTTACCCCTACTAGAGAGACTATGATCTAATAAGGGATTAAGTCTTTTCATTTCTCTCCAACATGGGTTTCAATGGGAAGATATCATACACAAATGTTTAAGGTATATTCACTTCCTTATTCTAAAATTGAACTCCTCATAAAAATACTTTTACATTATTGAGATTTGAAAATCAAATAATCCATTACATTGCAAAAAGATGTGAAAGATGTTGGAGTAGTAGCTATATAAAAGGTCCTAGTTAGATATTAGGTTAGGGAAAAGGCTAAGATGGAGGCTATGGATATAACTACTATATAAATAAGGGAAGAGGATTTGGAAGGAAACATTATTTGATATAGAATTTTTCCCACATGATGGTGTTAAGATCTCATTACTAGAGGGTTTTATCTCTTAGTTTGGCGACTACCAAAGTTTTTGGGTAGTGTTGAAGTAATTTTTATGTAGTATTTTTGGAATATATTGAGATTTTATACAAGAATAATATTTACATTATGGTATCATAGCTTATAATTTTGGTTTTTAGTCTTTATGCTTGATTTTTTTTTTGTGGATTTTATCTTTTTGGGAGATTTTTGTGGGAGAGTTTGAATCACTTTCCTTTTTTTTTAATATGATTTTCTATTGTAGTTGAATATATTTATGCATTATTCATGTATTACTTATTTTTATGCTTTCTAAAATCTCTAAGTTGGTTTTTGACCTTGTGGTAACTTTGTTAACTTGTATGGATTTTTTTATTTTCAATGAATGTATTATGGATCCATCAACCCTATTATTACTGAGTAAAACTCTTCTACTTATTCTAATTAAAATTTTTTTGAACAAGTGTCAGACATAGCCACCAATTCTCTAGTATGTTTTTGAATCCTCCTCCTACTTCTTGAACAAGTAAGTAAATAATATTTTGTGCAAAGTAGATTTTTCTAAACATCATAATGCTCAAAGTATAACTTATCAAAATTGATAATGTTCCATCATGTAGATCCAAGAAAAATTTTCTTAGTGGACTTCACTTAGTAGTGCCTAGAAAAGACTCTAAAATGATCTTATACATGCCCCATTTTGAAGTGCAAGATTGAATAACTAATTCCTACAATCATGCATCTCAAAATAATAGAGTCACAATCATCATGTGTAATAAGATTGCATTTAGTTGATACCATTTTTAAAATTATATAAAATACATATAATTATAATAAATATTATTTGCAAATACCCATACCATGTTATATCTAGCAAAATAACATGCCCTAATTGTCATGTCACATAAGATAGATAAAATTATGTATAGCTAAATGCACAAAATACTACACTAGTGAGTATCAATGTTGTGTCACATATAAAAGATAAAATTATGTAAGGATCAATGCACATATGAGTATCAATGTTATCTCACATAGGAATGATAAAATCAATTATGTTTCAATTCATATTATACTAATTTATTTAATATAAATACCTATAAAGGTGTCATAATGTAAGGCTCTATATATATGACACATCCTATCTAAATGTAAAATATTGAAACTAATGGTAATGATTCAACCAATGGTATATTCTAAATATAGTAAGTATAACAAAGTCATGATAACTTAGATTTTTTGGGTGACTATTTGGCTATGAATATATTATTCAAGTGAAAATTAAGATAAAGTAATTAGTGGTCCTTTCCATTCCAGAACTAATTCTCTATCTACGTAGAGTCAATTTCATCAATTTAGGTCAGTATAGTCAATCGATACTAACCTATGATATTAAAATTAATAACTATGACCATATGTTCACATGCACCTATCATTATATGCTTGGTATTTGTGATCTTGAACCATAATGATGTTTATAGCGCTAGAAATCAATCTCTTTTAACTTGAAACCCTAGCTATGCTTGTGAGGGATATAAACCTATAAATTAAAAAAATTGCAATGGGATAAGTTGATCCAAATCACCCTCATTTTATAATTTACCATTACCTATATATATGATACTCTAAGGAGGGAAATCAAGCCACATGTATTTCTACCACATAGCGTGATTATGTAATTATGTAACATTGTTATATGTATGCAACTAATGATTTGTCTTTGATACTTGAAAAAAAATTCTTTGAAATGGATTTAATGTGCCTAAGACCGGACTTGTGACTACCCCTAGGGATATTCTTAACATTTGGGAATAATAGGGCACATTTTCTCAATGTGTAATAGTGTATGTGTGTGTGTGTGCATGCATGTGCACGCGCGCTAGATAAGTACCAAGTCCCTTCTGAAAAAGACCATAATTTTTTTATATATGAGTCTAATTGGGTGATTTATCATGCCATTGATATACTAATAAAATGGGTTAACCCTAAGTAAATATTTGGTTTTTATAATTAGTCATTGTTGGGAAATGATTAATTCTAACCAGACTAGGTTAGTATTGACTATAGATAATGACTATCTCTTAAAAAAACCATCCTATGTACATGTGGATTGAACTAAAAGTCTATAGATGTATGTGAAAGATATTTAATAGGTTTGAAATAGACAATGAGTTCTTGTAGGTTCATAAAAATAAAATAGAAGGTCAAAGTCATAAGAAAGCATGAAAGTGTGAAATACTAGTAAATTAGGATGTTATTTATGCACTCAAGTCATGTTTGGTAAATATGTGTCAATCTTGTCATTTTCAAGTATCAAAGACCATAATTGTGTATCTATAAATGACCCTTTTTTATTATATTAATAAAATTAATAAAGTAAAAGGATAAAATTAACCTGATTTTGTATAACACATTTTGTATTTGGTATGAAACTCCAATTGCATGGGTCACTAAATACCCAAAACATGTAATGATGTGTAGTCAATGTCTATGGATTGACAATTTTAATCTAAAATTTGAAATTTTTGAAAGAACAAGGGTAAGAATACATTTGTCTATTGGTGAAATCATGTTTCCCTTGTAAATTGTTGGAGATGATTCTTCCTTGTTTGAATCATTGGAGAAACTTATGCTTCCTTTCTAAAGCACATGGAGAGTTGGGGTGATTTTTACCAAAATTTGTGTAATTATGCAAGCTCTAGGGTTGGGAATATAACATGATCCAACACTCATTAATGTAGGGTTAAAATATGTAATGTACGAATCCAAATAACTAGGTAGGCAAAGAGGGAACCATCGAGGTAGCTTTACTAAAATAAACTAAATCAGCCACTACATATGGCTTACATATTCAATTATATCATTTGTCTCTATTTTTCTCCATGAAAACAAAAAGCATGATCGAAAGGGAATGAACATTTTTCACTACCCCATCATGAACATAGGTTTGATTATATAGTTTCACTAAATATCATTCAATGTAGAATAAAATACATGATCAAAATGGAATGAACAATGTTCATGTCCCCATCATCTATATAGATATAATATGTGTGAAGTGGAATGACAACCATTTTCCATTCAACTATAATTTGTATGTTCATGAACCAACATCATGCCTCATGAATATGAAATTATGTATATGTGCATGAACTGATATCAACCCACCTGAATCTATACCAACTAATATAGAATGTTATGCATCTATATATTTAATTTTAGAATTTGTATCTAAAATTTATGTGTATGTGAAAACCTTTCATTCGTGTCTCTTTAAATTGTGTTCGTATGTCCATGCATATACACCCAAATATGTATCAATATATGATTATGTCTTTATAAAGTTAGTGTATATGCATGGCATATGCCCCTATAATTTATATAAATGTTTCAATATTTATCATGTAACCAAGCCATTTGATATATAAACCATTCTAAATCTCTGAAATCTATGTTTTGGTATGATTTTCTATTCATGAAGGCTTATGTCTCTACGAAAATCCCATTTCAATGCCTCCCTTTTGGGATGAGGGATGTACCGTATAAGTCATTCATATCAAAATATTATTTAAATGTATGACTTTATGTATAAATATGGTATCAAGTAATATCATATGAACATGTGAAGAATATTTCATCATAGTAATGTTTAGGTTAATAAATTCATGTATGTAACATATGTAATGCAGGGAATAAGTATTTTGTCTAGATAGATTTATCAATGAAGCATACAGTAGTAAGAACACTAAATAATACTAAACAATTAAAAAATATGATATAGAACATGGTACCATTCAATTTCAATAAAATCAACAAATGTGATTGTTCAACTATTAGTGTCACACATAAGGCCAAGGGTCACATACAAGGGACATAAATATGTTGTATAAAATAAGGAAATGGGCCATATGAAAGGGGAAATAATGATTTTATAAATAAATGACATCAAATATGATGCATCAAATACTACCAAGGGTGACACTCAAAGGACACACAGATGTCACGAATAAGGCCAAAGATCCACACATAATAAGTAAGCATAATGTAGACTATCATGTAAGAGGATAACAACATCAATGCAACATATAACAAGGGAACTAGTCTACACCATCCATATGTATCAATGTCACATCATAGTATAATATCATATCTATGTATCACTATGTAAGATATGAGTAACTAGCCAAGCATGTGTAAGCAATATAGGTAGCTCAACATGGCATAAATTTCATATAAAGATATAACTTGGAATAGTGAAACTTGTGGAATAATATGCCCCTAAAATCGGCATGGACACTAGGTAGAGTAAAAGTCCCACATATATAAGTTCACGTGTAACTTGTATGTCTTAATCACACTCATATATCATAAAATGCATGTATATGAAAATAATATGCTATCTACCAAACTTGTGATAAATAATAAATGTAAATATGTAATCTAGTAATCATGCCATACTCAGGTCCTAATTTTAGATTTTTTAATATTTTTCTATTTTTTAATTATTTGATTTTTTTTATTTTTGTAATAGTTGAGGTTTGGATTCATAAATCTGTAATAAGGTCATTATCATATATATTGAATTCAACTTAGCCTAGTTTATCCTTGAAACTATTTAAGTACATTACATTTTCTTCCATTATATTTGATTGTTTAGACTTTGTTATTGTAAGTCTTGGAATATCTTGCCTTTTGGTGAGTATCATTTCCATCATGTTGGATCCTGGTCATCTTTTCTTTGTATGAGAAGGAGATATATTGATTTAGTTTTATTCAATTTAGCTTGCATCAGGCATAGACATTACAAACCTAATGTTAGTGTTGACTAAGTGCTAGAAGGTGTTATCCATATAAATGTATCAATAACCTTTGGCCCACAAGAAATTGGTATAGTAACATGTCTTAGGAATGTACAGTAATTTAGATTATATAGGTTCTTAAAGTTGAGCACCAAGTGTTGTAATAATGTGAGAATATATACATTTTGGAGTTGCTTTTATTCAATCTAATTTTTTAAAATAATCACCTTATATATATGTTGTAAGGGTAAAATATTCATGTTGAGGCCCTTTTTTGCTTGTTATAATTGTATATGATGGCTTTGTGAGGCTTTGTTTCTAGTGATTTTTATTGACATTATATTACCTTGATAATGCTTTCATTGTTGTATTTTTTAATCTACTCTTGTTATACATCACAATGATCTTTATCATGTCCCATATGATTATTTGATAGCCACAATATGATTTTATTTCTCGATGTGAAAGATGTCTAATGAATCATGAGAATATGATCAAGTAATGTATGTAATATTTTCTTGGTTTATTTTGAAGATTTTTTAATTTTAAAATGGTGTTGGAGTCCTAGTATCTACCATATTCACATTATTTATTGAAATGTATGATTTATTCTTTATCTAAGTCATGTTTTAATTGAGTGTTTTATATACCTCATGTGTGATAGTATAACAACTATTTTTTACATTTAGGATGTACTCATGATTCTTCATTGATACATTGGGTTACCAATATGATTTACCTTGATTTTGATTCATACAATAAATACTCCCAATATGATAGAAAAATGCATAACAATTCAAATATTAAGATATAAAATTCAAGCATACATCTAAATGTAAAATACTAAAACTATTTGTAATGATTCAACCAGTGGCATATGCAAAATATAGTTGTTGACCAAATTTGACTTTTAGGTCAAATTGGGGTACCCCTAGTTAAAAGATTAATTTTTATGCATATAAGGGGGTATAATTTACTATCATGAGATGTTTTATAGATCATTTTATGTCAATTAATATTGTACTAGCTTTGGTTAATTAGTTTCTAGGTCCATTTATCATTTTGGGTCATTTTAAGGGTCAAAAGAGGCACATTTAATGCTTTATATAGGTTTGTTGGGAAATGTGAAAGTGTCAATGGGTGATTTCATGCCCCATGTGTCCACAAATTTCTTAACTAAAAAAACTAAAATTTGTAGGTTCATCAGAAGAAAAGTCAATTTTCTTAAAGAAATGGAAGCAAATGGTACTTGTAAAGCCTCCTTGGGAAGTGTGTCACTTAGAAAGATGTAAATATTTCTCTTTAACTTACCCACACTCATTACATGCTTGAATTTATATATAAGTGTCATTTTTTTCCCAAAACCATTCTACTCCATTTTCACTCTTTTTGGCAGACTGAAGTGACTTCTAGTTTTGTACTTGGTACGACCAACACAAGTGGTTTTGGGTCAAAAACATTTGGGAGGTTATTTGAAACTTATAAAAATTAATTTACATATAATAATTTTTAGTAATGGTGTCATATGATTCATGAACCATCCATTTGAAGTGGATTGTGCAAATCTGCTTGCTTATCTGTGTACCCTTCAGGTTTTGGTCCTGTTTAGGAGATTTTGTAAAACTCATTTATATTGCTTCTTGAGAATGTTTACTTCGTTTTACACTTATTTTCATAGTTTTTTTCATGTTTCGTGAGGTTTATATGTGCTAACCACCTTAATTGATAGGAGGGAACACTTTTCTATGCAAAAGGTAGTTCTCTATCATTCTCAAAATCTTTATGCTTGGATGGTGACTTAAGGAGATTTTTCTAGTTTCATTTGAAATGTTTTCAAGGTTACCTTGTTTCTATTTTTCCTTCACCTCACCTTTCAAGACAATTTCCTCCATGAGTATAGTAATATGTAGTGCTTGCATATAGTCTGCCCTTTTGGATAATCATCTAAAGGTGCTCTTATGGAGATTTATTGATGAGAAGGGTATTTATAACCAAGTATGGTTTGATTTAAGATCAATATATTTTGAGGTTTTGAGATGAGAACACAACTCATGAAAGGTCAAGGAAATACAAAATGTCCATTTTCACACCTTATTACCTACACTTGTAAGTAGTCATCTATAGGTGGCTAAATAGAAACAGATATGTTAAAATGCCATTTTAGGAGTTTCTTGAACCTTTCTCAGGGTCTATATAGGATGAAAAATTCATTTGGGGTTCAGATATGGATATATAATTCATAAGAGGTTATAATGCTAACTGTTAATCCTCGTCTTCACCTATAGATATGAAAATAACCACCTACAAGTGGTGTTGATAGAGAATTAAAGGTATTTGATAAAGAGTTTGGATGAGTTAGAACTTACTTTGGAGTCTTAGAGAATGAAGATACCATAATGCATATGCTTGAAATCATAAAGTGGAAAAACTATAATGAGAAACCATGATCATGGGATGACTGTAGATTTAGATTTATTTTTCACTAAATGAGCAAAATAGAGGTCTAAAGGCCCTTTGTAGCCCTTTTCCAACATGTATATTAAGGGTTTAAATGCATATTAATGGATAAATATCATAATATATAGTATAGTAAATAAATATACAAATTATGAGAGTTAGAGGATGAGTGAAGGATAAACATTTGAAGACCTAAAGTTACTGTCAAATTCACTAAAACTAAACAATGAAGTCTACAGGATCGTGACCCAAATAAGGTCTTCACCCTTCAAAGTTTAAAATTATTCTTGATACCATAATTTAAATTTTTCATTGGTGGAGGTAACATCCATGAGTTAAAATATCATCTAATATATTTTTATACAGTGCTCTACCTCTCATACATCACTCACAGTATGTACACTATATAAATTCATACTTATAGCCAGTCAATAGCCAATAGCTTGAATGAGTGTTATTTGAGCATTGGAAATACTATAAATATGGTTTAAATGACTTAAATGATTCCCCAAGTGACTATAAGGAATTTTTAAGGGAGATTTGAACATTATTTCAGGTTTGAAGGAGTGAAAGGGACCTACAAGTAGGGGTCTAATAGGTAGGGGTTTACAATCATGAAAAGAGGAGCCCAGTTTGGGGATTCAAGTGAATATAAAGGTTTTAAATGAATTTAAAATGAGGGATACTGTATGAACACATTTATCAAAATTGTGATAACGTATATGAACCCTTTTAGGAATGCATTTCAAATGCACATATACCTCTTAAGACCTTAACACACACTTACAGTCCTATATATAAGTGTGTTGATAGTGAGCATAAAGGAGTAGACATAGGTGATGATAAAACATTAAATATGGTTAAAAGGGACTCCATAAGGTTTTTTAATAAATTAATTTAGGTTTTAAAACATTCAAGTTACCTACAGGGTTTAAATTTTGACTAAGAATGTAGGAAACATAGTCAGGCAAGCTAACTCAACCTTTTAAGTTTAGGAGTATGGAAAGTGATTGAGGTGTTAGATGGTTAAAATGAAGTTTGGATTAATTATAACATATAAATTAAAATTAAAATTTTCATTATATAATGGATATGGAGCACAGGAGTGGCTTATACAAGTAAAAATCATAGTCTATACAAGAAACCCTGCATACAGTCTTTTGCTAACAGTCTGCCCCAGTCTTTAACACTTTTAGAGGGTCTAAGCATAAGATAAATGGATAATTTTTTTATATATCATATTTTCCACTTGAAATATCCTATCCAATACTTATTTATCCCATATAAATAGGGGAAGTGCCCCATATTTTGTCTCAGACATGGGCTACTTCCTTGGGTGCATAAACTAGCAGTATTAAGGGAAAGTGATTAATGGATAGGAAATGGGTTTTTTGAGCCTTGAAGTATGGTTTGTAAATTTGGATGAAACATATGAAAAAATTAGATACAAATAAAATAAAGGTGAAACTAAGCAAATTAGTCCAAACCTACAAGGATTACAGGTAATGTCATTTGGCATGGTCAAGCCTAAGGCCTAATGAGAGGTCAATTT
Source organism: Torreya grandis (assembly GCA_037957365.1). Classification (NCBI taxonomy): domain Eukaryota; kingdom Viridiplantae; phylum Streptophyta; class Pinopsida; order Cupressales; family Taxaceae; genus Torreya; species Torreya grandis. The sequence continues at coordinate 2,373,098 of JARHVA010002381.1, read as the reverse complement.
CCTTTTTAACATGAGATATGACTTATTCACTATTGAATAATGGAAATGGGATTGTATTAGGAATTTTTAAACTCTTTTTATGTAGAGGAAGCTTTAGGAAGTCATTTTTGGGCCTTGAAGTATAGATAGACCTACCAAATGTGACTAGGTCCAAATCTAAACAGGGTACCAACTTCTTTGTCAACCTTGAAAAATCATAAAAATTAATTTTATCATGTTTATAGGATGAATAATTAGGTTTAAAATCCATTTTATTTCAAATAAAACATCAATAAATCTACTTTTGACTTAGGAACCTATTCAATCCTATGAAAATAAGGAAAACAAACTCAATAAGCAATTTTTAGAAGCTCACATATTTTGGGAGGCTCTACATGGTTTCCAAAGGAGTTAAGAGAAGATAAAATGGGTATTTAAAAAAAAATTGAAAATTTATTTTAGATTGGATGTCCATATTTTATGAACAATCCTTAAGAATGAAAATAGGCCTAAAACCCTACTAAACCCTTGCCAAGGACTAGTTTGAAAAATGGAGGTGTAAATGTAATAAAATGGAAATTATTTGACAAAAATAGATATTATATGATTAAGAGGACTCTATCATGATTCCTCACATACCAACTATTTGTGTGGACTTGTACAGATGGGGGTAGAAATAGGGTATTTTGACCATTTTTTGTGTTATGCAGGCTAAATGAGGAGTTTGAAAATGAAATAAAGTTTGGGAGGAATATTTAGACTTTTTATAACTCTTTATAGTCATTATATTTACTGAAACAACTCTTAAGGGTCAAAACAATAGCCTTCAACTCATCCAGTCAAATCTAGCATATTGGACAAGCTAGTGAAGAAGATGGAAAACTTTAAGTGAGCTCTTTTTAAGGTACCCCTGATGCCTCCAAAGACATGGAGGGTATTTAAAAATTTCACCCATTTATTTTTACATATTTTCATGTAAAATTTAATCCATTTTGAAGGCCAAGTGTGCAGGGTGCATGAAAGGAGTTCTTTTTGGACTATAGATGATGATGGCTCACTTTTAATTGGTTTTAGAAGACTAGGCAAGCAACCAATACATGAATATACATGTATAATGTCCCTAAATCTAATTTAAATCATTATAAATATTATTTATTAGCTATAATATTCTTAAATAGGCCCAATCATGAAGGTAGTTTTTTTTGTGCAAAAGGAGGAATTTTGTGCCACTTTGCATAACTTTGATGACTTGAATTGACATTTTTACTTCATGACCTTTCATGGTTCGACCCATAATTTATTTTCATGCATGGATAACTGATTTTATTATCTTTACAATTGTCCTTATGACCCTTAGACTTCTCTCTTTCTCTCTCTCACACAAACTCTATAAGAGTTAGCCTTTTAGTATTGTATGTGATGTTCCACCTGAGTGTGGTGAAGCCCTAATCATTTGTATACCTTTTGATAAATTAAATGAATAATTTTTAACTCTTAAATACTATTCATAAGTGTGTTTCACTTGAATTATAAATCTTGTTTAGTGAAGGCTATGGATTCCTAGCATGTGGTCTCATTCTTCTACCCTGTTTGCAGTTGGAAAAATTTTCTTACAGGGCATGTGAAGTGTTTTAGGAAATATCAAATATTGAGTGAGTTATTATTTTCATTAGTTTCATTCAAGGCCTCTTGTCAAATGCTCCTATCTTTGCACATTTATCTAAGACCTCACAATGTAACATTGATGTGAGAAGATGAAGATTGAAGGAGTGTATGTTTTAGTTTGTTTATTGGTTTCAAGTGTAAAATGTAATTGGTTGGAATTAATCAAATTTATTCAGTGTATCACCTCCTTAGTTAATAATTGATTTTAGTTATCTATCTCTCTTTTCATCCCCCAAGTTATTAGTAGGTTCAATCCTAAGTGGTACATCAAGGGAGCTAGCCCTATCTAGAGATTCGCCTCATTCCTTAGGTTGCCCACAAGCCTAGAGGTGATTCCATTATGCCACTTAGATGATGAGAGATTTACATCTCCTCAAAGGGTGAAAATCCAAATGAAAATAATAGTAAGTATAGGAAATGGATGAGTACTTATATTTTCCTTATGGTTATCTAACTATGACTATATTTTGGAAGTGAAAACTAGGATAAAATGGGTATGTGGTTCATTTGGTACCATAACTAATTTTCTATATGCTTAGGGTTAGTTCCACTGATCTAGGTTAGTATCATTGATCATTACTAAACTTTTTGGTTAGTATAATCCTATGTGAAAATAAGGAATTATGACCACACAATCACTTTTGATTATCACTATATGATCTATATTTGTGATCACAAACTCTAATGATGTGCACAAATCCAAAAATTACCCTCCTTCGCCTTTAAAAACTAAGTGTGCTTGTGAGGGCTAGAAACTTAAAATAATAGGGAAAGTGTAAAGGGTTGAGTTGACTCCTATCACCTTTATTTGATTATTTAATATTACTTACATATTCAATTCTCTAAGGAGGAAAACTTATCCATGCATAGTTCATCTACCTAATGTGATTGTGAAATTGTTTTCATTTTCTATATGCATGTAGGTAATGATTTAGCTTTGATACTTTACAATGTTTTCTTTGACTTTACTTTAGTGTGCTTTAGACTTAGATTTTGACTAATACAGGTGATGGGTTTATAATTTGGGAAGAATATATTATATTTATGTAATGTGAAATAGCATATAGATGTGTACCAAATAAGTGTCAAGTATTTTTTGAATGAAACCTTGATTTGTTTATATATGAGTCTGATTGAGTAATTTATCACACCACGATCACAATAGTCAAATGGGTTAACCCTAAAGATAGGATTTATTTTTAAAAGTATTCATTTCTAGTATAGGGTAATTTCTTACTAGATCAAGTTATTATTGATTGGAGATATTGACTAAGTCTAGCATAACTAACCTGTGTATAGAGATACTTATTAGTGTTCTATATTTGCACCCTAGCTGAGGAGGGGATTGTTCAGATCTTCCTACTCAAATCTAGTCCAACATGGGATTGACCCTAGGCTATGGGTCTCTTAATATTAGATTAGACCTTTGGAGAAGGTTGAATTCCTTATGGATCTATCACCTACACTAAACTTAAACTATCACTTTCTTAGAAAAAGGAGATAAATTTTGATAAAACTTATGAAACATGTAAAAGCGGTGATGAACCAATTATTTGATCACTCCAACTCACACAAAACACACTATGAGACACTTTTAAGACCAAATAATATCAATCTCACATAAATATTTAAGAACAAGGCATCAATCAGTTACCAAATTAGTAAGAGATGACAAATATCCACTTCCAAACTAGACAATAAACTATAGATTGTACTTATAATGACTTGTGAGAAATATTAAGCACTTGTTGAAGGTGAGAAAAACTTAGACATAAGTAATGAAAATACATTCACTTAACCATAATGCATGAATTCATGGAATACACTTTAATTCCACTTAGAAAAAAGGATGGAATTTAGTTTTTATTGCATCAAAAAGGTGTACAAATTTTAGCAGAGTCTAGTCATACAAAAAAAAAAGGATAAAAGGATCCATTTTAAGGCTTAGAATCTTGTACTTATAGAAAAGAGAAAGAGAAAGAAAGAGATGTGCATTGGAAAAGACCCAACCACTTTTGATGGATTATCACTCTCAAGGATGCTGACTCATGATCTTATCAACAAGGAATAAATTATGTAAAAGAAATAAATGTCCATTACCCTTATCCAACCTCTAGATTTCTTCTTAAAACTCCATGATATCATCTACTTGATTTGAAGAAAAGGATCATGTCTTAAAATTGACTAAAAAGTGCCACATATTCATTAGGTGGCCATCTGAACCTGAAAGTGTGAGCCATGATAAGGTGAGGCACATGTCAACTATATGTGAAAACTAATCTCAGACTATTGGTTTTCACACAATCATAATATCTATGAAAATTATGAAGACTACTTGACTCTACTTCACTATCACTGGTTTATCTTCAACTTTTAGATTAGACCCTATGGATATATTTCACCTATATGGAGATTTACTAATGATGCTTGGTCTCTGAAATGTGGCCCTGGTTCAACCCTAGTTCACCTTTGAGCTCAGTGCCTTTATATTTGCTTTGTTTGGGTCCCAAAATAACCTCTTTGACTTTCACAAAAAATATGCCAAACTCACTTTTGATTATTGATTGTCGATGGCCAACTTAGACCATCTAAATTATGCCCAACTATATTTATGCTCATTGGTTCCACATATATGCTAACTTATTGAATTTACTTCACTCCATTGATCTGTTTGTGCATCAATGCTTATGAGCTATCAATCTTAAACCAACTAAACACACTTGTGCCACTTATCATGCATGTATTTTCTCATTATATTATCTAACCTCTTTGACCTCTACTCATCATTGATCTTAGATGCTTGATTAAACACTAACTGTTGATCTTCTGGGATCCACTATTTAAAATCCAATGGCTAGTTCACAATCCTAAAATTGACCTCCTCACTCCCTTCAAATGATATTTGCATGAATATCATTGACATTTGTGTGACCATAAAATTTAAGATAAAAATGGATTTATTTTTCTCTATCTAAAACTTGACATCTACATGAATGTCTTATGCTTTTTATCTAACTTGTAGGATCTCAAAGCACAAGAATCATGGAGGCACCAAACTTGTAGGATATGTTCTTCTTACTAAAAGGAATGAACCCATTTGATCTGCTAGTCCTGAGAGCTTTTTGAGTGAAGATATAAAATTTTCAAGTTGAGTAGTCTATTCAATCCTACATGACATCTTGGCGATGATCAAGCTCATTTGGATAAGTATGGAAAACTTAGAAAAATTTGACTGTGGAGCTAACTTTGATCATGCACAACTTCTACCATGTTTTGGTAAATGATCTAAAAATTAACATGTATAAACTAGAGACCAAGATGGACAAACCCATGTGATCACTTTTTCCTAAGACTACCACACTATTAGTATATTATTATGAATACCTTGGGTTATTGACTAAGGTATATTATCTATGCACCTTGGTTAGTTGTTTTAACCACTTGGGTTAATAGGATAGTTTATTTTTATGAGCTTATTTTTTTAATGGTACCTAATGCTTATGGTTGCTCCCACCCCCTATTCTCACAAGTGGATCTTTTGCCAATTAAATAGGCCTCTCATGTGTTTTTTAGTACTCTATTTAATTACATTTCTTAATTTTTTTGTTGAATCTAATATGGTCTCAGAGCTTATGGTGTAGGAAGCTTAAGAGGGAGCCTATGGAGCAAGAGAGGAGTGGTATTGTTAGGGAAGGGCATGAATCACCTGATGGAGAGTTGTGAAGATAATTTTTTTCCTTTGACTAGCAAGAAATCCAGTAATCATGAGAGAAACATTAGAAGACCTATCTCAAGAAAGGAAAATTGGTAGGAGGCATCAGAAGAGGCTCACAGGTCTATTTTATTTTTTCTATGTTTTTTAGGTGGCCATTTCCATTCATTTTGAAACGTGACTAGATTTTCATTCAGGCACTATTTTTGGAATGTGAGGGGTCTAAAAAATTCTATTTTTTGAGAGGAGATGACAGGAACTGACATAATTCAATTTGGTTGAGTATTTCTCCCAAAATATGCATCTAAAGTTTTACAAGTAGGTCAATTTTCTAATTAGCTGATTATTTTTATGAAAATTTTAATCTAAAGTTTTATTATTTAAATTAATTTTAATTTTTTAATTGAAATAATTCAAAACTTTAGCTTATAAAGGTTATTAGGGACCTACTAGTGACTAATTATCTCAAAAAAGTTTTAGAAGGTGAAAATTTCAAAAATTTCTAGGTTTTTAATCTAGATGTTGGTAGAAAAGGAATTTTTTAAATTAGAATTGTAAATCTCTAGATAAAATTATTTTTTCCATTGTTTAGTGTTTTTAAAGATACAAAATTTAAAATTTCCCAAACTGTGAGGTATTTTTTGCTAAAAATTGGAGGTATTGACCAGTTTATGATTTGAGTCTATGGGTAAGAGATATTTTATGTAAAGTCATTATAATTTTTTTGGTATATTCATATTTTGGAAAAACTAGGTCAAAATGGCTTGTTTATAACACCTTTTATTGCCAAATTCACAAAAAATAATAGGAAAAAAATTTAGTTTATGGAGTCATAAGGTTTTGACAATATGTGAATATCAGAACCTTGATCAAATAGTGTTCAATAAAGAGAAAATCATACCATTAGTTATGATGACTATGATAAATGTCATAAGGAGGGTCTTATGTTTTTAAAACTATTAGTAGCAGATAATCTAATCTCAAAGGTCAGAAATGCAACCATTGCATCAATTTTGTGGATTATTATTACTTCTAAATACCAAGCATCTGAAGCTGGTAGGGTATTGTATTTGAAAATTTTATTATTTTCTACTAAGATGTAGGAAGGTTGATCCATTTTTGATTTTTTATTGTATGTCAAGGACATTAGTGATTAGTTGAAGGTTGTGCAAAAGCATGTTGATGAGCAAGATTTGATTGCTCTGGTTATGCAAAATCTTCCACCTTCATTTGAGTCATTTGTGATTTCTTTCCACATGATTGCTAAGATGCAGACTTTAAACTTTAAAAAGTTTTCCACATTACTATTATAGACGGAGAGATGATAGAATCAGACAATGTTGTCTACATCTACTTCTATGGAGAGTGCATTTTTCATCAAGGGAAAGGGTAAGTAGTTTGGTAAAACTACTATTTATCTAACATAAACTACAAAAGTGGTTCTAATAAGAGATCTAAGTGGAAATGTTTTTACTGTAAGCAACTTGGACACCTTAAGAAAGATTGCAGGAAAAGATAATAGGATATGGCTAACCCTAGAAAGAAATCTCATCATGTGAATGTAGTTGAAGGTGGAGGTGATAAATCATCTCTTAATTTTGATTTCTTGGATTTTAGTGTTAATTCTATGGTAGATCAAGATTAGAACTTTGATTCAGTGGTATTTCACCATTATACATGTCATACAGACTGGTATGTGGATTTTGTTGAAAATGACTATGATAATGAATTTGTATCTTTGGGATATGGTAGGACTCATTTTGTGAAAGGATATGGTAATGTTTAGATCAATTTTAATGGTGTAGTTTGGTATACATTTAAAAATGTTAGGTATGTGCCTGATATGAAAAAAAAATTGCTTTCCACTACTGAGATCACTTCAAAATCTGATTTTTTTATAAAGTTGAAGGACAACAATGTTTACTCACTAATAGAAATAATGAGATTATTATTTTTGGGATTGATAAGAATGGCTTGTATAAGCTTGTAGATCCACAAAGGGTAAACAAAAGTGCACTTTCAGTGGTTGATAGAAAAAGTTCACTATGGTATGAAAAGTATGGGCATTTGAATTTCTAGTATTTGACTATATTGAGCAAGACTAAGATGGTTAAGGGGATTCCTTCTATTCAGGATAGTCATCATGTATGTACTAGATGTCCATTAGAGAATCAAGTAGACATTAATTTGATGTTGGTAAAGCTGCAATAACTAGGCGAGTGTTAGATATGGTACATGTGGATTTATATAGTCCAATGCAGACACCTACCCCTTCTAGAGCTCATTATTTTCTATTACTGGTTGATGATTTCTTTAAAAAAAATTGAGTATACTTTCTAGTGAAGAAATCTGATTGTTTTTCTAACTTCCTTACTTGGAAAGCTATGGTTGAAAAAAAGGTGGGAAGCTCAATGAAATATATTAGAATGGATAATGAGGGTGAGTTCATCTCAAAATAGTTCAAGGAGTTATGTGCCATTGAAGGCATACACATATAGTATACTACCCCTTACACTCTGTAATAAAATGGAGTTGTGGAAAGGCAAAATAAAATGATGATGAACATGGCTTGTTGTATGGTCCAAAGCAAAAATGTCCTATATAAATATTGGGTAAAAGCAATGAATATAGTGGTGTACATATTAGGATGTGGAACTAAAAGCTTCAACTGGTGCAAACATGGAGGAGGTTGTTGAGTTTCAGGGAGACCGGCGTCGGTGGATTGTAGTGTAGAAGGAAATTGACATCGGCAGGTGTGAGCTGAAGACAACTGACATCGGCAGGAGGTCGGCCGATGTCGGTCAACTCCAGGCAAATAGGGACCGACGTCGGTCACCTGTGGCAGTTCCAGAACTGTTCATTACACAGATAGTTTGTTGAATCAAGAGTTTGCATGTAAAGGCTAATTATAGTCTTGAGTTGCGTGTCTAATTATTGTAATTAAGATAGTCTAATTATTGTAAGCATGAGATCTATATATGGACTCATGGGTTGTATTGTAAACTTGTAGTTAGAGAGTAAGAGAGAAAATAAGCTCCTTCTGAGAGAGGAGAGCAATGGTGTGTTCCTCCTAGTGCCACAGTACTAAGGTGGGTACTGGTTTGGAGAATCAGAAGGGTTATTAGTATTTGTATGATCTTAGTTAGCAGGTGAGCATGGCTTATTTTGGAGATCTACAATGGTGAGTAAGGTCTAGTGATTTGCAGGTAGCAATAAAGAGCAGGAGATCTACTTGGAGTACGATTGTGTACTTGGTGTACTGGCAGTGTGTTACTGACTGGTTGGAGAGGTGAACATCAATTCTATATTGGAGTTGATTGTTGGGACTGAGAGAGAGAGGGAAGAAGGTCTTGAGGTGTGGCGAGCCTTTGAGGTGGAAGAAGAAGTGGCATCTTCTTTATTGTATATTCTTTTGAGTGATTATTAATACAATTGTGTATTGTCTCTCATATTCCTGTGTTATTTCATATTTCTAGTTACTTATTGATTTTGGTTGAATTCTGTGTTTAGTTGCTAATACAAGAAGTAATCATATGTGCTCTATTGGTGGAGCAAAATCTTGACAAAGTGGTATCAGAGCTTTTGGTTGGGTTGACTAACAGGTCGTTTCAGATCTAGTAGTGTTTTTGATTACAGGTCACTCTCATGGGTTTTAGATTGAGTGGGAGTATAGCAATGGTAGAAGAAAGTAAGCTACGAATGGAGAAACTGAATAGCATGAATGGTCTAATTGATGGAAAGAAAGAGCAGGTAAAGGGAGATTGTTGGTCGGTAGAAGATCAGCGTGTAGAAGCAAATGTTGTAGGGGATGTTGCACAAGTTGCTCTGGATAAAGTAGAATCTTTGTTTACAGATTCTTTTGCCTCTTTCCATGCAGCTTGAAATAGAGCATCTTTTCATGGGTATGTATTTGGAGACTTTGGAGAGATTTATTTAGGGGTTAGAGAGCCTTGTCAGATTGTTGATAAAGGGGAAGTGAAGCTGAAATTGTAGACGGATGACACACAGTGGTTGAAGGAAGTCATGCAGGTACCAGTCTTGGAGATGAGTCTAATTTCTTCAAGAAATTTGGGTGATGGGAGATGTACTGTTGTCAGGGGAGAAAAAAACACCTACAACAATCAATATGCTCTGATACTAACTGTTAAGTGACCCCTTATCCAATGGAAGCACAATTGATTACTTTCTTATAAGCAATTAAACACAAAATTATACCAGAATGATAAAGTAACTAGAAACTTGAGACAGCAAAGAATTTGAGAGACAATACACACTCTTTGTATTAAATACTACTAGAAGAAAATACAATAAGGAAGATGCCACTTCTTCCTCCACCTCAAAGGCTTGCCACACCTCAAGACCTTCTTCCCTCTCTCTCTTGCTCAACACAACAACTCTAAAGCCTGAGTTATTATCCCTCCTTGAATGCTTCAGCTGATCTCCTTGACCTTGCTTGCTTCAATGCTTTTACTTGCCTTATTTATCTTTACAATACATGCCTTATGGGTCTTTAAATAGGATCCCATGCTTACAAAAATAGAACTCTAGTTATAATAATTAGACACGCAGCTCGTGACTATAATTAGTCATTTGACATGCAAACACTCGCTTCACTTAACTGACTGTTCATCAATAGCAGTTCTGGAAATACACAGGTGACCAACGCTGGTCCCTACTTGTCTAGTGCTACCGACGTTGGCCGACTCCCTACCGTCACCGATCTCCTTCTCCACTGCATCTGATCGACATCGGTCATACTGCCGACACCGGTGGCTCTGGTTCTTCAGCATCCTTTTCTTGTGTCTACAAACAGTTGAAGCTTTTAGCTCCACACCTTAACAATCTCCCACTTGGAGATAAATAGCTGCAACTTGTACCTATACCTGTACACCATCTATTTTGTTCTTTAGGCTCTATATCCCTCTTTAATGTCACTCTTGAATACCAACCACCATGCAAACTTGTGATGCAATACCTGTATCTTATGCCACAAGAATTTTGTTGCTCCCAAATTCTCCATGACATACTTCTGAACCAACTCTACCCTTAGCTCAGAAAAACTCCCTGTATATGAAACCCTGCAACAAGTAACACAATACAGTAACAGGATAATGTAGCTAATATTATCCAACCTAGTAAAGATAAAATACAATGGTCAAACCTCCATTATTCTGTAGCCTACTCAAGACCATATACCATAGCCTTCTGTCTCATGTGTCCATCCACTCTCTTCTCTAAAATGGGAATCCATCCCTCTATCCAGTGCTTACTTCCAACTGACAACACTACCAACAAATACCTGTTTGGTTCCCCAAGGACTCACACTCCTCATCCATGCCAAGCTCCCACTATATCTGGACTCTACCTGCATTGCCTCTTCCATCTTCCTGGTTCTTGACTATCAAAAAGGCAATATAAATAAGGTGAATAACGAATATGAGGTTCACTTACCATTTCTGACCTCCACATGGGTGTTTGAGACTTATTGATTCACCTAACATCCGTTCTAGTGACCGATCTCGGCCATCTCCCAGTTTGCTCCCGATCGATGTCGGTTCCCTGCACTGACCCTGACTACCAACGTCATTTCCCTGGCCGATGCCGGTGTTCCTCCTGTCGATGTTGGTCCTTATGACCGACGTCAGACTTCTCCTACCTGACCTACCAACCCTACTGGTCTGCACATGACTGATGTCAGTATCTGGATGACCGACATCGGTTCTAGATGACTAACATCGGTGTCTGTGTGTTCCTGTAAGTGATGAAATTTTCATCCATGAGCTCTTCTTGGATCAAACCTCTGTCCATGCTACCCTGCTTAGATTTATTCAGCCCCTGTGACTGATCTCTGTCCTTCATCTCCTCCATAAACACCAAGGCTTTTTTGTTCTTATTAAAAGCATCAAATTCCCTCTTTCTACAATGAACTCTATCTATTCTTTCCGAATTTGAACACATACCTTTTGAATCAAGAACTTCCATTCCCTTCTTATTCATGTGACCAAGCCTATTAGGCCACATCTTCGAATCTACACCAGAAGTAGAATCAGTAATACAAGTAGACAGATAAAGAGTATCTACTTTCTTACCTCTTGTTAGAACAAGTGCTCCCTTGGTAACCTTCCAAGAATCCACTGTGAGGGTTATTGTGCATCCCTCATCTCCCAACCTTCCTATAGAAATCCGACTCTACTTCAGAATTGAAACATGCATGACCTCTTTCAACACCCATGTGTTGTCAATCTGCAATCTCATCTGCACTTTCCCTTTGCCAACTATCTGACAAGGCGTACCATCCCCTAAATAGATCACTCCAAAGTCTCCATGTTCATACTCATAGAACAAATCTCTGTTTGGGGATGCATGAAAAGATGAACCAGAATCTAAAATCCATGATCCTACCTGACTATCTGAAGAAAGTATGAGAGCATCTTGTACCACAATATTTGCATCCTTTGCTTCTTCAGTACCTGCATGTTGGTTCTCTTTATCTCTCAACCAACACTCCTTCGTATGTCCTTTCTTTCCACAAAACCAGTAGGTAATACCTTTGGACTCAGATCTCCTTCCTGACCTTGATTTCCCTTGCTCAACCTTCTCCCTTTGCCATCCCCTACTTTCTGCACTTAGAGCATTCCCTGATGATTCACCTGTGCTTCTCCTGTGTATTTCTTCATTCAAGATCACACTCACAACATCATCAACTTTTAAGATTTTAGAAGCAGATGCAAAATTACTTACTGGCATAACCATACCATCCCAACTTTCAGGCAAAGAATATAAAATCAAGAGAGCCTTTACCTCATCATCAAAAACAATATTGACTGAAGCTAGTTGGTTTACCAAACCATGGAAATCACTGAGATGAGTATGTACCGATCCACCTTCCTACATTTGCAAAGTAAATAGCTGCTTCATAAGATATACCTTATTAGAAGTCGAGGGCTTTTCATATAAATTCACCAAGGACTTTATCAACTCTTCTGTTGTCTTGTACTGTGATAAGCTGGAAATCACAGATGATGCAAGGCTCAACCTTATGGAACCGAGAGCCTTCCAATCAAGAACGTTCCATTCTTCATCCTTCATATCTGTGGGCTTGCATGTAACCCCACCCAACAATAAGTACAAATCCTTCTGATATAGATAGTCCTCAATCTGCATCCTCCAATGTTGATAATTCTTGCCGTTAAACTTCTCCATTCGTATCTTACTTTTTTCTGCCATTGTTGAACTCCCACTCAATCAGAAAACCCTGTGAATGACCTGTAATCAAAAAATTAACCTGCTTCCTGCAAACCGTAGCTCTGATACCACTTGTCAGGAGAGAAAAAAATACCTACAACAATCAATATGCTCTGATACTAACTGTTAGGTGACCCCTTATCCAACGGAAGCATAATTGATTACTTTCTTATAAGCAATTAAACACGGAATTATACCAAAATGATAAAGTAACTAGAAACTTGAGACAGCAAAGAATTTGAGAGACAATACACACTCTTTATATTAAATACTACTAGAAGAAAATACAATAAGGAAGATGCCACTTCTTCCTCCACCTCAAAGGCTTGCCACACCTCAAGACCTTCTTCTCTCTCTCTCTTGCTCAACACAACAACTCTAAAGCTTGAGTTATTATCCCTCCTTGAATGCTTTAGCTGATCTCCTTGACCTTGCTTGCTTCAATGCTTTTACTTGCCTTATTTATCTTTACAATACATGCCTTATGGGTCTTTAAATAGGATCCCATGCTTACAAAAATAGAACTCTAGTTACAATAATTAGACACGCAGCTCATGACTATAATTAGTCATTTGACATGCAAACACTCACTTACTTAACTGACTGTTTGTCAACAGCAGTTCTGGAAATACATAGGCGACCGACGCCGGTCCTTGCTTGTCTGGTGCTGTCGACGTCGACTGACTCCCTACCGTCACCGGTCTCCTTCTCCACTGCATCTGACCGACGTCAATCATACTGCCGACACTGGTGGCTCTGGTTCTTCAGCATCCTTTTCTTGTGTCTACAAACAATTGAAGCTTTTAGCTCCACACCTTAACAACTGTAACTCTCACAGTGGATATACTTGAATTAGATGGTGGTAAGAAAGTAGGTATCCTTTATCTATCTACTTATATTACTGATTCACCTTTTGTTATAGAGATGTGGCTTCGTAGGCTTGGTCACATATGTAGGAGCAGAATGCATGTTCTTAAGCGAAAGACAGATGTTTTTGACAAGCTAAAGAACTGAAAAGCCTTGGTGTTCATGGAGGAGGTGATAGACAAAAATTAGGTGAGGGAATTGAATTATTTTGAGTAAAGCTATGTTGATTTGAATAGGGTTTTGATCCATGGAGAGCTCGCGGGCAAAAAGGTTATCACTCACAAGTGAACACAGGTACCAGCATCGATCAGACAGTAATCGATGTCAACAGTAAGAAAATCAATGTCGATCATGAAGGAACTGATGTCGGTAGAAGGGATACCAGCATCGGTCATGAAACAAATGTCGACAGTCAAGGTCAGCGCAGGGAACCGACATCAGTCGGTTGCAGACTGGGAGATGGCCGAGATCAGTCACTAGAACGGATGGTGGGTGGACAACAAGCTATCAACAAGTCTCAAATGCCCATATGGAGGTCAAAAAGGGTAAGTGAACCTCATATTCATCATTCACCTTCTTTATATTGCTTACTGATGGTCAAGAACTAGGAAGATGGAAGAAGCAATGCAGGTAGAATCCAGAAATAGTGGGAGCTTGGCATGGATGAGGAGTGAGTCCTTGGAGAAGAACCAAACATGTATTTGTTGGTAGAGTTGTCAGCTGGAAGTAAGCACTGGATGAGGGATGGATTCCCATATTAGAGAAGAGAGTGGATGGACACGTGAGATAGAAGGCCAAGGCATATGGTCTTGAGGTAGCTGCAGGATAGTGGTACAGGTTTGACAAGTGGATGACTAAGCATGGCTTCAGTCAATGTCAGTGTAACTATTGTGTTTGTCTTACCAGGTGGATGATGAGTTGTGACATTATCCAGTTACTATATGTGGGTAATTTACTAGTAGGTTTTGCACATACAGGGATTTGTTGACCTAAGGGTAAGGTTAGTTCAGAGGTATGTCAAGAAGAATTTAGAGCAGTGAAATTCTTTGGCATAAGAGACATGGAGATTTTGTCTCCAGTGGGAGCTGATGTGAAGATGGTGTTGGCGGGGTTCATGATGTAGGATGCAAAATCAGAAAGCACACCAAGGGTTGAACAATTTAAGCAGAGCTTAGAACAAGGTTTGAAATCACATGAGGTCTAGTGTAGGCCTGAGTTTTCCCAAGCAGTGGGAGTTGTTAAAAAGTTTGGAGCCAATTCGGGAAAGAAGTACTGGAGGGTAGTTCAGTGGATTCTTAGAGGGACCAGCAGCAGGTGCACATGCTATGCAGGGTCAAGTTCTTTTCTATAGGGGTTTGTAGATGCAGATGTGGCAAGAGATTTGGATGACAAGTAGAGCATCACAAGCTGTGTGGTGGTTGATCTTTAGGATTAAGCTTGAAGAGAGATACAAGCTAGGGAATAAAATTAGATGGTGTACAGGTACAGGTATAGTTGCAGCTATTTATCTCCAAGTGGGAGATTGTTAGGATGTGGAGCTAAAAGCTTCAACTGGTGCAAACATGGAGGAGGTTGCTGAGTTCCAGGGAGACCGGCATCGATGGATTGCAGTGCAAAAGGAAACTGACATTGACAGGTGTGAGCTGAAGATAATCGACATCGACAGGAGGTCGGCTGACATTGGTCACCTCTAGGTAGATAGGGACTGACGTCGGTCGCCTGTGGCAGTTCCAAAACTGTTCGTTGCATGGATAGTTAGTTCGTTGAACTGAGAGTTTGCATGTAAAGGCTAATTATAGTCTTGAGTTGCGTGTCTAATTATTGTAATTAAGATAGTCTAATTATTGTAAGCATGAGATCTATATATGGACTCATGGGTTGTATTGTAAACTTGTAGCTAAAGAGTAAGAGAGTAAATAAGCTCCTTCTGAGAGAGGAGAGCAATGGTCTGTTCCTCCTAGTGCCACAGTAACAAGGTGGGTACTGGTTTGGAGAATCAGAAGGGTTCTTTGTATTTGTATGATCTTAGTCAGTAGGTGAGCATGGCTTCTTTTAGAGATCTACAATGGTGAGTAAGGTCTAGTGATTTGCAGGTAGTAGCAGAGAGCAGGAGATCTACTTGGAGTACAGTTGTGTACTTGGTGTACTGGCAGCGTGTTATTGATTGGTTGGAGAGGTGAACATCAATTCTATATTGGAGTTGATTGTTGGGACCAAGAGAGAGAGGGAAGAAGGTCTTGAGGTGTGGCGAGCCTTTGAGGTGGAAGAAGAAGTGGCATCTTCTTTATTGTATATTCTTCTGAGTGATTATTAATAAAATTGTGTATTGTCTCTCATATTCCTGTGTTGTTTCATATTTCTAGTTACTTATTGATTCTGGTTGAATTCTGTGTTTAGTTGCTAATACAAGAAGTAATCATATGTGCTCTATTGGTGGAGCAAAATCCTAACAGTACATCCTCAATAGAAGTCCTAAAAAATCATTGGAGAATATGACTCCAAAGGATGCTTGGTCAAGTCGAACTCTAGATGTAAGTGCTTTCTAAATTTTTAGTCATGTAGTTTTTATAGATATTCCTAGTCAAAAGACAGGTAAATTGGACATGAAAAGCAAATCATACATGTTTATTGGGTATAGTGAGCAGTCAAAGGCCTATAGATTACTTGATATTTCTACTAAAAAAGTTATGTTAAATAGATATGTCATAGTAAATTAACAAATGCCATACTTCATAGCAACTAGTATAATTTCCCATATGAGTCTTTAAATTCTTCTAATAATTCTATTATAAGTTGTGGTGTGTAAATTGAGCAAGATTCTAGTTCATCATTGGAATCGCATTCCAGGGAGGTAATTAATAGAGGTCATTATGAGGTTCCAAAAGATCAACCAAAGAATCCAAAGTGGTATTCTGCCACAATGGAAGCACTAAAGGAGGGAGACTTTCCATAGGGTGTGGAAGGAAGAAGATTGAGATCACAAAAGTAATTTGGTAATAGAGATGAGTATGACAATTTTGCTATAATAACTACTATTTCACATGCATTTAAGTCTAATTCTTTTTCATATGCCAAAGGGAAGCATGAGTGGAAATCAAACATGAAATTAGAATATGATTCCTTGATGAAAAATAAGACTTGGGAGATCATGGAGCTACCACCAAGAAAGAAATCCATTGGATGTAAATGGATTTATAAGTTAAAATACAAAGTAGATGGTTCATTGGACAAACACAAATCTAGACTTGTTGTAAAAGGTAATGCAAAAGAGGAAAGGGTTGATTATGAGAAGACTTTTTCTCTTACTACTAAGATGATAAATTTTTTTTATTGTTGATATTGTTGCTTAGTTTGTATGGTAGGTGCACCAAATGGATGTCAAGATTTCCTTATTGAATGACGATCTATGAGAGGAAGTCTACATGGTTCAGCCATAGGGTTTTCAAGTTTTTGGTAAGGAACATCTTGTTTGTAGGTTAATCAAGTCCTTTTATGGGCTTAAGCAAGCTCCTCGAGCTTGGTATATGAAGATAAATACACACCTTAGTGATTCTAGTTTCAAAAGGTGTAACTCTGAACTGAATCTCTATGTAAAGGTGTCTAGTGATGATATCTTGATTCTCATTGTATATGTTGATGATATAGCCATCACTAGGATTATTGCTAGTCTTATTCAATAGATGAAAGTTGATATTTATTGTACTTTTAACATGACAAACTTAGGACTATTAAAATACTATTTAGGTGTTGAGTTTTGGTAAGGTGATTATGTTGTATTCATGTCATAGAATAAGTATGATAAATCATTACTAGAAAGGTTTAGAATGATGGATTATAATCCAATTCACACACCTATGAAATTTGGAGCTAAAATTAAAATTGACACTACTTCACCTCCAGTCAATGAAATAGTGTATTGGTAGCTAGTGGGTAGTCTCATTTACCTCACTACCACTAGACTGGATATTTATTTTTTAGTGAGTTTTCTATCTCGCTTCATGCCTAAAACATAGGAAGTGTATCGGTTAGCTGCAAAATGGGTATTAATATATGTCAAAGGTACTCTTGACTTTGGCATACTATATGAGAAGTCTATAGATTTTAAGCTTTTAAGATATTCTAACTCTAATTGGGCAAGATTAGTAGATTCAAAAAAATCTAAAACAGTCTATGGATTCACTCTTGGTTTAGGAGTTTTCTCATGGTAGAGAAAATTAAAAACTACAGTGGCATTATCTTCAATAGAAGCATAGTATAAATTTATGGTCAATAAAGGTTGTGAAACTATGTGGATAAAGAATATGTTGGAGGATGTTCAGTTTGAGTCATCAAAACCTACTCTAATTTTCTATGACAACAAGAGTGTTCTAAAGATGGTAAAGAATATAATATTCCATGCCAGGACCAAACACGTTGGGGTTCACCATCATTACATATTATAGTTTTTTATGAATGAAGACATAAGTCTCTTCTACTCCCCACTATAATGCAACCAGCTAATATTATGACCAAACCACTTGGTGTAGAGAAGTTCACAGCGTTCAGAGATAAACTTGGTCTTGTTTCTGGTTTAGTCATTAAGGAAGGGTGTTATCATATTATTTTAAATACCATGTGTTATTGACTAAGTTATATTATCTATGCACCTTGGTTAGTAACCACTTGGGATAATAGGTTATTTTGTTTTTATAGGCTTAGATTTTTTATGCTACCTGATGCTTGTGGTTGCTCCCACCCCCTATTTTCGTAGGTGGCTCTTTTGCCTATTTAATAGGCCTCTCATGTATTGTTTAGTACATTAGTTAATTACATTTCTCAATCTATTTTCTAAATATAATACACATGTGTTATACATGGCCTTTTTAATATGCTCGCTTAGCTCTATTTGAGCTTCTTTGAAAATGGCTAAGTATGGGGAAACATGCATATTTTTCATGAAAGGCCAACTTTGGATCTTCATATATTTTTATGTGCTCTGGTGGATGACCTAAAATTTGGTGAATATGTTCTAGGCAAAAAAATGAATAGACCCATATGACTAATTATTCTTGACTCACCCATATGTGTGAGATATAGCATCAACAAATTTCCTACTTGGACTTTCTACCACTGGGCACAAATGTCAAGATGGACACAATGAAGAATCAGATGAACTTCATACATTTTCATATCTATTTAAAGTAATTTTGACATCTCATGGGGGCTCTGCAACTCTAGACCTATTTCTTGTGACATTGACAACTTACACTTCAAGTGGACTCAAAGTGTTTCAAAAGCTTTTCACTCTGCATGGTCTTATTTGAGTCCACTTATTCCATATATTGAATCATTAGACCATTCTAGATTTGAAAAATAATGGTCATCTCTTGTGCTTAAATTTGACACTTTTGGGGTTATCCTGGACTTTTTAAATTCAAATGACTATTTCTTGTAGCCTGAAATTGATGTCTATGTAACTATTTGGATCAAAAATCTTACGATTTATTTCCTTCAAAAACTTTATTAGACTTTTATTTAGGGTACTTTCCTTGAAAATAGACCCTTTGAAAACCTTTAAATATACCATTTTCCTAAGAAATGACCCTTTAAAATAATTATATAGGGCACCTTACTGTAGAAAGATCCTTCTGGACTTCATCTAGGGCACTATTTGTTTGAATAAAATGCCCTTCGAAAAAAAGTATAGGACCATTTCATTGAGAAGTAACCTTTCAATAATTTTGAAAATGGATCATTTTATTAAAGAATTGTCCTTTTAAACTTCTACATGGTTCACTTTCTTGAATACCTATCCTTTGGGAAAATTGCTCAAACAATTTTCCTAAAAGAAATACATCTTTGTCTTTTTCTTTGGACATTTTATCTGAAAGGATTCATGCCTTTGGAAAATCTGTCTTAGATAATTTATCTAAAATAATTCAATAGTTATCCAAAAAGGGGTCCTAAAATAAATTAGCTTAGTAAAATAAAATCCCAAAAGAATTTTCCCAAAAGAATTCAAGTAAAGACTTAGTTCAAAAAGGGTTTTATACTTACATTTTACTTGAACTACACTTTTAATGTTGTTTGATCCTTGAAGGATCAGACAATATGTAAAAATATTTAGATGCCTGCTCTTTGTAATTGTAGAAAATAAGATCCTACTCCTTCCACTGAACTCTTGGACTAGGCATATTTTTGGTATGTAGACCAAATTTGGTCAACATATTTGGTGACTTGGTTGGGCACATTCCCTACTATGCTTGAAAACTCAAACATATACATGATTCTAACTTGTAAAAATTAGTACATGGACCATTTACATGATTTCAAGATAGTATTTTGACTTGTAAGGACATAAAAATTCTAACAATAGGCAGAGAAACAAACTAAAGTAGGGAAACTAACCTAAAAAGTAAAGGCAGATAAACTACTAAACAACTGTGCAATAAAAGCACTTATTTGGGACAAAACAAAAAGGTAATTAATGTGTTAGAAAAACACTTAGAGAAAAATAAGAAAAACTACCTATGTATAGGGGACTTAGCTTTCCTCAATAGTAGTACTTGAGATGTAACCCATTGATTGGGATAAGAAATTCTTCACCATTCATCCTTGTGAGATGGAAAGAATTGTGAGACTTGAAGCTAGAGATTATATATAGACCACTCTAGAGAGAATCAATTTTTTTGTGATTTCTTGTCTTGGCTCTATTCTCATCCCACTTGAGGACCAAATCTCCTTCTTGGAAAGCTCTTGAATAAGTTCTTTTGTCAAAAGATCTCTTTTTCATTACTTGATGGGATTCTATGGCCAACATTGACTGATGACTTGCCTCCTCTAGCTCCATGAGCTTAGCATAGCTTATTTCCATTGACTCATTCTCTAAAATTTCAAGCTAATGAATCAATTTTAAAGTAGGGAATTCAAGAGAAATAGGCATTCTTGCTTCCTTACCATATACTAATTTGTATGGAGAATTGGTAATTAACCTTTGATAAGTGATCCTATCAACCCATAGAGCTGACTTCAATTTTAGATGTCATGATCTCTAATTGTCTTCTATAGTCCTCCTAATGATCTTCAATAATTTTTTGTTGGTAGACTCAACAAGTCCATTGCCTTATGGATAATATTTTGATGAGGTACTGAGAAAAATACTATGTTGAACTACCCACTGGTTGATCTTAGATCCTAAAAAACCATAGCATTATAAAAAATTGTAGTTGAAGGAACCCCAAATCTGGTAATAAAACCTTCATATTAGTCCAAAACACTAGTTTCATTGGCTTTTTTTAATGTTACTATCTCTATCCATCTGGTAAAATAATATGTGGTAGTCAGGATCCACTTGTGTCTTGAGCTTGAAGGGGGGATTGGTAACACCAATAAAATTAAATCCCCACTAGACAAAGGGTTGGTTAACTAAAATTAGTTGGAGAGGTAATGTTTTAAGCTTCACCTTTCTAACAAACATGGCACACTATCTACATTTCTTGATCCATGCATGGCAATCACCAAACAAATTTGGCCAATCATACCCACCTTTCATAATCTTGTGGGCTCTAATCTTGGCTAAATAATGTCCTCCACCATGTCCATCATGGAAGTGTTCAAGTAAACTCTATGTTTGACTTGGTTTGATGCATCTTAGTAGTATACCATTGATATCATTTTTGAAAAATACATTATAAACAAGGCAAAAAGGAATTGATTGTAATCTAAAACATCTCCTCTTTGAAGGAGTGAGATCAGAAGGATAAAAACTATCCTATAGATATCTTACCATATCTTAAAACTAGTTAGAATTTGAGGCCTAATCACTTGCAAGTTCTTGATCATTTTACACCATAATCTATTCATTAGACTACTGTAAGTCTTGAGCTAGATGTTCACAAATTCCTTTACCTTTAACCAACTTTGTGACTTTGATCTTAATGCCATATTCCATGACCTTGGTTATCCAACCAGATCTCTTGTCATTTATATCTTTACTCAGAAGAAAGTATTTGATGCTTGGATATGCAACCATAAAATGTATCTTATTATAGGATAAAAAGTATCTAAACATTTTAAGAGACTTTATGAATGAAAGAACATGCTTCACAAAAAAATAATACCTAGTTTCATATCCTTCTAAACTTTAAATAAAGAAGAATATTGGCTACTTTAAAGTCTCTTTATTTTGCTGCATGAGAATACCTAAAATTGTGTTAATGTTAGCATAGCTGTATAAGAAGAAATATTTTGTAAAGCCAGGGTTCAGGAGTGTAGGATCACTAGCTATAGATTTTTTGAGTCATTCAAAACTTCTCACTCCTTCTCTAGACCAACTAAAACTTTGACCCTTATTTAACACGGTTGTGAGTGGCCTAGCTAAAGTAGAAAAATTTAAAATGTATATCCTTATGAATTTTATCTTGTCTAAAAATATTTATAAGGCTTTATTGTGCTTAGGCAATGATAGTGCAAGAATTGATTCTACCCTATCAAGATCTATGCTTGTACCATTTTTTGAAATTACATGTCCAAGAATCTTACCTTCATGCATAGAGAAAAGACACTTTTTTGGGTTCAAAGACACTCCAAATTCCCTACACCTTTCAAACACTTGTCTAAGATGAAGCATATGCTTATTTATGGTGTTAGATAATACTATTATGTCATCTAAATAAATAAGAATAAACTTGTTGAGGAGACCCTAAAATGCGATGCCCATAGCCTTCTAAAAAGTGGTTCCAGCATTAGATAAACCAAAAGGCATCTTTATGTATGTAAATCTCCCCCACTTTGTGGTGAAGGATATTTTGTACTAGTCTTCTTCTTTGACCAAAATCTGGTTGTATCCACTATAGCCATCTAATAAAGAGAACCTATTTGAACCTGAAACTAGCTATAAAATATATTCCATTGTTGGTAATGGATAGTGATCTTTGAGAGATGCCTTGTTCAAGTCACGAAAGTCAACACATAGCCTTATTTCACTATTTTTATTATATACTAGAGTAAGGCTTTCCACCAAAGTTGAGTGCTTAATTGGAAATATTATGCTTGACTCAATGAGGCTATGCAGTTCAACTCTCATTAAAGGTTCAAGATTTGGATTAATTGGCCTTTGCCTTTGTCTGACTGGCCTAGTCTCATATTCTAACTCAATGGTATGTTGAGCTAGACTTAGATCAAAACCTTTAAGTTCACTATACTACCATGCAAATACATTTTCAAAACTTTAACATAACTAATAAAATATTCTTTCTCTAAAGATGTGCAAACTTTGCCTAGCTTTAAACTCTTTCCAGTTGCAATCTCTACATTTATGTAGTGTTTTTCCTTGGTTGACAAAGAAAATTTTTATATTATTAATTCATCATCTCTATTGAATATGTTTTCAAGGGTGACAAACCGTTTAGGTAATTTGTTTGTCTTTAATTGCATAATCTGGTCACTATACTATTGTAAATGTGTGTCTTAGTTCTTTGAGGAGAATTCAGCTTCCTCTTGTAAAAATATGATAATCTGACTATCATCTTCAAATACTTTCTAATTTTCATTGTTGTTTGGGATATAAGGTCTCATAAATACCTTTATATGTGATTGAATGTTTTCCCTTTTTATATCATTTGGGATACTGAATTATGACCTGATAGTAGCCAGCCTGTTTGTATGCTTATTCTAATTTCTTGATATGACCTGAATATTAAAGGCTTAAAAGTCTTCAACTAGGTCCCATACTCTATTATTATAAGACCTAAGTAGTAGGTTATTTCATATATAATTCCCCTTGGTGAACTACTAGTTCACTATCTCCAAAGACCTATAAGGAATTAACCTTCATCTTTCTTACCCATTGCAAACCATGCACTAGTGCTTCATATTCAATAAAATTATTAAAACAACCAAAATTAAAATTGAGAGAAGATAAATACCTTTGATTTGTTAGATAAATTATCATCATTATAACTCCAATGCCATGTTTGTTCCTGGATCCATCAAAATATAGCTACCATAGTCCATCACGAGGTTACTCATCTTTCATCAATGTTGGAATTGGTGCATCATTTTCATGAAGACAAAAGACACCAAGTCCTTCAATTAACTTGTAGGGATCATACTCATGAAAATTTGATGCCCATTAATCAAGGAAAATATATGGGGCTCCATATAGAGGTGATTCAATTTCCACCTCATTATTTTCTGGTACCTTATCTGAGATAACACAATTAGTGTTCACCGTGCTTGGTATATATGGCTCGAAATGAAATCTTGAAATAGGTTCAGAACATATTATCACCTTAGTACCATACCTAGCCCTAAACATTAAATAGGTCTAATCAACTTACAAATATCCTCCAATCTTGCAAGTAAATTCTCTAAATAGACACATGGAAAAATAGGAAGGTAAGTCTACTACAACTACATCTTATTAAATAACCACATTAGGTCAAGCATGTAGGGTCAATTTTAGGCCTTTGATTATACCTAATATATTCATTGGTGATCCATCTAATTGTAATACTCCTTTGGTATTTGGTTTATAGACAAGACCAAGCTTGTTTTTAATTTGTTTGGGCATGACATTGCTATTAGCTTATGTATCTACCATACAATTATGGAATAAACAGTCACCTATTATCAAAGAGAGATAAAAAGGAGGGGTTTTGTTTGATTTGACATTGGTTTTGTCTACCTTTGTCATGTTATGTACCTACTAATTAGGTTACTTGATTTTTTGGTCTAAATTGGCCAAGATAGGTCTTTGTTTCTTAGCTAGATCTTTAAATACCTTAAGATCTAAAAGCTCTTGAATAAGCATGTCCTTGTGCTCTAAAATGGAAAGATAATCCCACATGTTAATACTAACATTTGATTTATTCATTTGATCAATTATGCTAAAAGATGTTCCACTAACCTTTGGCTACAACTTTTGAGCCACTGGTTGTTCTCTAGTTAGGGGAATTTGGGGAAGTTTCACTATATCTATATTCTAACTCTTATGTACTATAGGAATAGTAACTTGATCTTTGACATTATTTGACATAAAATTAGGAACACTAGAAGTATTTCTCAGATCTTGAGCTTCCTCAACTTCTCTTATTTCAGCTCTAGTTAGATCTTCCACTTGACCATTTATGTTGTTAATTTCACCAACTTGGTTGAATGCAATGTGATCATCTAAATGCTAATTAACATTGATAAAATTAGGCTACCTTAGAACTTGTTGAGATTCTCTTTGGACCACCATATTCATGCCTTTATATTGACCACCTTGAAGAGAAAACTGTCATGGTAATCTCTTGTGATATCAAGGCTCTGATTTTGAATGTCATTTGGATTAGAAGGCTACCAATATAGATCTTGCATCAAGTTATTTTGTGGAAAAATATCTTTTGATTTGGAAGGTAGATTGGGATCAAGGGTTGTATATGGCTTAGTTTGGGTTATAGCTCCTTCATTTTGATGAGGTTGCCTATTATCCTTGAAACCTTAATAAGGAGATCTTTGTGATGCAGGAGCATCCTCACACTAGGAATGTATTTATCATATTTTTGTTGAGTTTTAGCATGTCTAGGTGTATTAAGTGAGTTCCCTCCATTTTTTGGGTTTTAACATTTTTAAATTTGGCTAAATATCCTTTAAGCCTGAAAATCTAGTCTATTGGGTGAGTTGTTAAGCGGTTTGAGTTTTCCTATGCTAGGAGAACTATTTTATTCATTTTGGGGAGGTTGTTGTGTGACGCCTAGGATAGGATTCAGTGTCTAAGTTGAGAAATATGCTTTGTAGGAAGATTTCTGGGCAAAAACAAGGGATATGTATGTTGTGTAAAAGAAAATAAGGTGTGGGAAAGATCTGTAGTGTGCAGACAAATACTAAATGTATATATTTTGGCTATATTAATAAAATACGTATTCCTCTTGATGAAAAAAATATGCATAGTGCGATGGGGGAATTGTGAGGAGTCTTTTGGTATTTGGAAGAGACGTTCATGGAGAATTTAAAGAATACTGTCCGGTTAGAAGAAGAAATCAGGTGACATTTTGCATTTGAGAAAATTTTGTCAAAACATATAATTTATTCCCTGTTTGAAGTTGATGTCTAGTGCCATTAATATGTTGTTTAAGATGACTCATTTAACATGTTTGTAGAGATGTCTATACACCATTTGGTGTAATAATTTGTCAAGACATATGTTTTATCCCTGTTTACAAGATATTTCTATTAATCATTTAGAATTTTGCTAAAAATATAGTTTAGCCCTATTGGATAGTTTTTTGTTTCATCATTTGGTATCAGATCTCAAGGGATTGTGCATAATCTAAAGATCCAAGTCAAAGAGAAGAACAAAGTGATTGTGAAGAAGAGACAAGATGGCCATGAGAGTTAGGAATAGAGGTGGAGTTAGAGGAAGGAGACCTGGAGGATAGGTTGCACTGGCAGAAGAGATTAAGAACCTGACAGCTAGGCTACAAGACCTAGAGATGGCTCAAAGAAGAGGCACTGACATGGGTGAAGTCAGTGATAGAGAAGAGGAGCCACTACAAGATGAATTGGTGGTGGAAGAAGAAACAGTTGAAGATAGGTTGATTAGAGCCATTATGAAGGTGAACACAAAGCCAAAAATGGAGGCTCCAATGCTTGAAGGTAATTTGAATGTGGAAGAATTAATTGATTGGGTTAGTGCATTAGACAAATACTTTGAGTATGAAGGAATTGAGGAAGATGATAAGAAAGTCAAGTATGCCATGACAAGGCTAAAGAGCCATGCATCCCTATGGTGGAATGGAGTGCAAGAAGAAAGGAGGAAAGGGAAGCCAAAGATCAGAAGTTGGGATAGAATGGTAGCAAAAAAGAAAGGTAAGTTTATGCCTAAAGATTATCAAGCCAATCTTTTCAAGCAATTACAAAATTTGAAGCAAAAAGAGATGTCTATAAAAGAATACACTAAAGAGTTTTACAGGTTGACATAAGATCAGGTCATATTGAGGATGACATAGAGAAGGTAGTTAGATACACTAATGGTTTGAAATTTTCCATTCAAGATGAAATTAGTCTTCTCATTCCTAAGACAGTTAAAGAAGCATATCAATTTGCCTTAAAAGCTGAGGAGAAGATTGCAAGAAAACAAACATCCTTCTCAAGAGGAAGGGGTAGATCCAATAGAGGTAGAGGATTTCAAGGAGGTAGAAGACAGTTGAAAACATCTCAAGAAGAGGCCAGCAGCTCACAAAGCTCAAGAGACAGCTATACACCAAGAAAAAGAAGGCCATACCAAGGATATCAAAGAGGAAGAGGAAGATTCATGGGCAAATGCTTTAGGTGCAACAAGTATACAGGACACAGGGCATATGAGTGTCTAGAGAACCCTTCTACCAACCATGAGAGGGGTGTGCATGTGACCCAAGGTGAAAAAAAATGAAGAAGTTGCACCAGCTTATGAAGATGCCCCAGAAGAAGGTGAGTCTCTTTTCATGAAAACAATCTTGTTAAAGCAAAATAAAGAAGTTGTAGAACCACCTCAAAGGAAAACTCTATTTAGAACCACATGTAAAACTAAGGGGAAAGGCCACAAGGTCATTATAAACAGTGGGAGTACTGACAATCTTGTGTCAACTGAGATGGTGGAGAAACTAGGCTTGAAGAAGGACGTACATCCTACACCTTATCAAGTCTCTTGGCTACAAAAAGGACACAAACTCTTGGTAAGTCAACAATGTAGAGTAGATATTTAGATAGGAACATATAAGGATCAGATTTTATGTGATGTCATGCCCATGGATGTATGTCATATCTTGCTTGGAAGGCCTTGGTAATTTGACAGGAAGGCCATGCATGATGGAAGGTAGAATACATATATGTTTGAAAAGGATGGGATCAAGCATACACTCACAAGATTGAAAGAAGAGGCTGTTGTTATTGTAGGACAGAATTCTAAAGTATTGATAGTGAGTGGTAAAGAGTTTCTACATCAAATGAAGAAAGAAAAGGTAAACTTTGTTGTGATTGGTAAGCCAAGGAGTGTAGTCACTAGTACTAAGTTGATTGATTTGCCATTAGAGATTCAAGATATGTTGAATGAGTACATTGACATTGTGGTAGATGATTTACCTAATGAGTTACCACCATTGAGAAGCATTAGCCATCACATAGACTTGATTCCAGGAGCAAATCTTTCAAACAAGGCTGCCTACAGGTTGACACCAAAGAAAAATGAAGAGATCAAGCACCAAGTCCAAGAATTGTTAGACAAAGGATTGGTAAGAGAGAGTTTAAGTCCTTGTGTTTTCCCCATAGTGTTGAGTCCTAAGAAGGATGGGAGTTGGAGAATGTGTACATATTCTAGAGCAATCAACAATATTACTATCAAGTATAGATTTCCATTGCCTAGAATTGATGACTTACTTGATTGTTTGAGTGGAGCTATATATTTCTCTAAGATAGACTTGAAAAGTGGTTACCATTAGATTAGGATAAGAGAAGGGGATTAATGGAAAACAGCCTTCAAGACCAATGATGGACTCTATTAGTGGTTAGTTATGCCATTTGGACTAACCAATGCACCAAGCACCTTCATGAGGTTGATGAATGAAGTGCTGAAGGAGTTCACTTGGAAGTTTGTGATAGTGTATTTGGATGATATTTTGGTGTTTATTCAAACTAAGGAAGATCATTTGAAACATTTGCGGATGGTATTGAGTAAGCTACATGAGGAGAAATTGTTAATCAATGTTAAAAATTGTAGTTTCCTGAAGACAGAATTGATATATTTGGGGTTTGTGATTACAAAAGAAGGATTGAAGATGGATAAGGAGAAGATTAAAGCTATACTTGAGTGGCCTACACCCAGGAGCACATATGAGGTAAGAAGCTTTCAAGACTTGGCTAGCTTCTATAGGAAATTCATAAGAAATTTTAGTGGAATTGTTGCTCCAATGATAGAAACAATCAAAGGTGATAAAAGAAGCTTTTGTTGGACTGAGGCTACTGATAAGAGTTTCATATTATTGAAAAAGAAGGTAATTGAATAACCAATCTTAACCTTGCCTGATTTTAATAAGCTTTTTAAAGTAGAATGTGATGTTAGTGGAACTACAATAGGCATTATTTTAAGCCAAGATGGGAAGCCTATATCATACTTTAGTGAGAAGTTAAGTGATGCTAAGAAGAAGTATTCAGCTTATGAACATGAATTCTATGCTCTTATACAAGCTTTGAAGAAATGGAGGCATTATCTTTTGCCTAAAGAATTTGTTTTGTTCACTGACAATTATGTTTTACAGTTCATTAGCAACCAGAATAAGTTGAGTCAAAAGCATGTTAAATGGGTTGAATTTTTACAAAGATTCACATTCACTATTAATCACAAGAAAGGAAAATCTAACAAGGTTTTAGATGCTCTAAGCAGGAGGCTTCTGATCATGCAAGAATCTCAAGTAAGTATTTTGGGATTTGAAGATTTGAAGGAGTTATATAAGGAAGATCTAGACTTCAAGGAACCATATGAAGCTTGCATGAATCCAATGGGGGTTGATAGAAGTCCTTGGATATATTTCATGGTTCAAGAGGGTCTAATGTTTAGAGGTAGCCAGCTTTGCATTCCCAAGAGTTCCATGAGAGAGAATTTGTTGAAGAAAAAGCATAATGGCAGCTTATCAGGACATTTTGGGCAGAATAAGACATTAGCACAATTGTGTGCTCATTACTATTGGCCAAGTATGGGTACTAATGTCAAGAAATTTGTTGAAAGGTGTAAAACATGCCAATATGCCAAGGGAAGTAGTCAAAATGCAGGTTTGTACCAGCCACTACCCATTCCAAATAGACTTGGGATTCAATAAGCATGGATTTTGTACTTGGTTTGCCAAGAACTCAAAAAGGCCATGAATCCATATTTGTTTTGGTAGATAGGTTTTCAAAGATGGCTCATTTTATTCTGTGTTCAAAAACAAGTGATGCTACTCACATAGCTAATCTATTCTTTCAAGATGTTGTTAGATTGCATGGATTGCCTAGAAGCATTGTTTCTGACAGGGATACCAAATTTGTTGGACACTTTTGGAGAACCTTATGGAAGAAATTGGGAACACAATTGAGTTTTAGTTCAACCTATCATCCCCAAATTGATGGGCAAACAGAGGTTGTCAATAGGAGCTTGGGCAACATCTTGAGAAGCTTGGTAAGTATGCATCCAAAACAATGGGATCTTGCACTTGCACAAGCTGAATTTGCCTATAATGATTATCCTAATAGAAGTACAGGATTGAGCCCATTTCAAATTACGTATGGAATGCATCCAAGAGGTGTGTATGAGGTAAGAAATCTAAGTAGCATGGAGACAAGGAGTGCTGATGTAGAAGAATTTGCCAATGCCATGCGAAATTTGCATGAACAGGTAAAGAAGAAACTTGAAGAAAACACCATCAAGTACAAGCTAAGGGTAGATCAAAAGAAAAGAGAGGTCAGTTTCAGTATTGGAGACTTTGTTCTTTCTCACCTCAGAAAAGAGAGGTTCCCAAAAAGGGAATACAACAAGCTAAAGGTAAAGAAAATAGGACCATGCAAGGTAATAAGGAAGTTTTCAAATAATGCATATGAAATAGAATTACCAAAGGGGATTGGAATCTCTCCAATCTTTAATGTTGTAGATCTATATCCATACAAATATGAAGGATAACCAACCAAAGAAACTGAAACAGGGGTAGATGAAGTTATCCAATGGGAACAACAACTACCAAAGGAAGTGCCAAAGGAGATTGAGAGCATCTTAGACAAGAAAGTGGTTAAAAAGACAAGGGGCAAAGAATATTTCTAGCATCTAACTAAGCGGAAGAATCTACCAGCTGAAGATGCGACATGGTTGACTGCAAATGACATCCTTAAGCTGGGCACAAGCGTAGAAGAACTGCTAAAGGAAAACAACAATTGAAGAATACTTCTTTTGCTCCTTGGAAGAATGATGCAGGGGCATCCTCACACTAGGAATGTATTTATCATATTTTTGTTGAGTTTTAGCATGTCTAGGTGTATGAAGTGAGTTCCCTCCATTTTTTGGGTTTTAAATTTGGCTAAATATCCTTTAAGCCTGAAAATCTAGTCTATTGGGCAAGTTGTTAAGTGGTTTGAGTTTTCCTATGCTAGGAGAACTGTTTTATTCATTTTGGGGAGGTTGTTGTGTGATGCCTAGGATAGGATTCAGTGTCTAAGTTGAGAAATATGCTTTGTAGGAGGATTTTTAGGCAAAAATAGGGGATATGTATGTTGTGTAAAAGAAAGCAAGGCATGGGAAAGATTTGCAGTGCATAGACAAATACTAAATGTATATCTTATGGATATATTAATAAAATATGTATTCTTCTTGATGAATATCGATCCTAAGATCATATATTGTGAGGGGCGTTTGACTATTTACTAGTGATATGAAAGGATCTAAGTATTAAAGACAAATGTTTGGTTAATCCATGAAGTTTTCAATTCTGGTTGTTTCAATGCTGGGCCGCTTCTAAGAAATAAAGTCAAGCAAGGCAGAAACATGGCTTGGAGCATTACACTGTATAGGTGATGATTTTATCTCCAAATGCAACCGAATGATGGAGACTGTTGAAGTAGATAAAGCTGGAGAGGAAGCCCATGTTGCTTTTATGACTTTCATGGATCCCTATGCTATAGAAACTTCTCTGTTGCTGACTAGAGCTACTATTGTAGATCAAAAAATATATATATGCATAGTGCGATGGGGGAATTGTGAGGAGTCTTTTTGTATTTGGAAGAGACGTTCGTGGAGACTTCAAAGAATACTCTCCGATTAGAAGAAGAAATCAGGTGACATTTTGCATTTGAGAAAATTTTGTCAAAACATATAATTTATTCCCTGTTTGAACTTGATGTCTGGCACCATTAATATGTTGTTTAAGATTACTCATTTAACATGTTTGTAGAGATGTTTATACACCATTTGGTGTAATAATTTGTCAAGACATATGTTTTATCCCTGTTTACAAGAGATTTCTGTTAATCATTTAGAAGTTTGCTAAACATATAGTTTAGCACTGTTGGATAGTTTTCCGTTTCATCACTTTGGTTATTGAAAGATTGATAAGTAATTTGGTTTTTCTAATGATGGGGTTTACCTTGGTAATATTGTCTCTTGATTGAAATGATCTCATTTTCAAAAGCATGTAACATGCTTTTCAAATCACCAATCTCACTAGATTAATTAGGAGGGGCTACATCTTGGGATTTTGGAGATGGAATAGGGTCTATAGATAGAATTTAGGGAACTTGAGGAGGAGGAACCATTTACAATTTTATAAAAAAGGGCATTAAAGGCCTTGTAACAAGTTTACTAGCTTGAATCAGGCTATTTTCTACTATGATAGCAATCTCATAGGCATTTGTCAAGTTAATACCACTTATGGACTATATCATGACACTTATATCAAAATTTAGGGCCTTAAGGTAGTACAAAAATGCATACTCTATGGATGGCCTTACCAATGTAGGAATCTTAATCCATGTGTATTGAAGTCTAAGGTTAAAATTTGACATGAATTCATGGAGGTACCTTTTTATGGTAGTCAATTATTCAACCAGAGATAGATGATGAAAATTTTCTTCAAATTGCTTAACTAAGGCTACACCTAACTCATACCAAGTAACAATGGAGGTCAAAGGAAGATTCATATACCATTGAAATGCTTTTCCTTTGAAGGAAGCAATAAGCAATCTAATGGCCGCATTATCTTGAGTAACATTATGAACAGAACATAGATTGGTAACATCTTGGATATGCTCAATAGCAGTGGTTTTATCCCGTTCTCTTGAGAAGAAAGGGATAATTTTTAGGGTAGACACATGAATGTCATCATATTAGGCAAAATTTAGGGGTCTACCCCTATTAAATAGGATGAACACTTGATTCTTGATAACCATTTGGGTAAAAGGGATTTAGCTTATGCGGAAAATATATTGGACTAAAATGATAGAATGACCAAAGGATGAATGCTAATTTGGAATATAAGGTCTTATACTATTGAATCTTGATCTTTTATAAGCAGTAAAAGGCAATTAAATATGTTCAAAAGGAGCACCTATTAACAAAATTTGACCCTATAGGTCAAATTGGGACCCTTTTAGGTAAAAACATGGTTTTAATATGTTTTATGGGTCTAATATTTTATCATGGGTTATTTTATTGTCTTTTTGATGTAATTTGATGTAATTTGATGCATTTTTAGTCTTATTCATGGTCTAATTAGTTTATATGTCATTTTGAGTCACTTAGTAGCCATTTAAGGGTCATAAATGCAAGTGGAAATGGTTTTCAAGGTGTCCAAGTGTCTTATTTTCCTTTCAAACATCAAATAAGTTATATTTCCTATCAGGAATGTCAATCCCATCTGAATCTTGTAGGTTATCTAACTAAAAATTAAAAAACCAACTAAAAAGGGAGGATGGCACTTGTACAACCCATGAGGGAAGGTAACACATGGGAAAAGGTCATGTAATGTCTCTTCATATTTATTAGACTTATCTCAGTGCTTGACATGCTTTGGAAGTACTAAAAAAGGTCCAAAACTATTTTGCTCCTTTTTCACCCTTTTAGACACACAAAAATGGTAAGCAACTTCATGCTTAGTATGACCAGTAAAATAGGTTTCAAACCAAATAATTTTTAGAGGTGATAGTACACTTAAAGAGATTAATTTTCATAACAATTTTTCAAATATTAGTTAACTATGCTTTATGAATCATCTCTAACAAGTTGATTGTATTTTTATACTTATTATTTTCTGCACCCTATAGGTTTTGCTCTAATTTAGATAGATCCATACAATCAAGTTAGTTATGTTGAATATATATTATTTTTTATCCCTCCTAAAATTATCTCCATGCTTTTTTTCATGTTTCATGATGTTTTGATAGGAAAATCATCTCACGTTACAAGAAGGTGCCACCATGTGAGGTCCCGATCAAGGTTTCCTTGTTTGCAAAATGTTTGGTTTTCTACCAAGGTATCATGTTAATGTAATATGTTTTTTCCCATGTCTAAATTTAATAATTATTTCCCCCTTACATGTTTGGTTTCATCACACCCTTATTTGATCAAATAGTCAGTCTTACCATTCTCATAGTCAACCCTTCACTCACTCTCATGTGCAGTCACATGTATAAATATTGTATAGAATATCCATGAAGTTTTAATGAAGATATATAAACCTATTCAAGTCATTATTATATTAATATATTCTATTTTAATTTTTTAATAGGATGCAATATTGGTTGTAAGTTCATGCACCATACAACTAGCCACTAGCTACCACTGCTTGCTCTATAACAGGTGTTTGCAAGAGGTTTTCATGTTGGAACATATGTTTTAAAGCTTGTCTCAATATATAAATAGTTAAAAACATACATTTTAGGAAGTTTTAATGATCTAATTATGTTCATGAGACCATTTATTAATACACATTGCTCTAATTCTGTCCACTGCCTACATACAACTCAAATGCACCTACAAGAGTCTCTACTTTATGATGTCATGATGAGATGGGAGATTTTATAGGTGTTTAAATAATTTAGAGTGATAATATTACATTATAAATCTTATTTAGGTCATTTAATTAATCATGAACACATATATCTCACATACTGCCCAAATTTATAACCACTGTCTGCATGTGAAAATACCCACCTACAAATAACATCACAAAGCTATGAAGGTCCTTGTATGGGGAATTTGGAACATGTAAAAACCTTATTTATAGTTATATTATATGGTTTGATCATAAAAACCATTCTTGATGTGTCAAATGGGTATATGAAGTTGTAAACCATCTTTAAAGAGAAGATGATTGAGTTTAGGGACTTTTCCCCCTACAAGGTGAAAATCGAGGTCTGGGACATTTTGAAAAAGACATATAACAAGATTAAAAAGAATCTTAGTAATTCAAAATAACCATAAATTATATCATAAATTAAATATAATATATTTTCAAAATATAGAGTCAAGGAGATTAGTGGAGGGTGGTTGTTGGAAGGCTCAAAGTTGCCTATTTCAACACTAAAATCCTGCATTGACATCTACAAGAATTGAACTTTTAAGTGACCTTGATATCCTAAAGTGAAAAAAAGGAATATTCACATGTTTTTAAGGCATTATTTATTTAATTTAACACAAATGGGAATATGAACCATTAATAAGAGTTGATTGGTGATGTTTCAAGGTCCAATCTAAACCTACAAGTATCCCATCATGCGAAAAATATTCACTTACAACTGACTATAGGAGCACACAGTCTAAGATAAAATCTTGAGTATGGAAACATAAATATTGGAAAATTGGAGAGGTTTCAAAAAGTTTCATCAAACCCAAAAGTGATGTGGAACCTATCAAACAATGAATCTTCACCTACAAGGTTTTACCCTTCCCAATACAGTTGATTGTGTTTGACCATGACAAGCAGGGAACAAGCTTGAGGTTATGAGTGTTAAAAATGAATTAAAATGATTTAAAATGGGTAAAAATAAGTATAATATGATCCTAAGTTACTATAAATATTTTTTAAACATTTTACTCAAGCTAAATTATGTAGGGATCACCTACAGATATGATACCTTGAAGCCAACACAGTTAGGTATTTGTACTCAGCCTTGACTAAGGAATATGAGGAATAAATGGAAATATGGATTGATGAGTTAAGATGATAAAACCTATATAATTATCATAGTCATCTAATTTAACCCTCATGTTGTATATATAATATATAAGGGGATCCAATGATGCATCATATAGTCTACATTCCAAACCCTACACACAGTCTATAT
This sequence comes from Torreya grandis, assembly GCA_037957365.1. Taxonomy (NCBI): domain Eukaryota; kingdom Viridiplantae; phylum Streptophyta; class Pinopsida; order Cupressales; family Taxaceae; genus Torreya; species Torreya grandis. Next base: position 2,337,832 of record JARHVA010002381.1, on the reverse strand, counting down.
CAACAAGGGCTTGTTTTCGATTTTGCAAGAGATGGAAGGTCAAATGACATGACTAGAAGCTGAATTTTTATGTATAAGGTCAAAAAATATTTTATAATCCCATATAACCTTTGTTTTGTTTTGACAAATAAGGTAAGTTTTCTCTATTTTGTTAGACATAGGGTATTCCCTTTGTACATGAAAACTATATTTTTGAAGAAAAGGAGTTAAAAGGATAAGATAAGAGATAAAATAACATTGTAAGAAGGTGTGTAAAGATGAATAATACCTAGGAAAACATGATGAATCAAGAAATGAATTAATAATCTCACCAAATTAGTATAGAACCCTGAAATTACAGTCAAGCCTATTAGGCAGGGTTTTGGCCTAAAGCCCAAATGAGAAGCCAATTTCATTTCAAGCTATAGGATAAAATTACAAAATATTATATCATGTTTTTATGGTAATTATATATGTTTTAAATCTTTAAATTTGTAGATAAATCATAAGGAATCCATTTTTGGGCTTAGAGACAACTCAGGGGCATGCAGAATAAAGTTCCAAGCTTGATAGGCTAGATTGAAATGCTCACATATCCTTTGAAAATTTGCATGGAGATATAAGAAGCTTATGGATGTTGAAAAGGGTATTTAAATTTTCTCTAGTAAAATTTTTTGGTAGTTTAAATGTCCCATATTTATGAATGAAGCTTAAGGATAAAAAGGACCTAAAACACTACTAAACCCTAGATAAGGACCTGACTAAGAAAACAAGAATAGAGAGCTATCTAAATGGGATGAAATGAAAATGAAAGTGATTTGATGATGTAAGGAACTCTTAAAATAACATTCCCATCCAACTAAGTTGTACCTTACATGTACAGACATGGTATAAAATGGATTTCTTTGACTATTTTGTGCATTATGTAGGTTATAGGGACTTTCAAGAGGATAAATAAACTTTGGGAGTGAGATTATGACTTATTATAACTCACTATGACCATTTAATATTACAAAAAATATCCTAAGTTTTCATACTAGTAGCTCCATCTCAGCCATTCAAACTGGCATAATAAGCAAGATAGTGATAAGTGTGAGAACTTTAAGTGGAATCCTATTTAAGGTGTACCTAAGAAATATAAGGTAATTTATGGTCTTTATAAGTTTCATCCACTCCATTTAAAATATTTTCATGTAAAAATTAAGCCATTTTTAAGGCCAAGTGTAAGGGGTGACTAAAAAAGGGAGCTTCTTTAACTACAGGCAGTGATGGATCACTTTTAGAAGATTATAGATGATTAGGAATGCATCTAATGCATTTAGAATCATGTATTCAACCATTCCCTCTTATTCAAATCATTAGATCTATCCCTAGTCAACTTTATGATGTTCCAAAATGGGTTATTAATGAAGGCAAATTTCTTGTAAAAAATTTGGATTAACACTTGTAATTTTTGACCTTGCATGATCAATTTCACATTCTCTTCTCATGTACATGTAACCCCTTATTTTATCATGATAAGTATCCAAGTGACTTTTGGACTTCTCTTTTCTCACTTCTCTCTCAAATTCTATAAGTAGTGACCTTTTGGGTTCTTTTGGTAGCCTCCATTGGTTAATGGTGAAACCCTAGCCATTTTTGTATTTGAATGTCTCTTGAAGCAATAAAAAGGTGAATTTTCATAATTACATGATGCACAATTGAGTCTTGTTATAATCTTGTTGGTCTTGTCTAGTAGAAGATAGTCTTTTCTAGAATGTTATCCTTGATATTTTACCAAGTGTGCAAAAGAATAATTGTTACAGGTCTTTTTTAGTGTTCTCTTTTAGTGTATACAAGTTCTATACATGGTTTATGACTTTATTCTCCAAAGGATCATCCATTATCCCTCCTAAGCATAGATATACCTCTTTAACATAACATATGAAACATTGATGTAATAATCTATCTTGAGTTGTGAGTTATGTGTGAAAGAAGATTTGATTTATTCCAAGTAGTATAAGTTCAGTCAATAGGAGGAAGATTATTATTGGTGCATCACCTTTTATCTTTTTAGTTTGTCTTCTTAACCATTTTCATACAAATTTGATAAGTAAGAAAGTGTTTCAAAGAGTGCATCAAGGGAACTAGCCCTTCTAAAGATTCATATCACCAATTGATTACCCAAAACAAGTGACATGTTTTCATTGTGCCACTTAGATGAGGAGATATGAAACATATCTTCAATGGGTACAAATCCAAGTGACAACAATACCTTTACTTAACCTTTGGTATGAAAACACTATTTGGAAAATGCTATGAATTATACAACTTGAAGTATATTTAGCTCCTAATGATGAAAGATCTCTCTTACTAATACAATTCCTTCTTCTCAATATTAAAACTTCAATTATACCAAAGAAACTTGGTCTCACTAGGCATGCTAGAACTGTTGGTGTTCTAGATTGGTACTATAACTAAGGAGGGGATTATTCAGATCTTCTTGCTCAAATCTAGTTTAACATGGGTGGGTATCCTAATATTAGATTATACCTATGAAGAAGGCTATATTACTTATGGATCTATCACCTACACTAAACCTAAACTAGCACTTGCTTGGAAAAGGAAGAGAGATTTTGACAAAACTTATGAAGCATGTAAAAGTGGTGATACAACAATGATTTGATCATTTCAACTCACACAAAACACACTATGGGACACTTTTAAGACCAAATAATATCAATATCACATAAATATTTTAGAACAAGGCATTAATTAATTACCAAATTAGCAAGAGAGGGTAGATATCCACTTTCAAACTAGACAATAAACTATAGATTGCACTTATAATGACCTATGAGAACTATTAGGCACTTACTAAAGGTGAGAAAAACTTAGACATAAGTAAGGAAAATACATTCACTTAACCAAAATGAATGAATTCATGGAACACACTTCAATTATTCTTATAAAAAAGGATGGAAATTAGTCTTTATTGCATCAAAAAGGTGTAAAAATTTTAATAGAGTCTAGTCATACCAAAAAGATGGATAGAAGGATCTATTTTAAGGCTTAAAAGCCTATACTTATAAAAAAGAGAAAGAAAGAGAAAGAGTTTTGCATTGGAAAAGGCCCAACCATTTTCTATGGATTAGCACTCTCGAGGATGTTGACTCATGATCTTATCAACAAGGAACAAATTCTATAAAATAAATAAATATCCATTGCCCTTTTCCAACCACCATATTTCTTCTCCTAACTCCTTGATATTATCTACTTTATCTACTAATGAGGATCATGTCTTGGAATTGAGTAAAAAAGAGCCACATATGCATTACGTGTCCATCTGAACCTAAAAATGTGAACCACATATTGACCATATGTGAAAACCAATCTTAGACCATTGATTTTCACACAGTCATAATATCTATGAAAAATCTATAGACTAATCGACTCTACTTCACCGTCACTAGTCTATCTTTGACTTTTGTATTAGACCTAAAGGATCTAATTAACCTATATGGAGCTTTGTTGATGATTCTTGGTCTCTAAAATGTGTCCCTAGTTTAACATTGGTTAGGCTTTGAGCTCGGTTCCTTTATATTTGCTTTGCTTGGGTCCCAAAATAACCTCTTTGACATTCATCAAAAATTTATAAAGCTTGCTTTTGCTTATTCACTTTCAATGGCCAACTTAGACTATCTACATCATGCCTAACTATATTTATGCTCATTGGTTTGACAAACATGATAACTTATTTACTTTACTTTACTATATTGATCTATCTATGCATGGATGCCCACAAGCCATCAATATTATGACAATTGAATGCATTTTTGACACTTGTCATGCACATATTTTCTCCTTAGATTATTTGACCTCTTTGACCTTTGCTCACCATTGATCTTGGATGCTTGATTAAATGCTAATGGTTGATTTTTTGGGACCCACTATTTCAAAGCCAATGGCTAGTTCACAATCCTATAATTGATGTCCATATTCCCATCAAATGATGTTCACGTGACTATCATTGACATTCATGCGACCATAAAATTTAAGCTAAAAATGGATTTCTTTTGATTTATCTAAAAATTGACATCTACACGAATGTCTTATGATTTTTGTCTAACTTTGAAGGCTTTGATCCCAAAGCACAAGAATCATGGAGGAACCAAACTTGTAGCAGATGTTCTTATTACCAAAAATAATGAACCCATTTTAGCTATTAGTCCTAGGAGATGTTTGAGTGAAGATATAAAATGCTCAATTTGACTATTCTATTCACTCTTGCATGATGTCCTGGTGATAGTTGAGCTCATTTGGCTAAGTATGTAAAACTTAGCAAAATCTAGCTGAGGAGACAACTTTTATCATGCACAACTTTTACCATGGTTTGGAAGATGATCTAAAACTTTGTAGGTATAAACTAGAGACCAAGATGGACAAACCCAAGTGATCACCTTTTCTTGAGACTACCACATGTGCTAGACATGGCCTTTTCAAGATGCTCACTTAGCTCTATTTGAGATTCTTTGAAAATGGCTAAGTATGGGAAAACATACAAATTTTACCTAAAAGGCCAACGTTGGGTCTTCATATCTTTTGATGCATTTCGGCAGATGACCTAAAATTTGGTAAATAAGTTCTAGGCACAAAAATGAATAGACCCATATGACTAATTCTTCTTGACTCATCTATTTATGTGAGATATAGCATCAAAAAATTACCTACTTGGACTTTCTACCACTAGAATCAAATGTCAAAATGTACACAATGAAGAACCAGATGAAATCCATGCATTTCCATATCTATTTCAAGCACTTTTGACACCTCATTGGGGATATAAAACTCTAGACAAGTTCCTTGTGACATTAACAAAAGTGGACTCAAAGTGTTTCAAAAGCTTTGCAATCTGCATGGTCTCATTTAGGTCCACTTTTTCCATATATTGAATCATTGGACCAATCTAGATTTGAAAAATAATGGCCATGTTGTGTGCTTAAATTTTACACTTACAGAACCTTCCCAAACTTTTTAAATTCAAACAGTTATTTTTTGTAGCCTAAAATTGATGTCTACACAAGTATCTGGATCAAAAAACTTGTGGGTTGTTTCCTTTAGAACCTCTATTGGACTTTTGTTTGGGGCACTTTCCTTGAAAATGAACCCTTTAGAAACCTTGAGCTAAACCATTTTCCTAAGAAATTATGCTTCAGGATAATTATATAGGGCACCTTATTGTAGAAACATCCTTCAAGACTTCATCTAGGGAACTATTTGTCTGAAGAAAATACCATTTGGAAAAAAAGTATAGGATCATTTCATTTAAAACTGACCTTTCAGGACTTTTGAAAATGGACCATTTTGTTGAAGAATTATCCTTCAAAACTTATGTATGGTTCACTTTCTTGAAGACTTATCCTTCGGGAAAATTGTTCAAACACTTTTCCTGAAAGAAATAGGTCTTTGTCTTTTGGTTCAAATTTTTTTTCCAAAAGGATTCATGCCTTGAAAAAATTTGTCTTAGATAATTTGTTCGAAACAATTCAATAGTTATCCAAAAAAGGGTCCCAAAAGAAATTATCTTATTAAAATAAAAGCTTGAAAGAATTTTCTTGAAAGCATTTGCTTGAAATAATGAACACTTAGTCAAATAAAAGGTTCGAAAGAATTTAAATAAAGACTTAGTTCAAAAAGGGTTTTGTACTTAGCTTTTACTTGAATTGTACTTGAAATGTTACTTGATCTTTAAAGGCTCAAACGTTATGAAAAATTGTTTAGATGCCTACTCTTTGCAACTATAAAAAAGAAGATCCTATTCCTTCCACTGAACTCTTAGACTAGGCATATTTTTGGTATGTATACCAAATTTGGTCAACATTACTAAAGTGAGAGTCTAGAGATATATGTATAGGATATTTAATAGGTTTAAAGTAGACATTGAGGTTATTTTAGGTGTATAATATTAGAAAGTAAGGGTTAACTTATAATATAACATACAAGTGGGAGATAATGGTGCATTAATACCTTGTTATACACTCAATTCATGCATGGTAAATATGTTTCAAGCTTGACATTTTTAAGCACCAAAGATGGTATTATATTATTTATATATATTATTAGTTCTTCTCAAGTATAAACAAAGTTAAGCATGCCCATATGTGCATGAATCTATGTGTATATATTTATGCTCATATAATTATTAATCTCAATGTAATGACATATGAAAAATTATTGTGCTACCCCCAAGTGAAAATGTATATATGATAGGCTCAATTGTGATTGGGATAAACAATGTGTCCCAATAAATTCTTTATATGAATAATTTGTATATAATAAGTTCAAGGGGACAAGTTCATGATGGGGGGGGGGGGGGGGAGGTTATCCAAAAAAATATCAAAATATGCTAACTATATAACCCTTTGAAAAAATTGAAGAGCAATGAAAAAAATAGGAAATTTAATAAAAATAGAAATGAATTCTAAACTTTGAATTCTTAAAATGGTTCAAAGAAGAAGCTAAAGTAGGAGGGCTATCTATTTGGGATCCCTATATATCTTTGTTCAATCCTTGCTAATGCTAGCTAATATATCATAGGCCCTCACATCTCCCAATGGAGAATAAAAAATATGTCTCATGTAGGTGATGTGCCTATAAAATGGCTAGATATAGTAATGAATCATAGTCATAATAGTATAAGCATTGGTGGTACAGTACCAACATGTGATATATATGCAAGTATCAATCACAAGGTTTAATATTTAAGCATCTATGTAATAATAATATGTATATAATCACATATGCATACCGATGTAAATGATATAAATATATGTCTAATGTATATAAACTTGATTTATATAGTAAATTATAATCTATAAATATGCCACCATGTAAACCTATTATATGGATATGCCATTAAAGAATTTGTATGTTCATTAACCATATATAACCTATATATCCTACATCTCATCCACTCAAATATACCATTAGAATAATGTGTTAAAAAATGAATTATAAACCATTAGCATAGGTAGATAAACATGATATGCATTATATGATATATAGCCTAGCATATGCATGGTTAGATAGCATTAAGAGAATATATATGGCTTTGCCATTTTTCCCTTCCTCTGCCTAGCTATGTACCTTACTCCACTAATTAAGAAAATGATTTAACCATATATCTATCTAGGGGAGGAGAATGAGTTGATCACTCAACCTTCAGGTCAGTCCTTATCTATATATATGGTGCATTCCTTAACCCTACCCCTTGTTTCTATATGGTATGACCCAACATCACATCTATATGATAAATATGCTTATTTGGGAAGATCTTAGCTTAGACAGAGAATCTCATCCAAAATAAAGGAAAATATTTTTATTTTGATGTTTTATGAATATTTTGGTATTTTACAATTTTATAGTGAAATCACACAATAATCTATGTAAAATATGGTGAAATAATTATGTTTCATGAATCAATAGATTTAGGTGAGCATGACCAATGTATAAGCTAACCCAAAGAATAATTTCATAGTCATGAATATTCTAATGAAATACACTAAATATGGATTATAGAATATAGAAAGTGAGTTGGAACCAAAATCATTAAATGAGATAGTTAGCATGGAGAGAGGAATAAAAAGCTAATAACACTTTGAAAGAAGTGAGGTTTGCAGTCCATATCCAAAATGTGTATAGAAACTTTGAATATGTAGTGAAAATCTCAAGTACCTAATGATTAGATTAAATGAGTGATAAACATGTGTCTAAAGAGAAAAATAAATTATCACAATATGAAATAAATAATATGTACAGTACACAAAATATGTAAAATTTATATAAAGTGGTAATTTCAAAATATCTATATGTTTAAACTCGCATTACACTATGTGAATTACTAACCCATATATTGGGGTTCATGAGGATCATCAAGTATGTATTATCATCATGTATTATATCATCATTGTCAACATCAAAGTCTTGATTACATTGATATTTCTCATTTTTCTTAAAATTTATTGACTAAAAGACATCGTTGGGAGGTTGATTTTATTTTTTCTATAATAAACTTTCATAGAGAAGTTTGGTTGTGTAGCATAATCTTGTCTTGATCAATAATCTATTAAATTTTGTCCCTTAAAATAATGCAATGATGTGATGAATGGCCTTTTATAGTATGGTATGAATAAAATATTTTCATATTCTATGATTTTCACCTATACCTTGGATTGACTTCATGAATAAGAGGTAGCTCATTCAAAATGTTTCCCAATAAACTCTTTAGTATGTGGTATTGATTTCTAAAAAACTTATTGGATTGAATTGATATAGGTCCCATTATGTTTTTTGTCTATTTATTAACCATAATATTATATGTGTTCATTTTAGGCACATGGGAATTATAATGGAATACCTAAGAGGTGATGCATGGACCTTAGGCCAAACTAATCCTTATTCCATAGGGTTGTTATCCATATTACCAAGGTTGACCTAAAATCTGACTAAGCATAGAAGTGCACGCATGATTTTTTTAACTCTTATGCAAAGGGTGAAAGAGGTGCAAGTATTTTATATTGGTAGGGCTTAAAGGAATAGGTCATAATGATTACATCTACCAAAAACTAACACAATTTTGACTAATTCCATCAAAGTGCTACCAATATCAAAGATGCACAAGAAAGTAGTTTCACAAATTTACCAAGACACCAAGGAGTGTTCAAACCAAAAGGACCAACCAACTAAAGTCTTATCATGTGCTGAAGATGGAGCTATGGTTGACATAAAACATGGAGTGTATTGAGTAGGAAGTATGCTATTCAAATAATAAAACAAAAATTCAAGAGCACAAATCTAGAATAGCTAGCAAAGAAAACTAGTCCTTAGTAAGTATGATATTTATAGAAGTTTTCATTTGGAATGGTTTGAAAAAATCTATAGAAACATGGCATAAATATAAGGTTTTGTTAGTTAAGAGATTTTAGACAAACATGTATCCCTTGATTTATTTAGTAAGACATTTCATTATTTTAGGAAGGCATAATTATTTAATGTAATAGAAAGGTGGTAGCATATACCTATAAAATTCCACCTCATATCTAAGTTTAAGGTTGTTGAGTATGTTTTTGGTGTTATATTGATAATTTATAGTGTTTTTAGGCTAGTTTATTGAGTGGAAAATAAATTATATGTTGAAACATTGATTTTTTTTATTATCATTATGATATCCATTAATATAAAGGGTTGTATAGACCAATAATGGATGATTATGTTATTATAAGCTTGTGTAATTTATGATTACTTTTAATGATTTGATATACCTATGAAATTCACATGTATTTTTCCTTATTTACTTAAATGGATAAGTATTTCCTTGCCTTGATAGCATCATAGAATGAATCATGATAAATTATAACAATCATCTTTTGTATGTAACATAACATTCCTCAGTACTCACTTTGCACCTCATGTGAGCATAAAAGCATGCTTGTGTTTGATATGTCAATGAATTAAATAATATATATATTAGGGTAAGTGAATTGGTACATATACTTCACTTCACACATAATAAAATACACCAACAACCAAGATAAGTTAATGATTTTTAAGTTGTGCCCAATAGTTTCTTTTTGACATGTTATATAAGATTTTTGACGAAGATGTGTTACTTTTCAAGATCGCATGGTTCATAAATCAAGGAGTGAATACAACAATGAAATATAAAAAATTAATGACACATATCCTTCTTTTTACCTTGTTTAATATGTTTAATTCTCTCATATGTTTTTTTAGGTCAATTTTGGGTAATGTGTCTATCTAAGAAGGCCTGTTGTAAGCATAGAAATGAATATAGGGACCCACTAGGTAAATTAAATGAAAATTTAAATCCCCACATATCAATGTTCTAGGAAATAACTAAATTAAAAATTAAATGAAAATCATCTTAGCTTCCTATAGATATAAATATGACATAAAGGTGTGCTTGAGGTCCCCATGACAATCAAATAATTCAAAGTTTGAAACCACTAAGCCTTGATGAAGAGGCATGTCAAGCACATATTTAGAAATGGTATTAGAAGACACAATATAATTCATGACCTTAGGATTGGAATCCTCTTCATAAAGTGTAATATTATACACTTGTATAAGTTTCTTATGGTATGCATCATAGTCATTATCTCATGCATAGGAGTGGTGGTACTCTCAATAGGTAAATTCAAAGGTTAAGTCTTACCATTAATATTAGATAAATGAACACTATTTCATATGGATATAGGATTCAAAAACTCATCAAAAAATGGATGTATACATGAGAAAAATTTTCATTCTCGATTCCATTATCCATTTATATTATTTATTGAACAAGTTTGGGGTTTGCATTAAAACATGGTTTTTAAGATTAAATAATCCTTTTAATATTTGAAAATTTCACATTTTTTAATTTATTATCCATCAAATATAAATCACTTTCACAAATTTTTATAATATAAACCATGATTAATTCCATGCAAAACTGCACACAAAGGAAATAAAACCCCAAGGGTTGAATAGGTGAATAAAACTTTAAAATAAAAATTTAATATGAATCTAAAATACCAATCCCCAAGGGGAAAGAGGAATAAAGCCTAGGTTGAATGTCATAATGTTGGGTATACTAATATGGTTTTCAATATTTTATTTCTAGGTAAATTACCAAAACATAAGGCAAATTGATTAAATAGGGAATATCTATTAATCAACAATGGAAACAACACATTCAAATATACCTTAGTGGATAAAAATAGGAAACATGACAATAAGTAGACAACATGAGAATTAAAATATTTGGGACAATCATGTCTTGATGAATTTTATATTTTTAAATGTGTATTTGAGTTGTGCATGATTATTACCAATTATGTATCAAATTTAAGCATCTGGTTATATAGGGACAAGATCATTGATTGCACTATTTGTGCCCAAGGAAAGATTGTTGCTAACTTCTTTTGATCAGTGTTCCTATCCTCCTATATTTTTCATGTCATGTGCTCAATTTTAGTGTATATATTTTTCTATGTTCACTTTACCATTAGATGTTGTTCCATATTTCACCTTAACTTCACATAATTTATGCATATAATTATTTGATTTCTATCTTTAATGTTAGATGACATATATGTACAAAAAATGTTAGAAAATATAATGGAAGAAGTGTTTGGTTCAGGTAACCAAAAGGTATTTCAACTATGTATTCTACATGTCAAAATTAGATACCTCATAGTCTATGTGCAATGTGAAAGAATAAATCAATTAAGTTATTTAACTGCCTCTTCCCCAAGTGTGGGATGTAACTACATGTGCATTCACCTAGGATAGTTTTGATTCAAGATGTGATGCAAGTCCTTGAGTTGATTTATTCAATATAAATTATCTTTAGACTTGAAAATGAATGACTAGAAATATATTGAAAACTTGTATGGCATATATTGAATTGGAACATATTTTATACTTATCAAATTATTTATAATACTCAAATATTATTTGTATATATATAATATTCTCATGTTTTGAACTAATAATAATAGGGTAGTTTTCTTGTTACTTATATGTTCTAGTTTGAGACTATGTGAAGGTGGTAGGAAGGAATGAAGATTAATCTAGAGTTACTCAAATTTAATAACTAGGTATATGGATCTACTTGGGTGAGTCCATCAAGATCTAAACACATGAACTAGACATATGTGTATGCCTTATTCTTCCTACCGGATTCATCTCTATATCCTATGCCTCATTATTTTGGCACAGTTTCTTGTGTATGCTTTTAAACCATTGTTCTTTGTAATATAATGAGCTCCTTGTGCATGTATTGTCCATAATATTATATCTTCACTTCAAAACCCAATTTCCACTTTTTTCAAAATGTTAAACTATAAAAATGGGGAAGAGTGATGGGTTGATCTGACCCTAACCACTCTTTGATGACTGTTTAAATAATACCTACATATCCAATGTTCCAAGGAGGGAAATCAAATTGCACTTAGTTCTTCCCCTTAAGTGTATGTGTGAAATTGTGACTATGAATGAAACCTATAAGTTAGCTTTCAATACTTTATAATGTGTACTTGACTAGGCTTAGATTTATTTTATACTTGGTTAGGGATTTTTCCTTATGACTTATTTCTAATTTCATAACTTTAGAGTTTTTCCTCTCAATTTTGAGATGTGTATAGATTTCTTCTTCATAAGTGCTAAATAGGGGAATATGATTATACCTATTGTGTATCAATAGATTACTCTTTAGGTAACTTTTCATTCTACTGATATGTGTAATGTATGAGGCAAGCCATAAATATGGTTTAAATTTTGTAAAATGACCATTGTTTGGCATGTGGATGAGTAAGATGGAGGTGGATAGCTTAAAAATTCTGGATTTATTTGAGTATGACCAGATGTGTTCAAAAAAAATGATGATTAGGATATAGTATAATTATGATAATAAGTAGGTTAGGCACTTACTAAGGAATTCATGTAGGTGACTCACAAAAAATTTAGAGTGCCAATCCCATATAATGAAGGTGGATAGGAGAGAAGGGTTTGCAAGAGCCATATGTGTACATAAAATTCATGCAAGGTAAGGATAATTCAATATTGACATTTCCATGTATCTAATCCAACATTTTAGTGTCTACAAATGCCCTCATTTTATTCTAGTATTGAAAATAAAAATAATTCTAGAGTGAAATAATAAAGATATTATGTACCTTAGGGTGTAAACACTCTTTGTCTTTGGGACAAGATACAAATGTGCATCATTCTCCTTGTAAACCTATAATGAAACATGTCAAAATAAAATTCCATTTATGAAATAAAACATAAAATAAATTAGATAAATGAAACATTTAAAATTTGTAGAAAAAGTAAGGAATACACATGTAAGTGGGTGAACCATGATACCCTATGAAGCTTTTGATATTTGGGTGATTACACCCAAATGTGTAATTTCATGGGGTGATTATTCCCCAAGGCAAGTGAATTTATTCAAACTATGGGTTGGAAAGATAAATGCCCCAACCCTCATGAATAAGGAGCAATGTTAGGCCACTGAGCAATGTATAACCTCAGCTACACTATTAATTTCACCAATATTGAGCCTAAATATGGAAGGTTAAAACCCCCCATACTATAGGTCATATATAAACTTGATCAAATATTAAAAATAAACATATTTTCAAAATGTTAGATTTTTTACCTTCAGTACCAACTTGAAAAAATAAAAACTACAATAGTGTGTGCATGAATAATATGCATGCCCCATAATCCTATCAACTACTTGAATATGATATAGAGTGTCAATATATATATATATATATATATATATATATATATATATATATATATCTCACAAACCTAATCTATCTAAAAATGTGTCACTCATATACCTATAAAATGTCTACATATGCCCCCAAAGCTATCTCAAACTATAAATATTTGTCTCAAAAACTGAAGCAAACTGATAACCTAACCCAATCTACACTATATGAATCATGTGATTTTTCACAAAAAATAAATTATATATGTATGTAGGCCTGAATATCTATGACAATCCCATTAATATGTCCACATTTTGAAGAGATAAATGCAGCCTATGAATTACTCATCTCAAAATAAAAAGAGTTAATCATATCATGTTATATATAAAGATGTAAGCATGTAAATCATTTGCCAACATGTGGATAATATGTCATCATAATATGAATAGATCATTAGATCATATATGAAACATGTATCCTAAGGCATTAAAGTGTCATGTCATGATAAATATAACAATTAGGCATGTAATAGTAATAATTACACATATAACTATTGAATAGTAACCTATGCAAGAAAGGTGCATGATACATATCATGGAATCACACACAAGTATAAAGATGTGTGATATGGATCATAACACCATAAGCTCAAAAAAATTACTTAGGTATACCCACTCATAAGCATCCAATTTCATGACCATGATGCACATGCAATAGAACTCAATGTCATACAAATAAATATCCACACCTAATGGACAACCAAATTTTGTGTAATAAGGTTAGGCCATACATATAAATAGTCATAAAAATACATGAAAACGATAAATATCATAATATAAGGTAAGATCAATACAAATAATGAGTTATACAATGATGTGCTCTATCAAGTATAATTCACACAAGAAGTAAAGGGCTAAAGAAAGAGGCATACAATAATAAACTAATTCAAGTAAAAGTCACATAAGACATAAAAAATGATTAAACTATATGAAATGAAATTGCAACAATGAAGCATAGATCATGTCAAGATAGTCTACACTATCAATCCATGTCAATGTCATAAAAAATAACATATCCATGAGATGTAGAATTATAATGAATTTAAGTTATATAAAATAATATGTAAGCAATCAATGTAGCTCAACATGACAAATTTCAAGGTCATACCAAGGTATAACCTATAATAATGTAACTTATGGAATAAGATGCCCCAAACATTGGCATATCCCTATGTATAGGAATTTATTACATCTTTGCATTCATGTATCATGTATAACATGTATGTCATGCATCTCAATCACATATACCATGAAATCCATGTGTGTGTGTAAAAGGATATGTAATATATCAAACATGTGATAAATAATATAAAATAATATAGTAACTAGAAAAAATGAAATATTAAAAAAAATGAATTCTATTTTATTTTATATTTTTTAAGATATTTGATTATGTTCCCACTAACTAATGATCACATAAAATGGTTTCACACATGGATATTTTATATCAAACATGGAAATGGTCACATTTCATGAGTGATAGTCCCATATGTGTGTGTGTATTTGAATCAAAAAAGTTGTTGATAGTAACTTATTGGTAGAATATAATAACTAAATAAAACCATATTTTCAAACTACCAATCATTAAATTATGCAAAATACTTAAAAAAATAATAATGCAATATAAACATCATGAGACCAATGAAAGATAACTTTTATTCAATAATGGTTTAATTTACACTTTCCCATATAATTTCCTATAAAGGCTTCCAATTGACTCTTCCTCTCTAAAGACTCTTTTAATTCTTTTTGATACCTCATATATCCATTTTATCCTTTTTATTAGAATTAATAAGATTAAATATCATTTCCCCTTACCCAAGCTAACACTCACCCTAACTTAAACAGGTCTCATATTGAGACACACAAAGGCCCAAAAAATTCAAGTTTTTTACAATTTTGCTTCCTTAAAAATGTATTTGAGAAATTAAAATACTCATATTGATACTCTACATGGCCTCTTTATCTAGAGTTAGTTTCCTACTACTCTACCTAGTTTCCTTACTTTTATGCTTCTCTACTTCTCACATCGTGCATAGCCCCTGTTTAGGATTCCCACTCCTTAGAATATTCTACTATAACTCTCTATTACAACCTCAAATAAATTTATAATTTTACAAAATTATAAACCCCTTCACTTGATTCAGTCCTATTTATTAAATAAACATTTATTTGAATATTTTGAGAGCATCAGATTAAAAAGAGAAGGGAATAATTAAATTAATCCTGGTTTCTTTTGATGTGTCTCTTCTCTATGAGGATTAGCACCATCTATTTATAATGATATATTTATTTCATCATTGCTTTCAATAGTGCCAAATATTATTAATAGACACTTTATACAACACATGTCTCCAAGAAGAACCTCTTTAATCATAGTCTCCTTGGATTCCCATGATATGCCAAATTAATAGTAACATCTTGTGCAACGTCCTCTGACTCCCAAAATTATATAACCTATCATTATATAAAAAAACATTCCTTTATGTATCCATTATAATTATCATTTCCCAATCATATTGTAATTCATTACAAATAGTTCTGAAGAATATCCCTAAGTCTTTATAAAGTGCTAGCTTGGCATTCTAACTCAGCATCCTCACTATACACTTTTTTATGGATTTTATTGATGGTCCATCCAACTTATCAAATGAAAAAATACACATATCTGATCACCGTTTATCTTCCAGTATGCATCCCACATGTTATATTTCATCATCTATCATGTAGATATTTGGGCCATTTAAGGACACATGTGACAGAAATTAATCGACATTAATGACAATCAACACATCTAACTATATGACATTAAACACAAAAGATAGTCCAAGTATAATTTACATTTACATGTACATTGTGAGCTACTAGTAATCTTTTGTGTTACCTCTATGGTATAAAAACAAGTGTAAATATGGTAGTCAGTGAATGAAGGCTTGAAATTATTGCAGCCCCCTATTAAAGTGAATATCCCACTCCCATATATGGCTATTAGTCTCAGGTCAATTTCACTTCATGTTTGGAACCTTTATGAGACCATTCACAAGATTCATAACCTCAGCATGTGTGTGTGTGTGTGTGTGTGTGTGTGTGTGTGTGTGTGTGTGTGTGTGTGTGTGTGTGTGTGTGTGTGTGTGTGTGTGTGTGTGTGTGTGTGTGTGTGTGTGTGTCTTGGCATTCTAACTTAGCATTCTCACTATACATTTTTTTATGGATTTTATTGATGGTCCATCCAACTTATCAAATGAAAAAATACACATATCTAATCATTGTTTATCTTCCAATATGCATCCCACATGTTATATTTCATCATCTATCATGTAGATATTTGGGCCATTTAAGGACATATGTGACGTAAATTAATCGACATTAATGACAATCAACACATCTAACTATATGACATTAAACACAAAAGATAGTCCAAGTATAATTTACATTTACATGTACATTGTGAGCTACTAGTAATCTTGTGTGTTACCTCTATGGTATAAAAACAAGTGTAAATATGGTAGTCAGTGAATGAAGGCTTGAAATTATTGTAGCCCCCTATTAAAGTGAATATCCCACTCCCATATATGGTTATTATTCTTAGGTCAGTGTCATTTCATGTTTGGAACCTTTATGAGACCATTCACAAGATTCATAACCTCAGTATGTGTGTGTGTGTGTGTGTGTGTCTATATATATATATATAGGAAAATATCTAATGGATTGAATAGTTACAACACTTTCTCCAAGATGCATAGATATTTAATTTAGATGCACCCTATATGCCATTTCTACGTATGCTTCATTCTCACCATTATTTCTTTGAATAATATGGGCTTCGTCTTTGCTTGTGATGAATAGGTTATAGCTATGGGTAGTGGGGCTGATAGCCACTATGTAAATTAATGACTCCTTTCTTTAATATAATTGACACCATAGTATTTTGATATCATAGCCCTAACTTGTTGATTCTATATTCATCATGGGTAGACCATAATGTCAAATACCAAAGGTTCTAATATATTTTAAGGTCATAAATTTGATATATGCTCACCACATTGTTGTTAGCATAGGTTCTTGGAATAAACTAGAACATGATAATTACAAGGATAGTGTGTGTATTGGAGAGTATAATAAGGTGCCAGAGAGATATAAATAATGCAATCCATGTACAACATATTTTAATTAGATGGGAGATTAGAATGAAGAATAGATATAACATAATAGAACAATAACTTGTATTACATCAGATCACATAATAAATCAAACTAGAGTACTTAGCTGCACATAAACCATATGTAAAAGAAAATAAGGGAAAACCATAATAGGATAATTTATATTAATCTCTATCAACACATCAAACCAGATTATATTACATCAAAGTAATATTTATAGCCTTTTACAATCTTGTTGTCTCTTCACTATACAACCTTCTAAGATACAAAATGAAAGACTCTTCTCATTCTATAATTATTCAATTATACTTTCAAGGTTGAATACATACAAACTATACAAAAAATAAAATCAAACACTTTGCACATGTGTTTATCTAATATACTTCATGATTTTAATAAGCTCCATTATTTGTCCAACAAAAGTAATCTCATGTTGTAGTATATCCATCATCATCATCATGACTCATAGGATCCTGTGTATGATGATAAACTCTAGTAAGCATGGTATCCTATAGAATCTATTATATAGTAGAAACATGTCCTTATGTTCATTGTAGAACACATGGAACTATCTATAACACTAGTTTAATAATTGATGGAGTAGATAATTATTTTCATGAGTCCTAAATAAATCTTTGATGTAATAGGAATGGAAACACTTTTCATTTAAAAATTTCAACTACCTTTGATCTATCTATGTATAGTGAACCTAAGTAGGTTATATAATTAACTATGGTGGTGGTGAGGGTGGAAGAAATGGGTTGAGGTTAGGATAGTCATATGGGATATCTAGAATTAGATCCACCTTATTTATATGTATATATATACTCACACATCGATGTATTGAATATTGTACTTGTTTTCACATAGATTTTGCACCCATTTTGATGTTGTAGCTTATTGTGCAAATATATAATGATACAAGAGGATCACCTCCAAGTTGTAGGACCTTATAAAATTGAGGTGAACCTCCAAAGAAGGCCATCTTTTTTTCACTAAATTTGGTGCAACTGATAAACTACCAGTTCATGTGAAAATTCTACTTCTTAGTGATCTTGCTTCTAAACTAGGGTTTTGACTATGAGGAAACAGTTTTCAAAATGAAATTGCAAAAAATAGAAATGGTGATTACACCAAATATTTTGTATTGGATTTTAATACTTTCTTTATTGAACATAGCTGAATAATAAATATACCGAGATTATTGGAGCGCAAACTCATGAAAATGTAAAATCAAAGGAAATATTGGGTATTTTCTCATACAAGGGATAAGATTCTTTGATTTTAATAAAAAAATATTTTAAAATGGAAAAACCATACCAAAAATGAAACTTTGTGACTGAAAGAAGAATAATAACATCCACAAATATTTAAATAACCTTGCATACACAAATATTACACAAACAAGAAAGGCAAATCTTCAATTTATTCTCATTCTCCCAGTTACATCATGTAGATAAGTTATTAAAAATGGAGAATAATATCTCTAGCATCAAAAAGATGAAATTTGATATGCCATAGTACCCATATTTATATAAAAAAAACTCATGAAAGAGATGTAGTTAACAAAAAATCCACACCTAGTTTAAGATCATGCAAAATATGGAAACTTCATGTAAAGTGGGTATGATCTTCAACTATAGTGGTGTCCTTGGCAAGATAAACAAGTGGAAAAAGAACATGAAAGTGTTGATCATGATCCATACTAATGGAGGTATGGAGGAAGCTTGGGAATCTTCATCTAACACCTATGTCTTCTTTAGTCGATATGTTACTTCCTCTTCATGCAATGAGGTGATAAAAAGTGAAACTAAAACTTTAAGACAAGAGATAGCTATTAGATGACTTAAGTTATATTTTTAAAACCCTAACTTATAATTTTTAATTGAGACTTTTATAAATTTCAAGCCACACAATTTTGACAAAACTAGAAATGCATTTTATAATATGTGTTTTTGTAATTATAACAAATCAGGATCTATCAAAAAATAAAATGTAATTTACCAATCTAATTTTTACAACCTTCAACCTATCAAAAAGAACATGAAAATTACAAGTGGCTCTTTCTCCAAAAGAGCTATCAAAATGATATTTTTAATTTACAATATGTAGATTTACAATATTTTTACAATAAGGAAATATAATATAAGAATGATTGTGATAGAAAGAATTAATCTATATCCAACACTTCTGAAAACTCTTTGTCCTTTTTCACCTATGTCTTTTCAATATATGCATAAAAAAATTTAAATATCTCCAAGATAAAATCTTCATCCAAACCAAAAGAGTAGAGGTGGCTTATTTCACATTCTATAATAGTGTCGAAGAGTTCTCTTTGTGCAGCTCTGAATTATTGTGTCTCTTTCCCCATTTGATCTAATGTATTATGGTACCTGATAAAATAGTGGATAGATCTCAAGCTGAATTGGTGTCCCAAGTTGACCTTTTCTAAATCACTCGTTTGAATTTATCTTAGACTTCCTTAGTTGAAAGGACCTAGTTCTGATAATATATTGCTTGACATGACAATTTATTTAACAAATCTTCATTATTATATATCAAATCAGTGGCTTTGTCATGTGTAGCCTTAGCCTTGTTAGAACTCTCTATGAGTATCCTTATCCTAAATTGAGCTGATTCATCCAATTCCTCATGCTCTATATCATTTTTTATATCTTCTCTATAAGGAGGATGTCAATATCAATTATATCCATAGCTGTTAAATTTAGATAGAAAAGGTTTGACCTTTATGTCTCTTCTTGATACTTATTGATCTACTCTCTCAATTTGCCCTTCTATCTATCAAAATTTTATAGTGCTCCATTACTAATTCAATAACTATGTTTCCCTTTGAGATGAGATCCTTTGCCCGATCCTTTGTGGCCCTTCCCATGCTGCCAATTTCTATCACTATATCTAGTGTCTCTTGATCTATGATTTGGGTAACAGGTTGTGTTGGTTGAGAAATGGGCTTAATGAACTTATTTAATGTAGAGATTAATTATTCAACCTTGTTCTTTAATTCATCCTTAGTGACCTTATAAATATCCATTAAAAAGAGTTAATATTGGATTTAACATCATGTTCTAATCCCTCTCTTATAGGATGCCCAAGGTGAATCTTTGATACCTAGTAATCCCCCACCACTAGATCTTCTTTCTATTTGTCTAGTGGGGGGACTGCAATCTATACATACTTCTCCCCTATTAAATTATATGATATACTTGATCTATTTTTAGGAGTGTTTTTGGATTTCTTATGTGCATCTATGAGGCCAAAATCCAATCTATTTGGGGACCCCATTTGCTTATACTTCTTCCCCACTATCTATGATAATCAACTAGGAGTAATATCATATTATGATGACACTGTCACTTGTAAATCTATAGTTAAAGATGATGAACTTGTACTTATTGTGATAAGTGTTGGCCATTAATTTTTTGGTAGATGTCTTTGCAACTGCTTCCCCATCTATGAGTTGAATGTTTACACTTGTATCAATGACTTGCTCCATCTCTACCCCCTTTGTGGGGGTTGGGGTTACTATGGAAGTGGAAGAGATGGGTGTAATGGAAACAAATATGTCTAATGGGGGTGTGAGAGATGAAATTGACACCAATTAATCTGTAGGCATAGGGAGTTTGAATTGAGGAACTTGTGGGACTGTGGAGTCCAAATCCATGAATGAATCAATCAAATTTTTGGGGACATTCAAGGTTTATGAAAAGGGGAAAGTGAGAGGACATAAAAATGAAATAGTAATTATCCCATGGGTTAGAATTGCTAGTGGGATTGTAGTCAAGATGATTAAATCCATGGATATATATTATTGTCTAGTGTTGGTGATTAATGGGATGGAAGTAGTGATTAGAGATTAGATGGAAAGAATTATGGGAGGAAGTGAAATTATGGGAGAGGGAAGTGGAAAGGAGACTTGAATGTTTAATTGGATTGATTGAATTATTGGCAATGGACTTCCCAATATAGGTAAACTGGTGGGAATGGAATGTGGAATCACTTGATATGAAGGAGTGGAGATATGAAGAAGAAGAGGTGTTAATTTTGATGGAATGATAGAGATAGGCGGAGGGAGTATTACAAAGATTGGAGTAAATAATATGATTGAGATGGGAGTAGAAACTATTATTGCTTCAATAGTAGTTGCATCTTTAGATGAAATCCTTATTGGTTAATTTGTTACTACTCCTTGACTACTTGACTATCATCTCTTGACATTTGATTTATGTTTTATCTTATGGGATATTACTGGCCTATCTACTTGTTCTAGGAGTGTTCTACCATTAGAACCCTCTACTGTTGGTGGTTTTCCCTTCTCCTTGAGCTCTCATAGTTTTTCACTGATTTTCATTATCTCTTTGGTCACTTTGACCCCTTTACTTCTGATCTATTTGATTGTTCTATTTATTATATTGGTGGTTCTATCCATTAATGAGAAAGACTTAGGAATGGACTACCTTACTACTAAAAGGGGTAGAGCATAGATTTTGTTCTCATAGTAGACCTTGTCTACTGGGGACCCATCATCAAATAAGTCCTTGAGGACTGATGTCATGTTAAAGGCCTTGATCTGATCAAGAGTCATTCTATAATAGTCCTTCAATCTTACCTCTTCTTCATTCTATAATTCCTCCTAGTAGTCTTCATAGTAGGGGACATGGGAATATGTTGAGATTCCCATTGTACTTGTAATGTTTGCATTCACATCATAGAATGGCCTTATTACTAGAGCCCTCAAGGTCATCTAGGTAATTTCATCCTCTGCACACTTGGATTTTTATAAAGAAGGGCATGTGTATCTCCCTATATTGATAAGGAAATGTATTCCTACCTTGTGTTTTATAGATAATAACTTATGAATTTCAATTAGTTGACTTACAATCTCCATCAAATCCCATTTGTCACTCACATACCTCAGAATGGTGTAAGGATAACTCTTGAATCCACCTACTTAGATGTATGAGTATGTGGGGAGTTAGATGAAATAAGATCCCCAATTGGTAATCTCTAAAGTGACAGCATCAAAGAATCTCTTCTTCTCTAGTTCCTTGTCGAACATGACGTTGATGTATTAGATGAATGTATCATTTACTCTTCTAAAGTGTACTATAAAAATATTATGTATCCAAGGACATCCTAATAACATGTAAAATGACCCTATACTTGATAAAATAAAGAATGGAGTAGAAACTATAGTAGGACCCACTTCAAATGGTAACAATATACTCCCTATAGTGTTATATCTCTTTCTATTGAATCTAATAACTATCTTGGTTGTATCCATTAAATCATCATGTGTATATCCAAGACTAGTAAGGAGTCTCATCATGCAAATGTTTTCACCTGAACCATTATCTACCATAACACTATGTATAGTTTGGAATAAACATATGCATGTATAAATAATGATGTTTAACTAGAATCATCATCCACAATATCATTGTCATCAAATATAATTTTAGGTCCTTGTATATATATGCTTGTAAATGTACTACTAATACCATCCAATGGATGCTCATGTGTCAAAGAAGGAGGCTTTGCATTTTAAGATATATAGACTTCAGTAATAGCCTTAGTTTCTATTTCTACATGATTAGGAAAGGGATTGAAAAATATTTTCAATTTTTCATTCCCATTAGGTTGTGGTCTTAAATCATTTTTAGGTGTATTATTATCATTAATCAAAATAATTTTATCATCAATGAGATCCTAAATATTATGTATTTACAAAAATAATTAATCTTTAGAATGCCCCCCACATCTATAGTAATCACAATATACATTGTTATCAAATCCCTTAGGTGGAAGCTTACTCATATCAACCTCCTTGGGTAGAGGAATATATATAAGGTATCACTAAAGTAACTTATAGCATATCTTATGAGGAGGTTTTGATAATTGTGAAACTTTCCACCTTCATAGAGATGATAAGACAAGACAAATAATAGGTTGTGACATTAACTCTAAATTTTGCCTCATTCTTAAAATCATTTGTTTGTGCCTCATGATTTGGTTTTCATTGATAATTTGTGGTTTAATAAATTAAAGGATTGATAATATGATTTAGATTATTCATAATTATGAGCTTAATTTCTTGATCTCTAACTATATGGCATAATTAATCAAATAATTTAAATATTTCAAACATAATAAACTCATAGAGAGGGACAATAAAACATTTCTTGAATGTATCTTGTAACTCATTGTTAACCATTTTTCATTTTAGATAGCATGGTCTTATACTAAAGCACATAGTTAATAATGGGTTCAATGATCCTTGATGAGGTTTTACAATTTGGGCACAAGTCAAATTCTCACTAATATTGATGTAAAAATGAGCTAGAAAATAATCAACCAAAGGATTAAATGCATTAATTGATTGGAATGGTAGGTAATAGATCCAATGTAAATCATAGTCTTTAACACTTCATGGAAATAACCTGGATAGAAAATTATCAGTGGAGACATAGTCCAAACATGTTTTGTAAAAGGCTCTTAGATATTAATTTGGATCACATTTACCATCATAAAATGTAGCATTAGGATATATGAAACTTATAGGTAAGGGATAAATTGAAATATGATCCTGGCAACAATTCAAGGTGACCATTTGATGGTAGTTAATTCCTTAAATTTTGTATTGTTTTCATTTTGTTTTTTCCTCAAGCGATTATATCCTCAAGCATTATATTATTTTAATGCTGGGACTTATGTCCTCGAGTGTTGTATTGTTTTAATGTTGGGACGTTAAGTCGTCACCCATTAATTCCTTGAGCCACGCAATCTCTCGAGGTGGTATTCAAAACTATGTATAAATGCATTGTAACCCGAAAGGGGAAGGCAACCATCTCATCTCAGAGATAAGTGTATGTTTTGTATTGTGGTTGTTAAGTAATACGATGTCTCTTCTCAGATAATCCATTGTTATTGTGTTATTTATGTGCTATTGAAATATTCATCAACCAGAACTTCTGAGTTTTGGATCAGTGGTATCAGAGCAGTTTATCTTGAGAGTGTATGTTCCTAAGGATGAGGTCAACATATAGGAAACTTGGGTGGGAAGTGACAGATCTTCCAAATGCTCCACTTGTGTGCACCAAATGACCTCAAATGGCAAACAACACTGGCACATCTGATCCTTTCAAGGAAATGGTGAATGAAGCCCTCTAGTGGCAACAAGCGCAGATGCTCCAACAATTTGCTCAAATTCTTCAGACACTTCTAATAGGAAATTATGGCTCCGTGGCTACACATCTTGGCTCCTTATCGAGGGAGCTTACATTCAGTGCCCCAACACCTTTCAAGGTTCAGGTAAATTTTGATATTCCCACATTTGAAGGAAAAATCAATGCTGATGTAGTGGAAAATTGGTTGGATCAACTGTCAGCCAACTTCTCTATAAATAAGTTCACCGATGGAGAAAGGATCACTTTTGCTCTTTTGAAATCATCATTGCTCATGAAAAATTGGTGGGAACTATACAAAAAGAGGTTCAGTGTGGATATCATTGGCCTTGGGGTGGAACCCACTTGGGATGATTTTACGAAAGCAGTAAAAGAAGAATACTATCCCCTCGATGCGTATGATGATCTGTACATACATTGGCAACAACTTCACCAAGGTAAGGACTAATCTATGCAAGATTACATAGACACTTTTCATTCTTTGTCTGCAAGACTGGGCATTGAAGAAAGTGAGAAACATAAAACTCTCAAATATCATGGTGGACTACAATGGTACATCTAGGGGGAAATGGAACTCTTCAATTTGGAAACCCTCAGTGAGGCATATAAATTTGTAGTGAAGATCAAACAGAAGCATGGTAGGAAGAATATGAAGAGTCAACCTTCAAAAGGGAAAAGTGATAAGGAAGGTCAAACACGAGGCCAAAATTAGAAGCAGAAGGAGTTTCAGGATAAGAAATCCCAAAAGGGGAAGGCTAGAAAATGGTGTGATTACCACAAAACTAGAACTCACTCCAAAGAAAAATGTCGATCCATCAAGCCACTGCTCTCTGAGTCACAATACTTGACATCTACTACTCTGCCTCATACACAACCTACAGTCAAAGAGGATGAAGAAGAAATTGTAGATGTTGAGCTCGACACCATCGTCACTTCATCACAAACCTGTGAGGAAAGACCAGATGACAAAGAAAGATTATTTTACTCCAAATTATGGGTAAAAGGTAAGCCTCTGCATTTCATTCTTGATAGCAGGAGTCAAAAGAATTTAATCTCGGCTAAAGTTGTGAATAGTCTAGGTATATCCATGAAGCCTCATCCAAAGCCATATAGTATTGGGTGGTTGAGCCCAGGAGGAGACCTTCATGTCATGCATCAGTGTCTTCTTTCATATGCTATAAGACCATTCCAGGATGAAGCCTTGTGTGATGTGTTCAATCTAGATGTTTATGATGTCCTCCTTGGTCAATCATTCATCTATGAGTGACATGACATCTATGAATCCCAAACCTGAAGGATCACCCTCACTCTTGGAACACGGTGTTATAGGGTACCAAAGGTACCACCTCCCACATCTATTTCCCTTATTCATGTTAAGCAATGCAAGAGATTGGTGGAGAAGACAAAGCAATTTGTTCTCATGATGCTCAAACCACAGAGATCCAAAGAGGCCAATGTTGTGGTCCTAACTATGCAATCAACACAATAAAAAAAGTAGATAGGATGAATCATAGGTGAATATGATGACTTATTCAAGTCACCCACAGGAGTTCCACTGCATTTCCAGGTAAAACATTCTATCGATTTAATCCCATGATCACCTTTGCCTAACAGTCTTGTGTATCACAGATCAGTTTTGGAGAATGATGAGATAAAAAGATAAATTCAAGAATTGATCAAAAGGGGACACATCAGGCCAAGCTCTTCACCTTGTGGTAGCCCAATCATTTTGGCACTGAAGAAAGATGGAACATGGAGGCTTTGCATTGACTACCGAGCCCTGAATAAGATCTCTATGATGAATCACTACCCTCTCCCTATAATCGATGACCTACTGGACTAGCTCTATGGTGCGAAGTTCTTCACCAAAATTGATCTCAAATTTGGTTATCACCAAGTTCCCATCAATCCCATTGATGTCTGGAAGACTGCATTCAAATCTAAGGAGGGGCACTTTGAATGGTTGGTTATGCCTTTTGGCCTAACTAACGCACTTGCAATCTTCATGAGGATGATGGATGAGATCCTACGACCCTTCACCAATTAATTTGTGGTTGTCTACTTAGATGACACACTCATCTATAGCAAAAAATTGGAAGAACATTTGCAACATGTCCATAAGGTGCTTCAAACTCTTTGGGAGCACAAGTTGTGCACAAATATTAACACATGCACATTCAGAATGACAAAAATTTAGTACCTCAGGTATGTTGTGAATGAGGAAGGGATCCACATCGATCCAAAAAATATTTGGGTTATTTGAGAATGGCCCACACCAAGGACCCTCAAAGAGTTTCACAGCTTTTTTGGCCTTGCAAATTTCTACTGCATGTTTGTTCTTGGATTTTCACATGTTGCTTGGTCACTAGCTCAAGTGACTAAAGGAGGAGCTAAAGCTACATTTCAGTGGTGTGAAATACAGCAAAGGGCATTTGAGAATTTGAAGAACAGACTTGCCTTGCTAGATTTGCATCAACCATTTGAGTTGATGACAGATGCATCTAAATATGCCATGGGAGCTATCATCATGCAACATGGCCATCTTGTTATATACCATAGTGAAACTTTCACTGATACAGTCAGGAAATATCCAACATATGATAAGGAGCTCTATGCCATTGTGCAAGCCTAAAAACACTGAAAACACTACATCTTGGGGAGAGAGATGGTCATCCATATTGATCGTAGACCATTGGAATTCATCTAGATACAAAGCAAACTATGAAATGAGAGGCACCAAAAGTGGGCCACATATCTTCAG
Organism: Torreya grandis; assembly: GCA_037957365.1. Taxonomy (NCBI): domain Eukaryota; kingdom Viridiplantae; phylum Streptophyta; class Pinopsida; order Cupressales; family Taxaceae; genus Torreya; species Torreya grandis. The sequence goes on along the minus strand of JARHVA010002381.1, from coordinate 2,310,403 downwards.
CAATTCCACCTAATAATCAAAAACAAAAAGGGGAGCTTAAATACAGTTATTGATTGCCTAAGCTGCCCACCAATTACTGCACTCACAATAGTGATTGACTTATGCAGACATGAGACTGCCACTTGGGGTGCTCTGTGTGAAGTAGATCCTACCTTTGTCGACACATATCAAGAGCTCTAAAAAGGTGAACATGTTTCTAAATTCTATTTGCAAGATAATGTCCTCTGCCATATGGGGCACATTTGTCTTCTTATTGCAGAGCAACAAAAGGTGATATGGGAAGCACACTTCAGTAGGACAGCTGGCCACTTTGGTATCAAAAAAACATTGGCAGTTCTTCAAAAACACTTCTACTGGCCCCATATGTGCAAATATGTAGAAAGATATCTCAAATATTGCACCCCATGTGTAATTTCCAAGCTAACAAATAAGAAGCAAGGATTGTACATGCCATCGCCCGAACCAACTAGGCCTTAGGAATCCGTCTCAATGGATTTTCTCTCAGGTTTGCCCACTTCCAAACATGGCAAGGACTGTATTTTTATGGTAGTTGATCATTTTTCAAAAATGGCTATTATTCTTGCTTGTAAGAAAAATATGTCTACTGAGGAAACTACTCAAGTATATTTTAGTCATGTATGGCTCCATTTTCGTCTCTCCAAGTCCATTGTCTCAGATCGAGATAGTAGGTTCCTGAGCATCTTCTGGTCCACTCTATGGAAAATGATGGATACTAAGTTGATGAAGTCCATAGCCTTCCATCCACAAACTAATGGTTAGACTGAGGTGGTAAATTGCTTGATTGTTCACATGATTCAAATGTATCACTCCAAACATCCATGCATAAGGGATGAGGGACTTCCATTCATCCAACACGGATATAATCAGGCACTACACAGCTCAACCAAGCACAGTCCATTCCAAGTATGTTTTGGGTTCCAACCCATGGCACCAATTGATATAGTTGTTCCATTCTCCACCATGGAATACATAGCTCATGGAAGCTCTGAGGTAGTAAAAGTGACCAAGTTTATTGAACACATGCAGCATATCCATGAACAAGTTCACAACATCTTGGAGAAGATGAATCAGAAGTATAAGCTATGCCATGACAAACATAGGATTGCACACCATTTTGTTGTGGGTGACAAGGTTTGGTTATAGCTTCAGAAGGAATGGCATGATGGCCCACATAAAAAGATTCAGCCTCTGTGATATGGTCCATACACCATCACCAAAAAAGTTGTAGAAAATGCTTTTGAGTTGAACCTACCAGCCTACCTTGGTCTGCATCCAATATTCAATATGGAGCTCCTCAAACCATATCACCCACCTCTATTGGACACTTCAGTTGTGGCAGAACAACTAGACATTGATGAGCTTGATCCACAAAGTCTTGCTCCCAGTAGAAGAGGATCAGATTGTGGATACTTGGATGAAGACAATAAGAGGACGTTCTATTCTGTTGTGTCGAGTGGTCAGAAGAGGCTAGCTTAGCCACCATGGTGAGTGGCTCACAGCAAATCAAATCAAGACACAACTACCCCACCTAATGGGGAATCTTGACATAATGGGGACCATTGCTTTTCAAGGAGGGAGGAATGATTTGGGCAACAATTTGAGGTGACCATTTGGTGGCAGTTAATTCCTCAACTTTTATATTGTTTTCATTTTGTTTTGTCCTCGAGTGATTATATCCTTGAGCATTGTATTGTTTTAATGTTGGGATGTATGTCCTCAAGCATTATATTGTTTTAATGCTAGGACGTTAACTCGTCACCCGTTAATTCCTTGAGCCACACAATCTCCTGAGGTGGTCTTCAAAAATATGTATAAATGCATTGTAACCCGAAAGGGGAAGGCAGACATCTCTTCTTAGAGATAAGCGTATGTTTTGTATTGCAGTTGTTAAGTAATATGACATCTCTTCTTAGAGAATCCATTGTTATTGTGTTATTTTTGTGCTATCAATGATGGATAATGGCACTTGTGACATTTCACCTCTTGAGGTTTTGCAACATACTACTAAGAAGACCATAATTATTTGATCATGAAGCTACATATCAAGTGAATCCCTAAAAATGGTTTGTTTGTGTCAAATATTGGTTCTTTAAGATCTTTGAGTCAGCTCCTATAACTAAATCCACATTGGTATCTACAAAATAATGCCATAAATTCATCTTAAACAATTTTAGGTTCATGTTACTAATGGTTTATCATAAGGCACCTCTATGAGAGAGAAATTAAACATTGATAGTGTACACCATGTAAACATCATCAGAACAACTTGAAAAGTACTTAATTAGTATGATGAATTAATCATAGAACCAAAAGGCCTTCTAACACACTGCACAGTAAAGCACCACATTGATTTGGTTTTAGGATCTCCTATTCTAAATAACTACTATACCATAAATCAATTTGGGAGAATGATGAATTCTGACACAAATTCAAGATATCATCAATCATGGTAAGATTAGGCATAGCTTTTTCCTTGTGTGGGTTTAATTATTCTTGTCTTTAATAAATATGGCTTTTTGGAAACTTTACATAGACTAATACACACTTAAAAATTATGATGAAGAATTGATACTCATTTTCATGAATTGACATCCTCCTAGATCAACTCCAAGTCACTCAATACTTTACCAAGATCAACCTAAATTCAGCTTAACACCAAGTCTTAGTCCATCTTAAATACATTTAGTAAATATATTTCAATAAATGGGAGGGGTTATACAAATGGATGGTAAAACCTTTCATCTTTACTAGTGAACTAGAAATAATTGTGGGCCTGATGGATGATAAACTTCAACCATTTCTAAACTCTTTCACCATTGTCTACTTGGATGGCATCCTAATCTATAAAAAATGTTGGGATGAGCATCTAGAGTACCTCTCACATGTCTTATATACTATATGCAAGCATATATTGAAACCAAACTTATCCAAGTGTTTATTCAGAGTTAAAAGCATCCACTACCTAGGCTACATCATTGACTATAGTAGTATACATTTACATCTGGACTAGGTTGATATGATCTATGATTGACCTACTCTATGTAATCTCATAGGGGTTAAGTACTTTTCTTTGAATTTCCACTTCTAACACGGGTTTGTTTTCAGATTCTCACTAATCACATGGCCTCATAGCCAAATCATGTGCTATAAAATAACTTTTAGTTTGAAACCTAAATAATAACACACTTTTGATGCTATAAAGTGATGCCTTTGTGAAATGCCTAGTATTTCAATGTCCTATACTGCATATTCCTTTAAACTCTACACCAATGCTTATGACTATGCACTCAACATAGTATTCATGTAGTATGGACATAGTTTCACATACTTTTTAGATAAATTTAGAGATAGAGTATGATAGTACTCCACCTATAAGAAATAATTATATGTTATTGATGGAAATCAGTCCAATAATGGTATCACTACATTACGGGTAAGGAAATAATCATAAGTAAGCTAGTTCCTACGGACATGGAGAAATTTATAAAATGTGTTCCATAATAAATTAATGGTTAGCTACAAGATTTCCATCTCATGACAAATCACAATAAATGATAAAAAGATGTTATATTTTCTTAGTCAATCACCAGTTCACACACACATCAAAGTGGTAGATATATATGACTACCAATTCATAAATTAGATATCCCTCTACTCATTTCACAAATTCTTCATAGATAATTACACTACCCTTGTAGTTGGTAATTAAGTTATGGATTTATGTTTATCTGATAAACTTATTTTCAATCTTGGATATCTTTGTGTTCCTTATGACACATGTCTCTAGAGAAAAATTTGTTAGCATCATTATCCCAATATAACTCACCACTTTGGAATTAAAAAGAATATAGACACATTGAAATCACACTTATATTAATTTTACATGTGCATAGATGTGGAGCACCACATCAAATCTTACATTTCTTATTGCATCAAAAATCTTAGGAATAGGGTGCTAGGAATTTACAAGCCTCTACCATTTCCATTTAAGCCATATGATTTCATAAGCATGGGTTTCATGACTTGATTACTATTATATATTTTTACCACAAGTCAAAATAGGTTAACCCCCTATAGTACAAAACTTGATATAGGGTCTTATAAAGTCTTATGAAGTGTGTCATGATCCTAGTTGGGTTCATTTGGTACGTCATTATCTTTATCATGGTCAACTTTTAGTCCTTGTACCATTTCATGTTATAAGGGGTCATATTTAAGCAATTATTAAGGTTATACAATTTTCATAAGTAAAGAAAGGTTTTTAAGTGTTTCTCAATGTCCCCTATGTTAGATCCTTATTAGTCATGTCAGTCCTAACTAAAAAACTTGTAGGTACTATGTTGAAATCAAGAAAATAATTAGAAAAGAGGAAGTTTGGGTAGTTCTACAAATTCTACAGAGGTTTTGGCACATGTATAATGCCTTTAAGTGACTCTTTATCTCCCATAAGTTCACTTTGACACTTGGTTAGCTTTGGAAGTCACAAAAATTAATTAAAACTATCTCACCTCTCCATTACTCCGCTAGGCATGTAAAAGTGGCCAACTAATTTTGGTTGAGTATGGACTACAGAGGTTGATTCAAGAAAAAATATCCTATGGGACATTTGTAACCTTATTATAATTCATATTCATGGAAGGATTTCAAATATTGCTTGCCTATACCTTATGAACCAATGTTAGTAATTTGATTGTTCCTTTCTACATACTAATCCCCACACCCTACAAGTTTTACTTCTATTTTCATTGATCAATACAATCTAATTGATTAAATTACTTATATAATGTGTGTATATCCTTATCTCATTTTTTTGATATTTTATTTCATGTGTGGAGGTGATTTGAGGAGCAAAACATCTCAGTTTATCATGGTAAGAGATTCATTATTATGTTTCAAGCATGTGCATCAGTTACAGAGGTTTTCCTTTCTTTTAGTGGTGTCAATCAAGGTTTATTTGGTATTCCACTCCTCAAAACATCATGATTATCCTCTCCAAGAAGTTTTAATCCCAAATTTATCTCCATGGGAAGTGAGAAGTCAAGAAAGGGATACATAGTTCCTTGCATGTGTTCACCTACAATTAGGTGAATGAGGTGAATGAAAGTTTTGAACATAGTTGTGAAAAGTTAATGAAGATTTTTAAGATTTGGGTACACTCTTATAACATGAGCAATCAAGCCAATCCATTTAAAGGGCATATAAAAGACTATGACAACCAATTCAAATTATATACATAGTCCTATATCACTGATAAACATGTACATGTGCCCCAAAAGAGACAAATCATGTTGTAATGGAGATTTTAAAACTGGTTTAAAGTCCTTCAAGATGGGAAAGATCAATTTGAGGACTTTAGGGAGGCCTAAAATTTATTATAGGTTCATCCAATATGCATATTATCAAGTTCTCACCTTCAATGCCTTATATCCTACAATGTGCATGTTATCACTTGGATTTTCACCATTTGAGGAGATGTCTTAGATATCCTCATCCAAGTGGCACAATTTAAACATCTCACTTGCTCTGGTTAATCAATTTGGTGAGATGAATCTCTAGAATTAAGGGCTAACTCCCTGAATGTGTCTTGAAATGCTTTCACCTATACTAATTGATTGTTTATGGGGAAAAGGGTTAGAGCTTAAATGAAATGAAACATATTCTAGGGGGTGATGCACCAATATGTTTACCACAATACTATCATACTCTATCACAAAGAGATAAGGCATACAACACTAGTTTAAGAGTCCTAGAATGCAGTAACATTAGTATTTCAATATGAAGGTGACATACATGAAGACTATCCAAGGTGAGTGGAAACATATATTAATTAAATATAATAATGCTTCCTTTTACACTTAAGAATAGATCCATACACTTAAAAGCATTTTATATGACTTGTTCGGCATACAATCACTCGTATCAAACATGGAAGGATTGAGAAAAAGTAAGGATAAATGAAAATATCTTAACCATTCACTATACATCTCTTCACACACTTTTTAAAATTTATATATAAACTCAAATTGGATTTAATTTATTTTCTAAGGCAAGTATAATGTCAAAACTAGCATGGTTTCACCATACATGGGGTGCTATTAGATTACAAAGGCCAAAATGATATCTACTTATAGCATTTGGGAGAGAGAGGATAAGAGAGAAGTCCAAAGGTCACAAGGACACTTTTCAAGCTAATAAATGAGTTACATATGCATGATAATAATATGTGAAATGAACCATGTAAGGTTAGGAAGCACAAGTTTCACCCCAAGTCATGAAACTCATGAAAAGTGGTGTAGGAGTTGTCATTCTATACAAAAAAACTACCTTCATTATTTACCCCTATTTGAACATCCCAAAATTGACTAGGGAAAATTATGATGATTGGAATCAGAGGTAAGGCTTTCAAACATGTCTTTCCATGCATTTTTTGTAGTCTTGGTCATCTGGAATCATCTAGAAATGAGTTATCACTGCCTACACTCTAAGAAAACTCCTCTTTCAATCACCCCTCACACTTGGCCTCAAAATTTGATTCATTTTTCCAAGAAAATAAATGGGGGGGAGTGTATGAAACTTTTAAATACTCTCCATGGCCTTAGATAGCTTAGAAAAACCTTAAAAATCCATCCACTTGAAGTTTTCACATTTCTCACCATCATGCTCACTATGTCAGTTTTGATTGGTTGAGATGAATCTATTTTTAATCACACTTAGGAGTTTTTATAGAACATTAAATTTCCATTAGGAGTTTTAATAAGTTTATGTATTCCTCCCAAACTTGATCTCATCTCTTGAAACCTCTTATAACCTACATAACACACAAAATAGTCAAAAATACCCTATTTTGTATTCCAATTGTACAATTTTGTATAAATCAAAAGGGTGGGAAGGATCCTGAAAGACTACTCTATAATTTTCAATCACTTTCATGATCAAACTATCTCACTTGAATATCTCTCCAACCTCATTTTCCCAATCGGATCCTTCTCAGGGTTTAGCTAGGGTTTTAGGCCTATTTCTGCTCTTAAGCTTTGTTCATAGAGATCTCAAGTCCAACCTTAAATACAATGCCACAAAATGGTTTTTATTACCCTATCTAACATATCCAAATGTCATGGATCTCCATGCAAATATTTAGAGGATATGTAAGCATCTAAAGTTGCTTATTTGAGCCCTTCCTTTGCTTTGCACAGGCCTAATGTTGTCTTTGAGTCCAAAGATGACCTCCTTGTGCTTACTGTACATTATAATATATTATACACATCCATATCCATCCTATAAACATTTTATAATTATTTATAAAGCTTATCTCATTCTATAAGTGAAATTGGTTCTCTATTTGGCCTTAGGCCTAAATCATGCTTGACAAGCCTATTTGCATACTTTAGTGTTTTAGATCATCCTTTTGGGTTCTCTCCTCTTAAATAAGTCTTATCATGTTGGTATAGTTGTGTTACAAATTTCAAAACCTTCTTTCCATGTTCACCCAGCTCTTAGTTCACCTTATCACTTCCCTTCTTCAAACCTACTAGCCTATGCATAAGGGGAAGTACCCTCTATCTGAGACAAAATAAAGGGTACTTCCCCTATTATATCAAATAAAATATTGGATGGATTTATTTAAGTTGTGATTTAATCCCAAAAAAAAATATCCCTTTGTCTTATCATTTATCCTTCTAATTTTTCAAATACCCAAGATAGACCCTTATAAAGTAGAATGTGTGCAAGATTCTTCATGTGGACTGTGTGTTGAATCATTGGGATATTTTATATGCTTGTTTTATATTGTATGGGGTTTTATAAATTATATAAAAACCTTGACCAAAGTGTTTCAATCCATATCCTCTACATGCCTCTTTATATTCCTTGACTGGTCAAGACTATGTATAACCCTGACTGTATTTTGCTCCAAGGCTCTGTCTTAGGAGGTGTCCTACATAGTTGGAGCTTAATAAAATGTTTATAAACCCCAAAAATTCTCTTATGATCATATTTTACCTTTTTATACCATTTATTTCATGTTTTGGCTATATACACCTCAAGAAACCCAATTCATTTACTCTATACCCCTCATAATCAGTTACAACTGACTGTGTGGGGCCTTGTAGATGCATTTTATCTATAAAACCTATGTCATGTAATCCATGGAGACTCTATGAGATCTTAAGAATTAATTTTTGGTATTTTAAATTCATTATCCTATTGAAACTTCATGCTTAATCCTGGGTCATAAACTGTATACATCTACAATCAGTTATAAGTGAATGTTTTCAAATGAAAGGACCCCTGTATGTGTGTATAGGAGGTAAAACACACTATATCATTATCCTCAAGTGGATTTTAAATAATATTTACTTATTTAAACCATTTTTAAACATATATCATCTTCCAACCTTGGTAATTCCATTTCAAACCTCCATCTTGGATTGTGTGATACCTTATTTAAAGTTGTAGGTGTGTATCTCCTTATGAAGGGGTTCTTGTAGGTGCTTTTTGAGAACAATACACTACATATAAACTTATTTGAATAAATTATAAGACAAAAATGTTATTTTTAGCCATTTATAACCATCAAACATGAAGGCATTTTCTAACATGCAACCTTGGATGCAAAGTCACCTTGGGGCTCAAAACTGTAAATGTCAATGAAGAAAAATAGTGTTCAAATGACAACTTTGAGCCTCTTAATAACTAATCCCCACTAGTCATCAAACCATCAACATTTGTAGATTTATTATAATATATATAAGCTATATGTTATAGTGATTAATATGCACTAAAGGTCTTATCAACATTGTTATAAGACCTTTACTAAAATGACTTGGGCCTTTGTTCTTGTTTTAGGGATTTGATCTCTGAATACATAGTCCTGCATTTTAGAAGTGATTTTTAACCTTGTTTAGCAATATAGTACTCAAGGGAAGCCTTCTATGATCCTTTAAACATATCAGTACTCCTAGTAAGGTCTCACCCACATGATTTAATACTTTTCATGACACTTCATCTCTCTGTTAGCATCACCTATAGGTGGTCATTTCCATACGTAGGCATTAAGTACAAGTATGGGTAGTGTGCATGATGTTTGGCCTTTAATGATTTTTAGGATTATATCCATAACTTCAAATACACTCTTCACATTACAAATCATCTAAAAGTGTCAATATCTTCTTTTCAATGTGAACTCTTCCTTCATGGCACTTATAGATGTACGTTCATGACTCCCTAATAAGTAAGTTGCATATGACTACAATTCCATATATATTTCTTTGGTAAAAGATGTTTAAAGTTTAATTTTACCAATATAACATTGATAACATGTAAACCAACCCATATTCACCCTCAAAAACCACTATTAAAGTAAGAAGATCTTGTAAATGGTGAAAAATTACCTACAACATAGAATGATGCATTCACTTACAACCTGAGATTATTTACATATCCAAACATCTTAAAACACTAAAAACATCATGGGGATAATTTTATAAGGTAATTAACATCATCTATAAACAACATCAGTAAGTGAATTATTAAAACAAGGCAAAACCTATAAGGTACACACATTAGTAAGAAAACTAGATAGGTCAACTTCTTAGGAATGGTTCATAAAGCACAAGTAACCATTACTATAAAACCAAACATAAAATATAATTTGACTAATTTTATAATACACCCCCAAGATTATTTTTATTGAAACCTCTCCTGCTGACTGTACCAAGTACAAACTTGAAGACCATTTTTGCATCCCAAGCCTAGTGAAAGGAGAGATAAGTACTTTTATTCATTTATTTGAGATTATAATCAAATTGATCACTATAATGAGTGTATGACATAAAAATGGACACTCTTGAAAATGCATCCACTATATAAGGTTGTAAAAGTCTGTACACCTCATTAAAACTTTTCTTTTTTCCAAGAAAACTACCCTTTTTTTCAAGAACCTACCACTTTTCAGTTAGGAATAGTTGAATAAGGCATAATAGGACACATGTAACATGAAATCACATTTTTTAACCTTCAAATTTCCCAATGAGTTTTTAAAAGTCATTAAATTCTCTATTTTGACCCCTAAAATGACTCAAAAGGACATATTGCTTAATAAGACTAATGACCAAAGATAATATAACATTAAATGACATCAATTAACATATAATACACCCTATCACATAATATTTAACCCCATATAAACCTATAAATGTCAATTTTTTAGCTATAGGGGTCCCAATTTGACCTGTAGGTTCAAATTTGTCAACAATGCACCTACAGGTGATTCAAATAGAGTACAAAGCAATTGGAAGGCATATGTTGAAACTTGCTTGGACATTCCTTAAGGTCTTGAGTTTTTGACGGTGACATATAAATCATTATTGAATCCATTGAGTGTCATATAGTCTTAAAACCATGTTCCTATATTGATTAACTAACTTTGGGGACCAGTTACCTTAAAGTTTCCAAACAAGGGTTTTCACCCTACTTTCAATCCTCCCACTATGAAATATATAAGTTATTAGAAGTATAAAAGTTTCCATCATGAAGAGATATCATAGAGGAAATGATTTAACATGATAATTGGTATGTTTGGCCAAAGGAATATGATGATGGATAGCTCCCAACTCATGCAATATTTCCCTATAGTCCCTCAGTGTTATCTATAGGATTTTGAACCCCAAATGACCTTGTGGTGATATAGGACCTTATGAAGGCATAAATCTGCATAAAACTACTCATTTGGGATTTAAATGGAACTAATTGTTTAATTAACATATAAATAAGTTGAATTATGGGGTATCAACCCATATCACAACCTATAGGACCTCTTTTACCCTCAAAATAGACACCTACAGGTTGATTGTAGGGTGACAATGCAAGTTGGACCAAACAATGGGTGTTTTGGTCTCACTCAAGGCATAGTATAGATAATTTCAACTATGATATTAACTCCAAGGACTTGAAAAAGGTCTTAGGGTAATACAAAAAACCTAATACTGTAGTATATACCTATAGGTATGTCATTTTTTGAGCAAACAACATAATTATATAACCTACCAACCAGGCCTTTCAAAGTGGAAGGTACTCATTATGGAATTTTTCAATGATTGGGATGGTGGATATATTTTTATCACATCTTAAAAATTGATAAATACCATATGATGAGATTTCCATCACCTATAACTATCGAAACATGTCAAAAGAGTTCAACACATAACCTATAATCAGTACACTAGACTGATACACAGTCAACAAATTTGAGAAGATTGTCTTGGGGTGTTTGAAGAATTAGATGACATAATAATGTCATCTAAATCTTTAAAAAATCACATAAGGTCATCAGGACCTAATTTATCCCCACATATGATCATATTGGTTGGGACAATAGGGTAAGTGCCCTTTTTTTTGTCTTAGATAGAGGGCACTCCCAGAGAGCCATATTTTACAGGTTTATCATAGGGAAGACAAGAATATGAGTTAGGAGTTTTTGAAAACATTGCATAAATGTTTATAAATTTTAATTGAATATTAATTAACATGAAAAAGACCTCATAGGTCTTAAACCCATAGGCATATAGTATAAACCTAGTAGGCCTTGATTAGGCCTAATGCCTAAAGAGGGTCCAATACCAATTTTAGGGTTAACTGAACATTATAATGTATTATTAAACATTTAAGGAGAGTTATAAAGTGTTTTTAAAACTTGATTTTGTATATAAATTCATGAAAAATCCATTTTATTGGTTCAAGAACAACTCGAGATGGATAAAATACAAGAAAGAGCTCAAGAGGCTACGTTTGGAAGCTCATATCTATATGTACATCTAGCATGGGGACCAAAGGTTTTAAGATATGTTGAACAGGGCCCTAAATAAGGTTCTAGTCTTTTTTTTTTTAGGATTGCATGTTTAACTTTTATAAACAATCCTTAAGGGCTAAAACCACTCAAAACCCTCTAAAACTATTGTTAATGACCTGATGGAAAAAAACAATGAATAAAAGTCATTTAATGAGTTTTATTGACTTGTAAATTGATTAGGACTTTTATAATACTTCCCTAGGCTCCTTACCATCAAGTTGGCTTAGACCCTATTTATATGGATAGGGTACAAAACTAGTTTTATTGACAATTTTTGGTGTTTTTAGGTAAAAATAAGTTTAAAAGGATGAAGATCACTTTGGGAGGTTAATTTTGACCTAATATAACCCCCCATGTTCATTTATTGCTTTATTCAATCACATATTCATCTATGCAAACACCTTCGCTTCAGGCAATCCAAACTGGCATATTAAATGGAAGGTGATCACCAAGTGAGAAGGTGATAAATTTAATTGGGAGGCATTTTAAGGTCTAATTAATGGTTTTATGGACATAAGGATTCTTTAAAAGTGTCATATTATCCCCTGTATGGATTATATTGAATAATTTATAAGCATTTTAGTGCCAAATGTGAAGACAAGTATGAAAGAAGGATGACAGTGACTGCAAATAGTGAGAACACATGTCTAGAAGAAGATTGATGATTAGGGGCATGTCTAATGCATTTTTTAAATTTTCATTAACCCCATCATCAACTAGATATTTTGAAACTATCCCTAGTTTGTTGTGGAGCATTCAAAAAAAGATAATGATGAGAGTAGTTTCAAGAAGCCAGTTGAGTGACCTCTATGCCAAGTTTGGGGAGTTTGATGCTTCTAAGGGACATTTTTCCAAAGATAAATATATTTCATAATCCATTCTCCTTCAAACGTAACTCATTATCCAAACTTGATACCTCTTCTTATGACTCTGCAGCTTCATTTTTTTGTTTCCTTTCTCACATTCTATAAGTACTAGCCATTTTGGCTCTTGATTTCTAATACCACACCTAGTATGGTGAAGACCTAATGGTTTGATGTTTTAATTTTCTTTTTAATAATATAATCAATCTAGTTTTGATTTCACAAACATATTTTCTATGTGTGTAAAGTGATGAATGGTGAGGTTTAGTGATAAGCTTTTATCCTTGCTTCTCCTTGTCCTTTCATGTTTCATACAAGAAGTCTCATTTTAACAAGTCATATAGAGTTCATATAGTGTGTTTGGATCCCTTAAAGTGTGAAAGTGTCCTTTGAGTTTGAAAATTTACCTCTGTTCCACTTACCTTGAGTTTTCTCATGCATATCACCTCTATATTGAAATATTAATGTTAGAACATCTTAGGACTTCAAAGCTAGTGTTGTAGATATTGTTTATTAGTGTAAGGAGTATGATTATCTTATGGAAATATTCATGGTGTATCACCCACTTATATTAGTTTAATTTCATACAAATTTATATCCCTTTTCATACAATTAATCAATCAGTATAGGTGATAAACACTTAAAGATCAATCTAGGGAGCTAGCCCTTAAACCTAGAGGTCTACTTATTTTATAGGTAACCCACATCCCTAAAAGTAATATAATGTTTCCAAAATCTTATTTTAGGCTTTAAAAAACTCCTCTAGGGTGAAATATTTGGTGATAATAGTTTTGACATACCTAGTGGGACCATTGTCTTAAGGATAACTTGTTAAGGTGAATGTTGGTCTTGACAACATTAGCTGCATATTGGTGTGCTACTAAGAATTTGGTGACTCCATTCAAGGTAAAATTTGATTTTAGACCTTTTTTTGTCATATATTTGAATTCCAACTTCATGGTCCTTATTAATTCATTATAGACCATTGTTTTCAATCCTATCAATCCACCACTTCAACCTGAACTTCCCCTTGAAGTTCAACACCTCAACCTATTCTGCCTTTTGAAGAGTAAGAGGACTTTTCTAGCCATGAAGATCAAGAGAGTGAGGAAGAATTTGAAGAAAACATGTCTATGTAGCATGCCTTCCCATCCTTTAATACTAAAAATCCAATCCATCTTGATCTATATTATGACATTCTCCCTAATGCTAAAAAGAGTGTTCCTAAATTCAATGGTGAAGGCCATGTCACTCCTAGTGAGAACATTAGGGATATATAAAACTTATGTAGTTTTCACAATGTCACTAAGTTCAACATTTCCATTAGACTCCTTGTCATCTCCCTTAGAGGGAAAACACTTGATTGGTTTAGGACTTTGCCCAGTGGTTAGATCACAACATGGCATGACTTTGGAGTGTTGCTAACATTAAGATTTGAAGATAGGAATGACTACACTTCACTCATCTACCAACTCAATGTGATCCAAAGAGATCCCAAATAAATAATTCATGATTTTAATGAGAGATTCCAAAATATTTGGTATAGGTTTCCTCCTCCTATGAGACCAAATGCTAGCTTTATGTTTCTTACATACTTGAGAGCCATTGGTACTAATATTTTCATCATGCTACAATCCATGGGCAATTTCACTCTTCCTAAAGCATATAACCTTGGCATTAAATCTAAGAATGGCCTCATTTAATTAGGAAATTTACCTCCAAAGGTGTATATGCCTCTACTACATAATATTCTTGCTAATACCCCAAGTTTTTCCCAACTTCCTAATGTTCATTCTAAACCAAAGACTATTCCTAAGAAGGTAGATGATGCCATGGATAAAGATGTATAAATTCAATGGTTAAAATCTCATCTTAATCAAGAAAGAATGTGAAAGGGAATGATTCAAAATCCATATCCCTATCAATAATAATATGGTCAATAATATGAGCAAGGGAGAGGTCAAGGGCAGCCTAATTTCAACATGCCTACCAATACTTACAATCCTACTTCAACATCCAACATAAGAGAGATGGTACCAGTGCATAGAAATCTAATCCAAGAAGAAGAGTGGAAATAAGGCCAATTCATGGATGCTAATGAATTTGTAAAGCAAGATATAGTTGATCAATGAGGATTCACTCCTTAGCTATCACTAGCTAATGAAGTCCTTATGCAAATAAATTAAATTTGGTAGCCTTAAGGATAAAGCTTCACCAAATTCTTAGTTAAAGACACTTTTGTGATTAATCAAGGGAATTCAGTTATAAACAATACTATATCTAAAAATAAGGCTTTATTATATGTTAATGGTGTGCTTAAAAGTCCATATAATCCTCCTACAAGGTATTAAATCATGATTGCAAACATGGTAGTCCCTACAAATCCTACATCTCCTTCAAGTCAGAATGTTGGAAAGTCTACTCAAGGTGTTTCAATCCCTCAAGTTCCAAGTACTTTTTTGCCTCCAAGGGCTCAACAAAAATTAGTTATTTCTACTCTAAACATTGTGGACTCATTGAATAATTCTAAGACATCCATTTCTCTTTGGGATGTCCTTTATATACCTAGCCTAAAAGAGCTTTTGAAAAAATAGCTATCCACTATTCATGTTAGTCATCCATCACCAAGTCATGGTCATAGAAATTTTTATCTTACCAATTCTCCTAATAATATTATTGAACCTTATACCAAATCTAAGAATCCTCCACCTTTCTACCTCACTCTCATTGTGGGGGATAAGCTTATTCATAACTACATAGTTGATAGTGGACCTAGCACATCAGTGATGCCCAAGGTTGTAGCTAACAAATTGGGTTTAAAATATGAACCACATAGTAAATTAGTGCTTCATTTAGATGTTACACCTGAAAATTCATTAGGATTTATCAAGGGATTGAAGGTGTTCTTACATGATTATCTTAGTTTTCCTATCCTCCAAGACATTATGGTTGTTGACTTACCTACCCACTTTACAATCTACCTTTTAAGAGATTTAATAGCTAAGATAGGAGGTTATCTCTCATCTGATTGGTCCTTCTTGTCCTTTAGTATAAGGTATGGAGGAAATGTAACAATTAAGACTTGACCACTTTCTAAATTTCATTTTGAGCCTTATGTTGAATCAAGTTCCAATCTAAATTATGTTATCAATGATAAAGAAGAGCCTATTATGGATGATGGTGCTTACTCCAAGATTGAAGGAATTTTTGATTTATTTATTAATGAGTATGGTACTAATACCTATGATCATGACCCTAATGCTTCCATGGAGGAAACTAATTTTAGAGTGTATTGCCTACATGAGGAAGGAATGTCAATACCTTTACTTGCCAAACAAGAAGTTGAGAATGATGAAATGTTGAAACTATTTCTCGATGGATCAAGAAGTAATATATGTGTAGGATCTGGTGTTATTCTAGTTTCCCCATCTAAACAATAGTACGCTTCTTCATATAGGTTCTATTTTAGTTGCACTTGCAATGTGGTTGAATGGACAAGGAGGAAAGGAATCAAGAATCTAAAAGTACATGGAGATAGTGAATTTATTGTGCATCAAGTTAGGAATGTGGTTGATTCCAATAATCCTTTTCTCAAGTTCTATAATCATAGGGTATGGATTTTCTTGAAAACTTCAATGCATTCAACATAATAATCATGTTGATAGACTAACTACCATAGGAGCACAATTTGATACACCTATTACCATAAAATAAGGAAATAAATACCATATAAATATCATTATCAAACCTTCCATATCTAATAATTAAGTTTTTTTTCAATTTTTTTGATAGTGACAAACACATTGCACACTTCTTGAAAAATGAAGCTGAATTTTCCTCAAGAAATCAAAAGAGACTCCAAGAATAATTTGATAATCAGATTTTGCAATTAAGAACAAACAAGATACCTAATGTCTTGGTGACCTTAGATATTATCTTTAAAAAATATTACCAAATTAAAAATTAAAATGTAAGCATGTCTACAAAGGGGATAATTATGAAAGGGTCTTGATCTTCAAAGACAAACTCCTCAAACTAGACAAGGTATGGTCTACATTAGAGAAGCAAGCATTAATCGATTTGTGTAAAGTGTTCCATGACATCTTTTCTTGGTAATATAAGGACCTAAAAGGGTTTGATTAGGATCTTAGCACATAATACCATTGAATTTGAACCTGGAGTTAAACTAGCTAGGTAAAAACAAAAGCCCATCAACCCTAGGGTTGAACAACTCATGAGGTTAGAACTTAACAAACTCCCTGAATATGAAATAATCTTTCCTATTTAAGCATTAAAAATGGATAGATAACCTTATTTATATTATAAATAATAATGGGGAGATAAGACTTTGTGTGGATTTTAGAGATCTTAATAGAGTGTCACTCAAATATCACTATGCTTTACCCTCAATGGAACATATTTTTCAAGTTATTTTAGGTTCTCAACATTTCCCTCTTATATATGGATATTCTAGTTATAATTAGATTTTATTAAATGAATATGATCAGTTTAAGATAAAATTCACTAAAAAATGGGGGACTTTTGCATATAGGAAGATGCCTTTTAGTTTGTCTAACATTGGTGCCACTTTACAAAGGGCAATGGACACGGCTTTCAAAGGTCTAATCAATGAATTTTTTTTGGTATATATATATGACATAACAATGTTCACTAAAGATGCTAATGATCATATAATACACCTAATTAAAGTGTTTGAAAGGTCCAGGCAATATGGAGTATCTCTAAACCCCCAAAAATGCATCTTTTCTATCCATGAAGGTAAGCTCTTATGACATTTTGTTTCCAAAGATGTTTTAACTATTAATCCTAAAAATATAGGCTATTATAGTACTATCATTACCATTTCATAAGAAAGGAATCCAAAGCTTCCTAGGCAAGATAAATTTTGTGAGAATATTCATACTTGGTTTTGCATCTTTGGTGAAACCTATCACAGCCATGCTAAAAAATAACCAAGTTTTATCTTGGATTAAGGAAGGTAAAAGTAGACTTTAATCCATCAAGCAATCAATTACATAATATCCCACTCTTTTTAACACTAATTTTGTTAAATATTTCATGTTGTATTCATTTTCTAACCTTGATACTATCTCAGCTAGGCTAATGCAAAAGAATGATGAAAGTGTGGAATAATCACTCACATTCCTTAGTCAAGGTTTTGAATATTATGAGGTCAAGTAAACATTTATGGAGAAAAAAATCCTTGTTGTGAGAGAGTAATAAATAAGTTTAGGCATATGGTTTCAAAAAATAGGATTCATATTATGGTCTCTGATCCAAGTGCCAAAGAGTATTTTTTTAGCAAAGATCTTAGTGAAAAGAGGGTAGGGTGGATCACCAAGGTAATGGAATATGATGTTGATATCAAAGTGATAAAATTGATAAGGGGTAAAGGTCTTTATGAACACCTAGATTTAGACCTCCATGAGTCAAAAGAAGAATTTTTAGTTAATCATGATTGCTCTCAACTAGATGATTCCATGCCTCTGAAAAGTTGGACACAAGATGTCATCAAATTTTTTCAAAGTGGTGAGTACCCTAATGGTTTGAGAAAACCCAAAAAGAGGTATTTCATATTACAAGTTATCCCTTATTTTCTTGTATATGGTGTGATTTTCAGAAGAGATACTAATGATGTATTATTGAGATGTATTGACAATGACCAATTTGGAGTGTTGCTTGAAAATTTCGATGATGGAATAGTAGGAGGTCATTTCTCCCCAAAAAACATAGCTGCCAAGATAATTAGGACCATATATTATTGGCCTAGCCTCTTCAAATATTACTATGCTTGGGTGAGAAGGTGTGTACAATGTGCTTTATTTGTAAGAAAATAGAAGCTTGCAGCACTTTGTTTGAAGCCTATTCAAGTAGATCAACCTTTCATACAATGGGGTCTTAACTTCATTGGCATGATAAAACCCCCATCAAGTGTTAGTCACAAATGGATACTCACAACAACTAAATAATTTACAAGGTGGGTTGAGGCAGTGGCATTGAAGGAAGCCAATGAAAATGCTATCTTAAAGTTCTATGAAAGTATCATAACAAGGTTTGGAACTCCTTCCACCATCATTTTAGATAATGCACTTGATTTCATGTTTATTAAAATAGTTGATTAGGCAAATATAAATGGCATATGCTTGAGTACATCATCCAAATATTACCCTCAAGGTAATACGTTAGCTAAATCTACTAATAAGAACCTAATTAGAATCATCAAGAAAACTTTGGAGGATAATCAAAGGGCTTGGCACACTAAATTGAAGACATCCCTATGGGTTGATATAATAATTCCCAAGAGGTAAATAGGGAA
Organism: Torreya grandis; assembly: GCA_037957365.1. Classification (NCBI taxonomy): domain Eukaryota; kingdom Viridiplantae; phylum Streptophyta; class Pinopsida; order Cupressales; family Taxaceae; genus Torreya; species Torreya grandis. Next base: position 2,291,337 of record JARHVA010002381.1, on the reverse strand, counting down.
ATCAAATTTTATTCTTATTTATGGGAGAGAGGCTAGGCTATCTAGATCCTAAGAGATGTTTGACTTATAGTTGGTACATCAACTAGAGTTGCTTGAGAACACTCTAATGGAGGTGAGGTTGACAGAGTTAATCTAGTTTCAAGAGACTATATAAAATTCTCACAAAGACATGCAACATCTCCAAATCCTCATGAAGAGGTATTTTGATAATAAGGAAACTCCAAGAACATTCCAAGAAGGTGACGCAGTGTTAAAATGGGATAAAGATAGAGTAAAGCTAGGGAGACATACCAAGTTTGATAATTTATGGAGTGGATCAAATGTCATCATCAAGTGTAAATAAAGCAACTCCTTCTAATTGAAAAGAATGAGTGGATAAGAGATGCCTATCCCTATGAATGGCATCCATTTAAAACTTTTTTATTGATGAGATGAAGGTTAGTCCTATAAATACTTTAATAGATGTGTGTTTTTGCTTTTAGTTGAGTGTGTCTTCCCTAAGTGTTCTTGAGAACACAAGTGTGTTTGCTTAAGTGTGTGGTTTTGTGTCTTCCCTTATTATTTGGTGTGTCCTCATATGAAATTGAATGTCAATTTTTGCATAGTTGACTCCATATCCCAATGGATGGAAGTAGGCTACTGGTCTTGGCATAGCAAGCAAATCACCCCTAAGAAATCACCAAGAATGTTGACTATATTAAGCACAAGTCAAAATAGGTCAACACCTTATAGAAAAAAACTTGATATAGAGTATTATAAGGTCTTATAAAGTGTGTCATGAAACTAGTTGGGATCATTTGGTATGTCATTAACTTTTTCATGGTCAACTTTTAGTCCTTGTACCATTTCATGTCATAAGGGATCATATTTAAGCCATTTATAAAGGTTGTACAATTTTCCTAGGTAAATAAAGGTGTATAAGTGTTTCTCAATGTCCCTTATGTTATATCCTTGTCATTCATAATAGTCCTAACTAAAAAACTTGTAAGTACTATGTTAAAATCAAGAAAATTATTAGAAAAGAGGAAGTTTGGGCAGTTGTATGACTTATACAAAGGTTGTGGCACATGTTTAAGGCCTTAAAATTAATATTCATCTCACATGAGTTCAATTTAACACTTGGTCAACTTTTGAAGTCCCAAAAATGGATTAAAACCATTTCACCTCTCCATCACTTCACTAGGCATGCAAAAGTGGCTAACTAGTTTTGGTTGAGTATAGATTGTAAAGGTTGATTCAAGACAAAGTATCTTATAGGATTTTATTGCCCTTATTATAATTCAAATTCATTTTAGGATTTCAAATATTGTTTTCCTATACCTTATGAACCAAAGTTAAGAAGTTGATTGCTCCTTTCTACATACTAATCTCCACACCTTGTAGGTTTTACTTCTACTTGCATTGATCAGTAAAATGCAATCGATGAAATTAATTATATAATATGTGTACATCCTTATCTCATGTTTTAAATATTTTATTTCATGTGTGGAGGTGATTTGAGGAGCAAAATATCTCTATTTTTCATGGTAGGAGCTTCATTGTTATGTTGCAGGCATGTTCATTAGTTATAGAGATTTTCCTTTCATGTAGTGGTGTCAATCAAGGTTCATGTGGTATTCCACTCCTAAAAAATAATTATCATACTCTACATTATTTTTTAGTCCAAAGTATATCTCCATGGGAAGTGAAAAGTCAAGAAATGGATACACAATTAGTTCCTTGCATGTGTTCACCTACAGTTAGGTGAATGAGGTGAATGAAATTTATGAAAATAGTCATGGAAAGGTAATGAATATTTTTAAGAGTTGGGTACACTCTTATAACATGATAAATAAATCCAATCCATTCAAAGGACATATAAAATACTATAACAACTAGTGCAAATTCTATACACAGTCTTATATCATTGATAGACACCTACAAGTACCCCACAAGAGACAAATCATGTTAGAATGGAGATGTTGAAACTAGTTTAAAGTCCTTAAATATAGTAAAAATAAATTTGAGGACCTTAGGTATGCATAATATTTATTATAGGTTCATCCAATATGTATATTGTCAATTTCTCACCTACACTACCATGTATCATGCAATGTGCACCTACAAGTGACTCAGACAGAGTAGGGAGTAATTAGAAGGCATATGTTGAAACTTTCTTGGACTTTTCTTAAGGTCTTGAGGTGTTGAGGGTGACATAGTAATAAATAATTAATACATGGAGTGTAAAATATTCTTGAAACCATACTCCTACATTGATTAACTTTAGGGACCATTTACCTTAAAGTTTCCAAAACAGGGTTTTCAACCTTCTTTCAATCCTCCCACAATGAAATATATGAGGTCTTGGTAGGTCTAAACATTTTCATCATGAAACCCTATCATATAACCTATGATTTGACATGATAAGTGGTATTTTTTGATAAATTAATATGGTGATGAAGAGATCCCATCTCATGCAATATTTCATTACATTTCCTTAGTGTTATCTATAGGATTTTGAACCCCAAATGGCCTTGTGGTGATATAAGACCTTATGAAGGCATAACCCTACATAAAACTAATAATTTGGGATTTAAATGGCATAAAACCTTTAAATGACATTGAGATTATTTTAATTATAGTGTCTCAACCCATATCACAACCTACAAGACTTCTTTTGCCCTTAGAATAGACACCTAGAGGTTTATTGTAGGGTGACAATGCAAGTTGGACCAAACAGTGGTTGTGTTGGTCTCATTAAATGCATAGTATAGATAATTTAAACTATTAAATGAACTAAAATAATTACAAAAAGGTATTATTTAAAATATAAATACCTAATACTATAGTATATACCTATATATATGTCATTTTCTGAGCAAACAACATAGTTATATAACTTACCAACTAGGCCTTTCAAAGTGGAAGGTACACATTGAGGAATTTGTCAATGGTTGGGATGGTGAATATGTTTTGAGAACACATTAAAAGTGATAAATACCAGATAATGATATTTTCATCACTTTTAAATATGGAAGCATTTCAAAAGAGTTCAACACATAACCTATAGCTAGTACACTAGCCTGATACATAGTCAACAAACTTGAGAATCTTGTCTTGGGGTATTTGAAGAATATGATGACCTATTGATGTGATTTATCTCTAAAAATAAGTATATAAATTCAATAGTACATAATTTATCCCCTCATATGATCATCTTAGTTGGGAAAATAGGGTAAGTGCCCTATGTTTTATCTCAGATAGAGGACACTCCCAGAGAGCCATATTTTGTAGGTTTGTCATAGGGAAGGAAAGAAGGTGAGTTGGGAATTGTTGAAAATTTTTCATAAAGGTTTAAAAAGTTTAATTAAACATGAATGAACATGAAAAAGGCCTCAGAAGTGATAGAGTCTAGACATGGTGGCCTAAACCCACAGGTATATAGTCTAAACCTACTAGGCCTTAACTAGGCTTAATGCCTAAAGAGGGTCCAATACCAATTATAAGGTCAATTAAACATTATAAGGTATTTGGTAACCTTAATGGGGAGTTATAAGGTGTGTTTAAACTTTTATTTTGTAGATAAAGTCATGAAAAACTATTTTCTTGGCTCAAAAACAACCCAAGTTGCATAAGATGCAGGAAAGAGCTTAAGAGGCTAAGTTTGGAAGCTCATATCTATATGAAAATCTAGCATGGGGACCTGAGGAGATAGGATATGTTGAATTTAATTTAATGAATTTAATGTCTAAATTTTATGAATAATCCTTAAGGGTAAAAACTAATCAAAACCCTCTAAAATCCTTGCTAATGACCTGATGGGAAAATCAAAGAAGAAAAGGAATTTAAATGAGTTTGTTTGACTTGGAAAGTGATTGGTACTTGTATAATACTTCCCCAGTCTCTTTCCCATCAAGTTGGCTTGCAGCCTATTTATATAGATAGGTACAAAACTAGTTTTCTTGATATTTTTTGGTGTTTTATAGGTAAAAAGAAGTTTCAAAGGATGAATATCATTTTTTGAGGTTAATTGGAATATAATATAATATTTTATTTTCATTTATTGTTTTATTAAATCACATAGATATCTACGCAAACACCTTCACTTTAGGCAGTCCAAACTGGCATAGTGAATAAAAGGTGATCACCAATTGAGAAGGTGATAATTTCAATTAGGATGCCTTTTAAGGTCTAATTAATGTTTTTAGTGCCATAATTACTCTTTAAATGTGTCATACCATCCCTTGTATAATTATATTGAAATTTTGATAAGCATTTTGGTGCCAAATGTGAAGACAAGCCTAAAAGAAGGATGATAATAACTACAGATAGTGAGAACGCTTGTCTAGATGAAGATTGATGATTAGGGGCACATCCAATGCATGTTATAAATTTTCCTAAAACCCCTCATAATATTGAATATTTGGAAACTATCCCTATTATGTTGTGGATCATTCAAAAAAAAATCCAATGATGAGGGTAGTTTCAAGAAGCCAGCTAAGAAATCTCTATGCCATGTTTGGGGAGTTTGATGCTTCTAAGGGAAAGTTGTTCAAAGATACCTTACACGGTCTATTTTATAATCCATTATATTGAAAATATAACTCCTTCTCTCATCTTGACACCTCTTCTTATGACTCTTAAGATTCATTATTCTCTCTCCTTTCTCACTTTCTATAAGTACTCACCATTTTGGCTCTTGATTTCTAATACCACACCTGTTATGGCAAATACCTACTAGTTTGATGTTTTAATTTACCTTTGAATAATAAAATAAATTTATTTTTGAGTTCACAAACATCTTGTCTAAGTTTTTGAAGTGATGAATGATGAGGTTTAATGATAAGATTTTATCCTTGTTTCATCTTGTCCTTTCATGTATGGTACAAGAAGTCTCATTGTAATAGGTCATATAGAGTTTATTTAGTGTGTTTGGATCCCTTAAAGTGTGAAAGTATCCTTTGAGTCTAGAAATTGACCTCTGGTCTACTTAACTTAATTTATCTCATGCATATCACCTCTATATTGAAATACTAATGTTAGAACATCTTAGGACTTTAAATCTAGTGTTGTAGGTCTTGATTATTAGTGAAAGGAGTATGATCTTATATAAATATTCATGGTGTATCACCCCCTTTGATTAGTTTAATTTCATGCAAAATTATATCCCTTTTCATATAAGAAATCAGTTAGTATAGGTGATAAGCACTTAAAGATCAATCTAGGGAGATAACCCTAAAACCTAGAGGCCTACTTATTCTATATGTAACCCACATACCTAGAAGTATTCCAGTGTTGCCTAAATCTTAGAGTAGGCTTGAAAAACCTCCTCTAGGGTGCAATATTTGGTGACAATAATTACCTATGAAAATATTAATATGATAATGTGTTTTTTTTAAGGATAAATTGTAAAACATGGCTTTCATGGTCTCCTATAAGAAAGGAATTAACATAGCTACCATTGCTCAAAGCTTTCTTCAACTATGTGTGGGCTCTTTGGATTCCAAACATCCATTATATTTGATCAAGACCAATAGTTTTTGAATCATTTTTGGAAAATGTTTTGGGATTTATGGTTACATAATTATATGGGTTTACAACATTTCATCCACAAACATATGGAAAAATAGAAGTTTTAAACTACACACTTGTTCATATTTTACGAATGTACAACCTTGGGTATGTTTGCACTTGAGATGATGACTAGTTTACAACCAACATGCCTACAACTAAACACTTCATAGTTATATGGAGAATAGTCCATTTTATACATATCTTGGGTTCTAACATGTGGCACCTATAGCCATCTCTTATCATGTAATAACTAACATGGAATTATGCACATAATAAATGGAAGCAAATAAATCACAACAATTTTTGGAACACATACAATTTGTCATCAGAACCTTTAGCATATTCTCTCACATTAGTAGTAGAAGACAAAATATTTTCATGATGGGCATCAGGAATTTCATGCATTTTGAATTAGATATAAATTTGGGTTGCATCTACAAAAGGAATACTTTAGGTTTCCACATCAAAATATTAATCCTATACATTATGGTCCTTACACCATTCTCTTCATAGCTAGTGAGAATCCATTTATTATTGATATGCATTCATAATTGGGCATGCATCTAGTATTTAATGTGGATTTGCTTAAGCCATAATTCCCTCCACTTTTAAAGCCATCAAAGACATAACATATTTTTGATTTGGATCCCCAACACTTTCATCTCTCAAACAAGGATTAGATATGGAAGTGATGAATGAATGCATCCACCATGGCACACAATAGTTATTTTGATTGTTCAAGGTTAAGAAAAATGTTGATCAATTTAAGAACCCTTCAACGAGT